>JAUTXW010003751.1:0-600000 GCA_030620095.1 Kuschelorhynchus macadamiae
ATATATGTATAGATATATATATATATATATATATATATATATATATATATATATATATATATATATATATATATATATATATATATATATATATATATATATATATATATATATATATATATATATATATATATATATATATATATATATATATATATATATATATATATATATATATATATATATATATATATATATATATATATATATATATATATATATATATATATATATATATATATATATATATATATATATATATATATATATATATATATATATATATATATATATATATATATATATATATATATATATATATATATATATATATATATATATATATATATATATATATATATATATATATATATATATATATATATATATATATATATATATATATATATATATATATATATATATATATATATATATATATATATATATATATATATATATATATATATATATATATATATATATATATATATATATATATATATATATATATATATATATATATATATATATATATATATATATATATATATATATATATATATATATATATATATATATATATATATATATATATATATATATATATATATATATATATATATATATATATATATATATATATATATATATATATATATATATATATATATATATATATATATATATATATATATATATATATATATATATATATATATATATATATATATATATATATATATATATATATATATATATATATATATATATATATATATATATATATATATATATATATATATATATATATATATATATATATATATATATATATATATATATATATATATATATATATATATATATATATATATATATATATATATATATATATATATATATATATATATATATATATATATATATATATATATATATATATATATATATATATATATATATATATATATATATATATATATATATATATATATATATATATATATATATATATATATATATATATATATATATATATATATATATATATATATATATATATATATATATATATATATATATATATATATATATATATATATATATATATATATATATATATATATATATATATATATATATATATATATATATATATATATATATATATATATATATATATATATATATATATATATATATATATATATATATATATATATATATATATATATATATATATATATATATATATATATATATATATATATATATATATATATATATATATATATATATATATATATATATATATATATATATATATATATATATATATATATATATTTATACTTTGACCTTTTTTTATAATATATTCTTTTTAATTTTTCTTGGCTTACCAACAAATCAGTAGATATTTTTAAACGTATATTTAATGTATAGGTAACTTTTCGGCCAGAATTTTTGGTCTTTTTCAAACCTAAAAGATTTTTAGCACAATTTTACACAGTTACAAAATAGGACGTAAAATTGTATGCCTAATAGGCCCTGCCCCCATACACCACCGGATAAATTGAACCGATTTGATGCGTATGGATTTTGACGGCCGACAAGCCATATATGGCCAGATAAAGCTTGTCGATTTTTTATTTGTAAGTATATTAGTCCGGTGAAACACGATTCGTCAAACGTTTTTTGGCTATCAAATTGGATCAACCATCCGCTGGTGTGTGGGAGGCTATTGATCTACTAACATTGATAAAAATGTTAAATCCTTCCAAAATTTGAATAAATCACATTATGAATAGTAAGTTTCTTGCCAAAATTATTCTTTAAACTTATTGTAATAAGATTTATAACAGTTTTGAAGATAATCGTAGTTTTATCATTATGTCCTAGTAGTAAAAAGTAAATGATGTTTTAAGTAGATAGCTGTATAGGGCATTTCCTCATAATTCGTCACCCCAGTGTTGGTTTAATTTTAAGAGAAAAAAGATTTACTTATAAAAGTTAGGGTTTTTTACGAAGTTTGCAAAAATATATTATTTATGAATACAGGTCTCAAAAACTTATGGTAAACTCAACATATTTTTTTTTAATGGAACTGTATATTATATGTCTACTAAATCAGCCACGCCTTGCTGATTATAAATAATACTAAGTCTGATACATCTTCTAAGACACCTAAAAAATTTAACTCTCTGCCATAAGAGGCAATGTGTTGAAGTGAGACTGAAAACTTTTACTGCACGGTGGCGTCAATGGAAATACATTGCTTCTTATAGCATCGTGTGTCTTTAAATATATAGGTATCAAACCTGATATATTTATAATAAGCAAGAAGAGACATATATAAAGGCACACATGGTATTCCATAAAAAAAATGTTGGGTCTATAAACTATCAAAGAAACCCTACCACTTTCTTAATTAAGATTTTTCTTCGTAGTAAATCAATATTGGGAGTGGCGATTATGAAGAGACACTCCCAGTAATCCTATTCACAGCTATGCTCACGTTAGTGCACTCCACTCTAATATACAATTTCCCAAACCCGTATTTAAAACTGAAATTTGTGATAGGCGTAAAGTAATTACTTTATCCCTAGCAAGGACCTTATTAAAACGTAGAATGGGGAGCAAAACATCTTAACCAACCACTAAGACACAATTATGTTTATTCTCTCACAAATTATCTCCCGTACCCATACCATTTAAGTGAATAATCAAATGCTTGAAGCCAAAGATTCCTTTAGCCTGGTTGGTATTACTTTTCAGAAAGATCTTCGCTGGCATGATCACATCACCACGGTTGCTACAGCAGCCGTGAAGAAATTGGGTTTTCTTTTCCGAGCACAAAAATACTTTTCTTCTGTCAACTTGTATACCCTTTAGACTTCGCAAATCAGACCCAGATTTGGTTGTTGTTCGCACATAATGGGATCAGCCTCTCAAAGAAGAGCTATTGCTGATCCAGACATCACATCCCTTCACCGTCCAACTGCAAAGACTAAGGCTATCCCACTTTGTTCGCTCCTTTATTCCCAGAGCACAAGCTATGTCTTATCAGCAAAAATGGCTTTCCCACTTCTCCTAATTTGCAAGTCTTTAAACTCCGCATCAATAAACTTTCCCTGTCTTCACTTAAAGCAACTACGGTACCTAATACATAGACCTTCGTGGTCTGCTCATAGATAAAAAAAACACAAACACTTATCAATACGTAACCCGCAAATATATCTGCGTAAAGTTGGTCAAGTATGTATTGGTCCGTTTTTTTTTTATAATATTATTTAGTAATAATTTACGTTCTGTTAAATGTAACCTTTTGCGCTTTGATAATAATATTTCGTTAGTCGATGTTTAATGAGTAATAACAACAAAAATGTTGACTTTACATAAGATTGGCAAAAAAATGCATGCGCCGCTTTGATAAATTTGGTCGACATTTTTTTACATATTTTGAATTTATTTGTAAATTCTCGAAAATGATTGCCTTTATAGAAAGGTCGCTTGTTTAGTAAAAACGAAAATTTGGTCAAAGATATAATATTCCTTATTAGCTTATTTAGATGTATATAATATATTGTGCTTTGTCTGTTAAGAAAGAATACCGTTTTTCGTAATTTTCAAAAGAAGGAAAATTGAAAATGTTATTCCATTAAAATTATCAATATTTTGCAAAAACGAATTCGGTAAACTAAAAGTCTTCTCTCGGAATTACTTGTCAAATTAAAATATCCAATAAATATTGTATTGGTAACAAAAATATATATTAAATTATCAAGAAAAGCACCAAGTATTTCGGACTTGTGATAGATCGTTAGATTAATTTTGAAAAACCTACATTTAAATGTGCTATGAAATTGGGTATAATCTTCTCTCGGAATTACTTGTTAATTTAAAATATTAAATATACATTGCATTGCTAACAAACATATAAATTAAATTATCAAGAAAAGCACAAAGTATTTCGGACTTGTGATAGGTCGTTAGATTAATTTTGAAAAACCTACATTTAAATGTGCTATGAAATTGGGTATAATCTTCTCTCGGAATTACTTGTTAAATTAAAACATTACATATACATTGCATTGCTAACAAACATATAAATTAAATTATCAAGAAAAGCCCAAAGTATTTCGGACTTGTGATAGGTCGTTAGATTAATTTTGAAAAACCTACATTTAAATGTGCTATGAAATTGGGTATAATCTTCTCTCGGAATTACTTGTTAAATTAAAATATTACATATACATTGCATTGCTAACAAACATATAAATTAAATTATCAAGAAAAGCACAAAGTATTTCGGACTTGTGATAGGTCGTTAGATTCGTTTTGAGAAATTACATTTAAATGTGCGATCAAAGTGGGGTACTGCTTTTGTCCACTTTTAAACGAGCCTAAAAATAGGCAAGTAGGAAAAAATATTTCGTGCATTTTTCTGACATTCTATTTATCCATTAAGGCGATTTTAAGTTTGCAAAGGCACTCGATATTGAAAAAAAATTCCAAAGTAAATAAATGGCAAAAAAATGGTGCAAAAGGTTATCTAGATTCCAAACTTGTAAAAATGTAGAGGTTAAAACTAAACAAAAATCGTCCATATTGTCTCTAGGTTTGTAAATTGTTGAAAAGGAAAACACTGTCTCGGTCTCAGTCAATGTGTAGTAGAGTGAAGAAGTAACGATTGCGTGTGTTTCTTCATACAAAAAGGCATAATCAGATTTTTCAAACAATTATAAAATACAAAGTATAGAAAACTGACAAGCACAAGTAGATATAAAGTGTTTGTCTAAATATCTAGTGTGCGTGTACAGTTTTTTGCATTTTTACATTTTATAATTTTTTAAGATCTGATGATGCCTTTTTTATGCCGAAACATATGTAACCGTTACTTCCACACTGTAGTATATTATTTGATTCAGACCGAGAGGTTGTTTTCCTTTTCCACAATTTACAGGTTGAGTTTTATTGGGATTTAACCTAAAGTCGCAAAAATTTGGCAAATAGGTATGTCAAAAATGGCACTTATGTAGCCCATTACTTACTTCTACAACGAAAGCTTATATTTTTGAACGCTAGGTACTTGTTTTAAATTTTAGACAAATTATACTATGTATATTTTCTACTTCTCTCAAATCATTCCGTTATCCTCTTAAGGATGGAATGTCTTTGTATTTCATTTTCAAGTAGAAATACTGTATCGTAGGACAGAAAATGGACTGCCTCAATATGTATTTGATCCGTGTCTGCTCTGTTTTCCCAAATAAATCGATGTTATTATTGCAATAATAAATTAGAATGTTTCATTTATCAATAAAACTCTCTTCCTATTTCAAATTAGGTGCAGCCTAAAAATGAATCAGATTAGTCGGGGTATACTACTAAGCAGACATACTTATTTTTTATTCCTATCTTCCTGCCTATTTTGCTCCATTTCATTCAGAATTTCGCCGATCTTAATCGCGTAAAAATAGTAAACGATGCGTTGGCCTGGCTAATTATATCACCGCTCGACACTTGACGCATTCCGGATATACCACCTTTATTGCAGTTCCACATAGTCACACGTATCATTTTGAGTATTTGCATTTAAATATAGTAATATCAACGCAACATCTACTGAGGTTTCAAGAAATCATAAACGAACAAATGTTTTTTTTTTAATTTAAAACTGGCTATTATATACTATCATGTAAACATTTTTTCTTAATTTTACAGACAATCGTATCTCATAATTAAGAAATGGGTAGGTGAATTTAGATAAGAACATGAATATTTTAAAGAGATATGTATTTCAGCCTTCTCCGATTTTCACTCCATATCTCTCCCACCTGCACAAACATCAAATGTGTAATATATCATCGTCCGCCAGTTCATACCGGCAGATTTATTCGTTATGATAAAGTGCGGGACGCGAAAGAAAACCGGGCGGAGTCAATCGGTTTAGGAAGGTCGGCCAAAAAATCTCTTTAAACCAGTGGTGTCCCGTCGTTCTTTAAATAATATGGCACTCCTTTTTGACTATACGCACTTCAGATAATTAAAAAATGTAACTATGCTTAATGAACCCTTATCTATATTTGTCTGTTTCGTATACCGCAGTTCTATATCTCTTTTGTGTTGCAAAAACGGCGAACTTTCGAATTTTAAAATGATTTAATTTTGATTTTTCTTGATCGATTTACCTATAAATATATTTTTTCTTGAGTTCTGTCATTAACGGTTCCCAGCCTACTGCCTACGTCCACTATTATTGGACCACCCAGTATAGTGATACACGATTTACAAGTCCAGATTTAACAAGGGCAGAGAGCATCAGATCCAGTGAGCGAGATTTATCAAAATTTTAATTTATGCAGTTCGACTTTGGGCTACTCGGATATGCCAAAAGTGGCCGTTTGTCTCCGTTTGTCATATTACTTTATGCAGGGGCCGTCATTGTGAAGTACTATACAGGGCGTTTCCTAATTGCGTGCTGATGTTGAAGGGGTTGTTTTTATGTCCTAAAAGTCTTAACTTTTGAGATACAGGGTGGTAAAGTTTAAAAGGAAAACATTTTTTTTCATCCCAATTCTGATGCTATTGTAGATAACTGCATGAAATTTGATACGTATTAAGGAGCATACGGATTTACCCAGGTTAATTACATATGCACGCCACTGGTAGAAATTTCAAAAATTGGTAGTTAGTAAAAAATGCCCTTTTATGCATAAAAGACGTGTATCAAATTTCACACAGTTATTTATCTATAATAGCATCAGAATTAGGATTTAAAAAAATGTTTTTTTAAAACTCTGTATCTCCAAAGTTAAGACTTTTAGGTTCATATTAAACTTTTTTCTTAAAAAGGTCCAAGAATCACCCCCCTTACTTAACTACTTCACGTGCACCGCTTCGAATTGTTTTTCCTCTTTTGCTCGCAATCGTTACTTTGAAGTAATCATTCAAATTCAACTCAACGCATTTATATAGAAATGAAAATAAATGCTCGTAATGTATAGGCGCCACTGAAAATATCTAGAACCTTCTAGCGGCAAGTGCATGGAGACTCGAGACACATCCCAATTACAAGTGGACCATTGCGAAATATACTAAATCCTCGATTAATTTTCCGTACCGCTTAGCTGGCGCACTTTATAGGTGAAGCGGCAAACTATTACAACAAATAAAATAACATAAAATTTATTTGCGTACACAAATTTTACTTTTCCGCTTGCTTAAGACTATGAACCTTTATTTTAAGGACCGCCCGGTTTTTTTTCGTGTCCCGCACTATATGTTCAGTGCTCTGTCAGAGCCTTCGCCAAGTGGTAATCCAAGCGTTTGTCTGTAATTAACTCAGGTTTCCATTGTCACTTGTGTTGACCCTGAATCTTGAAGCCTATTCATTGGGAACAATAACAATCAGTAAATATTTTAGTGGCATTAATAGTAATCCAAACAACAAATGTTGATGAAAATGAAACCTGACCAGCTTCCTCGAGAGCCTTCGAGTATTTTAGTTAACAAATGCGGCACAGCCCATTGTTGCCATTTTATTCATCTTAAGGGTTATTTCCCGTTTTACCTTCAAGATACGTTAAGGACAAATGGATATTCAGGTCTTTTTGAGAGTAGTAGCAGTAACATTTATATTTAACAAAATAACAATAAAAATTACATATATAACTTTTGGACTTCACTTAGAGGGTTATTATCTTTCACGTAGCCGGCAATTGAGGGGGACACCGCTACCGAAAATGTGTACATCAAATTAAATAATTGCCTTGGAATACAGGTAAAATACGTGAAATAAACGGAATACATGATGGAATAAATGGAAATGGAATGCATGGATAACATGATACATAAATACATAGGAATACAGAAAATACATTGGAATACCAGGAAGACATTGTTTGCTGTCAGCATAAATATGTTATATTTTCTTTTTATTTACTGCGAACCCTCTTAAAATAATTGTAAGTCGCGTAGTATTTTTTTAATTGAGCTGACACACAAATATCATGTAGATTTTATTCAAAATCCTTTTTTACTTTTTTACTTTCATAAAACTAAATACTTCCCGTATTTTATTGTAATCGTAAAAAAATCACCCTCCTAGATTTTTCAGATGCCAAAAAAACATGTTTTCTAAATTCCGGCGTTCTGTCTGTCTGTTCGCGGCATAGCTAAAAAACTACTTACCCGATTGACTTCAAATTTTGGTCAAAAATTAAGGTTCATATGGGGATGACCTGGTAATATTTTGTTAAAAAAAAATTAATGAAAAACTACCTATCCGATTTATCTCAAATTTTGCACACAAACCAAGTATTATGTAGGAATCAACTGATTCAATTTTGGTACAAATCTAAGGTGGCGGAACAAAATGGCGGCTTAGTAAAATATTTAAAAATTCAGTCTGAAAAACTACTTAACTGCCTGATTTCACGTTGTGTGCCATAAATAATTGTAGTATTATACAATATGGTACAGATAAACTAGTAAAACTGTGGTACTAATTCAAGATGGCGGAACAAAATGGCGTCTAGATAAAATATTTCTAGTCATGAAAAAATTGCTAAAATGTGAAGATGTGTAAAACCTGAGAGGGTGATTTTTTTACGATTACAAACATTTTATTTGGTCATCTTGAATTAGTACCACAATTTTACTATTTGCCCTATACCACAATTAGTTATAGCACACAATTTGAAATCAAACTATTAAGCAGTTTTTTAAGCTGAATTTTTAAATTTTTATTAGGCCGCCATTTTGTTCCACCATCTTGGATTCATACCAAAATGTTACCAGTTGATTCCAACATAATACTTGATGGTTTTGCAAAATTTGAGTCCCATTGGATAAGTAGTTTTTTAATAATAGTTTTTCTAACATTTCACAAGGCCGCCATTTTGTTTTGCCATATTGGATTTTTACCAAAATGTTACCAGGTCATTCCCATATGATCCTTAATTTTGGACCAATTTGAAGTCAATCGGGTAAGTAGTTTTATGGTCGCGAACAAACAGACAGACAGACCGACGGAATTAAGAAAAAATCTTTTTCGTCATCTAGGGACCCTGAAACATGAGAATCTGAAAAAATCTCGGATGATGATTTTTTGACGATTACAATACTTATCTTTTACGAGGGATATAAGAAGTGAAGTTGCCAATTAGATAAAACAAAAATTGGAGATTTCTGCAGAGTTTTTCCCTTATAACGTTCAGGAGACCCTATAGAAGTAAAAAAGAAAAGATTTTGTAAATATATCACATTTCGGTTAAAGGAAAATTGAAAAAAGAATACATCTAACCGAGCATTTAACGCAAAAAAAAACAGGTATTTATGCCAATGACTTGCACAATTTTCATTCATAAAACAAAAACAAAAATTAACATATTTCGCCGTTTATCGAAATTTTGTATTATTTTTCTTTACATATATCTCCCCCAATGACTTACAATTTTTTTATGCCAAACAGAATATTTGCTCCAGCTTTAAGGACTCCAAAACCCAAAAAAATTCCAATTATATATTTGGAAATTTTTTGCAAATACAATAAGTCACCTGTATAGCTCATAGTACAGGGTGATCAGTTAAGGGTAGCGAGCGGCCATATCTCATAAGATATTGGTCGTATAGATTTGAGAAAAAAAAATCGTAATAAAAGTCGCCAAGAGAAATTGCTGAACATTATTTTCGAGTTTGTCAAATGTCCGCTAGAGGGCGTAACAACCAACACCAAGTAGAAAAATGGGGTTTTTATAGAATTTTGCCTAATGAAAATTTATCGATGATATCATTTTCATATTTAGTGACCATTTCCCTACACTTTTTGTTTAAAATGTTTTGTTCTATATATCAAAATAAAGCGGTGGGGGAAGTTCAATTGTTTTTTCAAACAAACCAAGATGTCTCCCGTTTCTTTTGACCGATTTTAGCAAACTTAGGCTCATATGAAAGAGCATAATTTGCACTACAAAACGCTTATTTGGTTTTGAATTTTTGACTTTTGCTGGCGTCGCTAGATGGCGTTAACTGAATTAGTAGCATATTTTTTAGTTTTTTTCAAAAAATCAAATGTAATGGTATATTCATTTTTACATATTTTAAAGGGGATAAATTTCTCTATAATTTAATGAAAATAATTTATCATCTACCTTTTTTTGAACCGTTGATATTGACCAAAATATTATTTTATTTTATTAAAAAATGGCACGCCACTGCTTTTTGTCAAAATAAAAATCATTTTCGTAATCACTTATTAGTTGCTAACAAAAAGAACCTCTTGACTTTTTTTCGTTAGACGAACGATTTTGGATTGAAAAAATAAGATGTTTAACAGTGATAACTATAAGGTTCAAAATTATTTTTAAATATTACATCTCACACATAAAATTATTACCTATTATTTTTATCATTAATAATCATTTAATTAGCGAGAGAATGCTTTAGTTCATAATGTATTATTAATAATTATTATTATTTCATAAATTAAATTAAAAATCAAACTTAACTAACATCGCATTTAAGCGAAGCAGGCCATGATCTACGTTAAGAAACAAAACACCAACTTGTCAATCACGTTGATATTCATTTTGATAGTTCCTGCTATTGACATCTAACTCTTAGAAAACTCTTAGAAAATGTGCCTTTACAAGTAAGAAAAAACATGTGGTTTCAACAAGACGGATGCCCGGCACATTATTCACGAAATGTGCAAGATTTTTTGAACAGGCATTTTCCTAACCGTTGGATTGGTAGAGGCAGTCTATTTTTCTGGCCACCAGGGTCCCCCGATTTAACCTGCCTTGATTTTTATCTGTGGGGCCGAATAAAGGATTTGGTGTATAAAACTCGACCAACTACTCGAGAAGACATGATAGTCCGAATTCAAAACGCCATAAATATTATACCAAGAGCGGAAATTGAGACAGCTGTCAACTCCATCCAGAAGAGATTGGACCAGTGCATTCAAAATAATGGACAACATTTTGAACATTTACGACAAAACTATTAATTTATTTTTAAAGTTCCATGTTCTTGTTTTTAGTGTTATTGCTCTTGCTGTTGTTGGACAGATTTATTAAGATTTTTCATTGTTAAACATCTTATTTTTTCAATCCAAAACCGTTCATCTAACGAAAAAAAGTCAAGAGGTTCTTTTTGTTAGCAACTAATAAGTGATTACGAAAATGATTTTTATTTTGACAAAAAGCAGTGGCGTGCCATTTTTTAATAAAATAAAATAATATTTTGGTCAATATCAACGGTTCAAAAAAAGGTAGATGATAAATTATTTTCGTTAAATTATAGAGAAATTTATCCCCTTTTAAAATATGTAAAAATGAATATACCATTACATTTGTTTTTTTTGAAAAAAACTAAAAAATATGCTACTAAGTCAGTTAACGCCATCTAGCGACGCCAGCAAAAGTCAAAAATTCAAAACCAAATAAGCGTTTTGTAGTGCAAATTATGCTCTTTCATATGAGCCTAAGTTTGCTAAAATCGGTCAAAAGAAACCGGAGACATCTTGGTTTGTTTGAAAAAAACAATTGAACTTCCCCCACCGCTTTATTTTGATACATAGAACAAAACATTTTAGACAAAAAGTGTAGGGAAATGGTCACTAAATATGAAAATGATATCATCGATATATTTTCATTAGGCAAAATTCTATAAAAACCCCATTTTTCTACTTGGTGTTGGTTGTTACGCCCTCTAGCGGACGTTTGACAAACTCGAAAATAATTTTCAGCAATTTCTCTCTATGATTTTTTTTCTCAAATCTATACGACCAATATCTTATGAGATATGGCCGCTCGCTACCCTTAACTGATCACCCTGTACATTAATAATAGAATACTTGGACTATTATATGGCGAGGTAAAAACAGTCCCGCGTTCATCTCGTGCGGAATACACATAATACATGATGGAAAACATTGGATTACATGGAATACACTGGAATACATAGGAAAACAATTAAATACAGTTGGATTACATGGAATACATTGGATTACATGAAATACATTGAAATATGCTGGAATACAATGGAATACTCAGGGTTTGTACACCAAAATACATCAGCGGTTTCCACTCGGCGGCAACTCTGTGCTGGATTTTAATTTATTTATTCGATCTGAAAATTATATTCTTTTCAAAATAAGTAATAATTAGTGATAACACGTCCGTGGGTAGAGAGCTTTATTTCCTGTATACTAACATATATAAGTTATAACAGATACGCGCTACTTAAAAAAGCTTATTAATAGTTTCTTTATATCTCAAGGTACAGGGTGCTTCACAAGAGCGCGCTACTCGATATTGGTGACTTATCGTTTAGCTAGAATAAAAATTTGAAAACCTACCGTAGTTTTTTCTGAGCTGTCAGAATATGACATCCAAAATAAAATTGAACTGCAAAAAAAAATAACCCGTATAATACAGGGACTGCTCAGTTATAGTTAACAAATGGAAAATATGTTTGTTATCGATTTTAGCAAAAAAAATATTCTTCACAAAAATACTTGCTTATCAAAAAATAAATTTGCCTAAAAAAATCATGCACAGGTGCATAATAAAATACGTAGATGCAAGTAGGTGAAACCAAAAAATTGTGAAATAATCACAATTGTTGAAGCAACCAAATTAGAGAACCTGAAATTATATTATGTCAAAAAGTTGTCTCAAATATTTTTGTATTAGTATTTTTATAAATAATCTTTTTTTGATCCAAAATAAATAAATTTTTCATTTGTTAACTAAAATTGAAAAGACGGGGGGTATCTAAGAGTTGGGGCTGTAAGAAGAATTTTTACTTATTCGGTTTTTCATTTTATTTCCGGTTTAGCTTGAAACGATACCGGAGACAAAATTTTATTACAAAACCCTGAGAAATGTTGACAAGCTAGATAGAGCCGGTCTTTCCCCTGATTTCAAAATTATTTAATATGATTATTTATTTTTACAGTTTTCGAGAAATTCTTGTTTGAATAGTAGTAATTTTTAGGAGATAAAAATATAGATCAATATATATTTGAGATCGGAAGAAGTCAGCAGAAAAACCGTTGTAGTTTTTGAAGGGTTTTCATTTTTTTAGTTGTTGCAAAAGTTTATGAAAAATAAATATGCTTACAATTTCAGGCATATTAATCTTATGCCACGCCATTTTTTGCTACAGAATACATGCGAAGAAATATTAAAGTACCATTTTCACGTTTTTACATTTAAAATATCCTAGAAGATTTTCTGTCCAAAGTAATTCTGTTTATTGGATTTGCTTTTTTGTAACCTCAGATAAGTTTAAGGCGAATTTTACACTCTGTTGCTTCTTGTGGTATTCTGCAAAAAAAAGATCGTTTGTAAAAGTCGATCTTTGGTATGTATTTATTGCTGCTGTAAAACCAAGAGATTAATCTAGTATTATTACATTTTTTTTTAATAATAAGAAACAAGTTGATTGTCACTGTTTATATTTTAAACGTGGCCTGCAAGCAAGGGAGTTATTTAATATAAAAGTTTTAAAGTTTTATCTAAAACACCAGGATTTGTTAAAAAAAATGTCAGTGGAAAGTAAAAAAATGAGCATAGCTATGGATTTTGTTATTTCGGATGGAACACCCGGTATCATATGGTTTCGTTAAGTGAGTCTCTTCTAATTGATTATAAATAAACCAGGTTTGATACTTTTATATTCGAAAACAACCGATTAAAGTGTCAAAAACCTTGCCATAAGGAGCAGTGTATTATAAAAAGAAAGAACATTCTATCGCTCTCTTATGACAGGGTTAATTTCAATTTTCTCGGTAGTGTTTAAAAATAAAGTAGATAACAGCATGAAGATGCCAATTTAATGGAACAGTTTGTTCTGTTTTTAAGTCGATTAATGTTTTACTTTCCAGTAGGCATTGAGTACGTGTATATCGTCGAAATCGAAGCCGCTTCAACGGATGCGAATTTTTTTAACTTAATCCTGTTTTTCAAGTGACTTGGACCGAGTTAAAGCGGATACATTATTCGTTTTTGGATATACACGCGAATCGAATTGAAATAACATTTGACAGATGACACGATAAAAATGAGGAACAGAGGAAAGATAAAGGCGTTGCTTCTACATAACCCTTTACGTTTATTTTTTTTTCTATAACTTGTTTGGTGTATGCTTTAGGACGGGCTGGATAAACATTGATCCGTGCTCTATTATACTTGATTTAAGACGGGCAAATATATCTTGGAAAGTTTGCCTTCTCTCTGGATATCTCATATGAACAAAAAGGATTCCTAAGATATTATCCTAACCATAGCGTTCATAATACGTTATCTTTTTAAATATAATACCGAAGTTTCTTAAGGATTTTCATTAGATTGAATGAAACAAACCAACATATCATCTTTAACATAATTTTCCAAGACTGCCATTATTGCAAAAAAAGTATATTAAATATAGTATATAGTTAAATAGAAAAACCAAAACAACAAACATCTTTGATTAATAAGCAAAAACTGACAAAACAGCAAAGTTTTTGACATTTTGCTTTTTGTTCCAAGCAACTTAGCTATAGCGTACTACTACTTACTAATTAGACACAAAATTTTTTAGAAAATCACGAATCTTGAGTTTGTTTTTCAAAATAACTACTTACATTATATATTTTTGGAAAGCCCACATTATTCTTAATAAATATAAAGAATAATATACAGGGTGTCCCGTTTAAAAAAATAAGCTAGGGTCCAATAACATTTTGATCTGACCACGTATACTTATTCTAAAAGCGCCACTGAATTCTACGGAAAAAGTCGTATAAGGAACAGTTTTTGTCTTTTTGATAAATTATTAGATAGCTGGGATACCAGGGTTATTTTTGTAAAATCCCATATGGTAAGAACTTATTTGGTTTAAAATTTCAGTGGGCTGTGGTATAGAAACTACTACTATGTTCATATACCTACACCGTGATTGTGAGTTGCATATACGCAGTAATATATAATAACCGAATATTTGTTACACACTCGGCGAAACACTAATTGACGTGTTCCGTCTTTTTTATTAGCATTAATGTTTGGCTATTATGTACGTAATCAGCCTCTGTGCAATACAAAAGCACAGGAAATTTGTTGAAATTACTCGGATAGGTCATAAGAGTATCGTATAATTCCCTTTTCTTTGGTTTCTCTTCCTCCTGTTTTGCCGAGTGACAGTCTGCTCTAGACATATCCAAGGAAATTTGCTACCTAATAAAATTACTTCCCTTTAGGACAAAGGTGGACAAACAACAAACAGTTAGGGATGGGCGATATTAAATTTTACCTATCGATATAAATATAATATAATAATTTACCTATTGTTATTCAATATGTAGATAACTAGATTTGCCAAACTTAATTAAACGTTTTATTTTTTGTATTTTATTATTTTATTAATTATATGAACCTAAGCTAGTGTAGTCTCTATCCTAAGAACTAAATTTAATATTTAAGTTAAGTTCAAGTAATATATTCTCATGTATTTCTGAATTTCTCTGATTGTTTAGGCACTTGTTAAGACATTTTTTCTTTTCGATAAAATATGACCTTAAATAATACACCAAAGTCCTAGTTTCATGAATCATGTTTTTTTTGTACCCGCCCTAGTCCATTAATCAAGGGGCTGGGGACACCCAACATACTAAAGTGAACTAATTTTCTTTGCAAATGATACCTCTTGAGCGACTGTTTAAGAATGTACACACACGTAGACCGTCTGGTTCACACAAAAAATGGCCAAAAAAAAACTAGTTTTTGTCCAATATCTTCCAAAATATTGCAAAACTGTAGGGCACATATTGATTTTTTTTTGGAAAAGTAAGGGTTTTTAAGATAAATTAATTTAAATTCATCATTGATTTTCCTCGCCTCTTTTTTCGGACTCGGAATTTCGGAAGAAGATAACCTCAAAAAACATTTTTTTCAAACTCAAAAACTATGAACACTACCGAAAAAACATGCACACCTTTTTTAAGGTAATAACATGCCCTACATTTTTTAATTAAACAATTTTGCTCTATCTACGATAATTTGGAAGATATTGGCTTTTTTTTTGTTTTGTGAATCGAGTTTTGAATAGTTTTATTGGCTCTTTTAGATTAAAAAACTGATGATTATGTTACAAAAATTGATCCAAAACATTGTTAATAAGCTTGAAAATCGCGCTTTTAGTTGGTCTTGGGCATATCATGGTGAAACGTCAAAAGTAGTGTTCTAACTTAACAAAAATGTATTTTGTTCTAGCACTTTTACGAACTCCATTTGATGTTTATAATGGCGTTATTTTTAATGCGCTATTCACGAAATTTAACAGAAATACGATAAACCTCGAAAAGCTATAAAAAATAAAAAGGTACGTTCAATCTCCAGCACTGTCGGGTGGAGACTTACGACAATTTCAGGCCCCTGTATCGCTACCTAGTTTAAATCAGATTAGTATATGTTGCTTTTGAACAAAAATATATAGTTTGTAGTTGGGTACGTAATAATACAGTCATCCTTTAAAATCATGATCCGTAGCTATAAGCCTCAGTGTAAGTTAAGTCGAAGATGACCTGTAAATACCAGGAATCAGAAGTAGATAAAGATACAATTTTTTTACTATAGAGTGAAATGTTAAAAAAAAAGTTGTAAAAACCGATCGCCATTTTTTAAAATCTCGGTTTATATGAAATATGGTTGGTTTCTCTTCCTCCTGTTTTGCCGAGTGACAGTCTGCTCTAGACATATCCAAGGAAATTTGCTACCTAATAAAATTACTTCCCTTTAGGACAAAGGTGGACAAACAGTTAGGGATGGGCGATATTAAATTTTACCTATCGATATAAATATAATATAATAATTTACCTATTGTTATTCAATATGTAGATAACTAGATTTGCCAAACTTAATTAAACGTTTTATTTTTTGTATTTTATTATTTTCTTAATTATATGAACCTAAGCTAGTGTAGTCTCTATCCTAAGAACTAAATTTAATATTTAAGTTAAGTTCAAGTAATATATTCTCATGTATTTCTGAATTTCTCTGATTGTTTAGGCACTTGTTAAGACATTTTTTCTTTTCGATAAAATATGACCTTAAATAATACACCAAAGTCCTAGTTTCATGAATCATGTTTTTTTTGTACCCGCCCTAGTCCATTAATCAAGGGGCTGGGGACACCCAACATACTAAAGTGAACTAATTTTCTTTGCAAATGATACCTCTTGAGCGACTGTTTAAGAATGTACACACACGTAGACCGTCTGGTTCACACAAAAAATGGCCAAAAAAAAACTAGGTTTTGTCCAATATCTTCCAAAATATTGCAAAACTGTAGGGCACATATTGATTTTTTTTTGGAAAAGTAAGGGTTTTTAAGATAAATTTATTTAAATTCATCATTGATTTTCCTCGCCTCTTTTTTCGGACCCGGAATTTCGGAAGAAGATAACCTCAAAAAACATTTTTTTCAAACTCAAAAACTATGAACACTACCGAAAAAACATCCACACCTTTTTTAAGGTAATAACATGCCCTACATTTTTTAATTAAACAATTTTGCTCTATCTACGATAATTTGGAAGATATTGGCTTTTTTTTTGTTTTGTGAATCGACTTTTGAATAGTTTTATTGGCTCTTTTAGATTAAAAAACTGATGATTATGTTACAAAAATTGATCCAAAACATTGTTAATAAGCTTGAAAATCGCGCTTTTAGTTGATCTTGGGCATATCATGGTGAAACGTCAAAAGTAGTGTTCTAACTTAACAAAAATGCATTTTGTTCTAGCACTTTTACGAACTCCATTTGATGTTTATAATGGCGTTATTTTTAATGCGCTATTCACGAAATTTAACAGAAATACGATAAACCTCGAAAAGCTATAAAAAATAAAAAGGTACGTTCAATCTCCAGCACTGTCGGGTGGAGACTTACGACAATTTCAGGCCCCTGTATCGCTACCTAGTTTAAATCAGATTAGTATATGTTGCTTTTGAACAAAAATATATAGTTTGTAGTTGGGTACGTAATAATACAGTCATCCTTTAAAATCATGATCCGTAGCTATAAGCCTCAGTGTAAGTTAAGTCGAAGACGACCTGTAAATACCAGGAATCAGAAGTAGATAAAGATACAATTTTTTTACTATAGAGTGAAATGTTAAAAAAAAAGTTGTAAAAACCGATCGCCATTTTTTAAAATCTCGGTTTATATGAAATATGCATATTAAACTGTACTATTTTTTTTTTGTCACAAGGGAGACTAGTGAATTTACTTTCTTAATTTACATACCCTAGAAATTGCTCTAGGATTTTAAGGGAGTATTTTAAGATCTTATGTTTTAAACTTAACCATTTCAGCATATGATGATTTCCAACATTGTGCCTTTTTGCCTGTTTTAAGTAATATTTCTTATTTTTTTTCTGAATTATAAATTTCTTAAACAACTATAAAAGCTAAAAGCTATTAATGGTATGAGTTTCAATTTAAGATCAGGAATTAGAATTATAGAGTTATTATTTTTCCCAAGACCTGTTATAAACTAAAAAAATACGTTTGCACAAGTATATTTTGTCCGTGTATGTGTCCATTTAGTCCATTTTAACCATGTATTAAGAAAAATAAGCTGAGCAAGAGAAGCAGCCTGAGAGCGAACACTGAGACGTTTTGAAGAAATTTGACAAGAGAAGCTGGAAAAAATTTGACATTAAACTTGGGTGAAGCAAAACAGTTGATCGCGTCGAAAGTCGATCACGATAGGTTTTTAGGTCGATCGCGATATAGCGATCGCCTAACCTATTCGTGAACAGAGCCGTTTCTAGCTTGATTTTCCTGTGGGTGTGGTCTGAATTACCTGAACAGAATCGATTGCTTTTTTCAAAAGTGATTGGAAGTTCATAGGCAAAAGGAATGGGCAAACCTGCCTCATGACATATTCGCCTATTTTGTAAATATAAGATGTTTGATGGACAAACTATTACCGGGGGCATGTACAGGGAGCTTAATAGGGCGTAGTTATTGTGGCTGTAATAAGTCGATAGGATGACCATTACACAATATAAAATCCATGTTTAGAGGCGAAAATTCAAATATTGATTTAGCAAAAAATAATTAATTTTGAGTTTGTTTATATGCTTACATTTTTTTTCTTTTGCAGGTAAGTGCTAAGTTGATAAAATTCCTTAAATTTGAAGTGAAGATAAATATACCGAGGTAAGAATATAGAATGTTAAGATTTACTTTTTTTGCAAATTTTATATGGCATTAATATTGAAGAGGCAAACTAGTTTGTTCCACTTTTCACACATTTCTTCTTTCTCATACGTGGGTACTTGTCTTCGTGCCTTTTAGGGAGGTCTGTTTACAGTTTATAGCAAGCAGGATCGGATCCTAACGGTTGTGTCTTTGCTTTCCATCGGTTTTCTGTTGAGCATAAAAAGTGATTCACACAGAATGACTCTGTATATTAGTTTCCGGATTTTATTAAAAGTCTCTAAAATTTATATTTTTTATAGAATGTTGTTTTAAAAAACAGGATCATTTTTTTATCAAACCAATGTCAGTCTTAAGCCACTGCAGTTCCCTTGACACGAAGTTACTCTTTTATTAAAGTTTTGAGAACATGTATGGTTGATGGATTGTGGGTGCAAACCCTACTTATAATACAGATTATGCTTATAAAGTATCCTTCGTATAACAATTAAAATCGGGGTGCCCCTGGTCTTAGAGGGCGGGTCCGTTTTGTCTTACGTGAATGAGACAGCTATAGTATTTTCTAGTAGCACTTGGCAGTCATTTAAAGAATTTGCAAAAGCTGGTCTAAGTAAAGTTGGATGGACATCTTTAAAATTACTTTGAACCTAGTTGAAATATTTATCTTGCATTTTTAATTACACCAGCAAACTGTAACAGAATTTTCTAAATCAATTCACTGGCACATAATTACATTATTCAAATAATGCTTAGAATAAAGAGGCTTTTTTCTATCGAATAATTTCTTTCTGAATTGATTTCTGATGATCCTTCTATTCATTCTTTGGCAGCCTGTTTCATCATATTCACTTATATAGGTCTGTTAGGGAAGAAAATACTGCCTGTCACAAGTATAAAACTAAAAACAGTTATGGAAAACATTTTGTTATACCTATTAATAGTAGCTCAAAAAATCTTAGATATTTTTTTTATCTTTAAAGATGTAAAATCTAATTCCATATGAAATAAGACCTTGCCAAGCCTTAAAAAATTTAGTGTACATCTTTTATCTTCAAAAGTCTTGTTAAGTTTAAGACCAAGTTTTAAACGTCTCTTTACGTTATCTTGTTTATTTTGGCTATATTTGGAGAATTCTTTATTTAAGATTGTTAAACTATTTAAAATGTTGAGTGTGTTTCACTTAGTTATTTTAATTTTAATATTTTTAATGTTTACTATTCCTTGTGAATTTTATAATTTATTTGTTGCCTACGTAATACACATACAGGTGTTTAGTCATCTATGTGCATATTTCAGTTTTTTTTTGTTTCATACTATTACTAGTATCAAAGATCCATTATAGCTTACGCAATAGATAACTCATTTAAATAGAAGGAGACATCAATGCTCGCCGAGACTATATTATTTCGTGCGGTAACCCTCGACTCGTAAACAGGAACGATACGAGACGCGGCGTTTTTAATCACTAGATATTAGAAGAGATATTTTAGTTAAAAGAGGAATAGTGAATTTGGCTGTTAATCTTTGTGGATGAAATTTGATACAGGTTAGCTTGAAATAAAGTTTCTAGGAGTAACCATACTTTTTAATAGAAAATATTCCTACAAAAACCTGAATAACTAAATCAAAGAAACAACGCTAAATATTATTTTAATCAAAAAGCAGTTAATAAAACCTATTAACTTATACAGAAGAGGAACATTTTTTGCTTTTTGAGAAACTTGTATGTACTGGGTGAGTAAGTATATTATGACAATTAACAAAGATAGAGAAAAAGTGTAAATATAAAAGTGTAGGGTAAAAAATACGTTTTTTTTTTAATGGAATACCCTCTATATTGTTTATTTTTATGAAAGGCCATTTTCTACTGATTTCAAAAAAAATATAATCTGATTATATTGGCCAAAGCGTTTATTAATTATTTTAGTTTAACTGCAATATTACTTGCCATATAAGTCTAAGGTAATATAATATAATGCAAAACTTTTTACAGTTAAACCAAAATTATTGAAAAACGGGGTGCGCCAAAGTAGTCAAACTCTGTATTTTTGAAATCAGGAAAAGATAATCATTTATAAAGACTATAAAAATACAAGGTGTTCCATTTAAAAAAACGTATTTCGTTATATTTTTTAGGGCATATAGATAGTCGTTTGTTTTTCTCATAGCGGATTCTGGCGGTTTAAAAGAAACCCTAAAACTTTTATATTTGCACTTTTTCTCTATCTTCGTTAATAAACCCTGTAGGTGGGTGTCAAAATATAATGGCTCAACCCTGTACATTTTTGAAACAAGTCAGAAAGTAATTAAAGTAATTGTCACTGTTTTAAATTAGGTAAAGAAAAAGAAGCTAAATAATTTCTTCTTACTGAACACATCGTAAATAAGACAAGCGGGTTTTTCATAATCATCAAAATTTGGCGGAAACAACATAAATAGAAAAATAGTTATTTTTGTAACGAGTAACTGAAATCTTTTTTTTTTTTTTGACGAATCGTTGCCGTTTCCCGAAGAGGCGGAAGTCGAGTTTGAAATAGCTGATGAGTCCCAAAAAAAGTTCAATTGGGTACGCGTTACAAAAAAAGGTCCCTAGAAGAGCTGTTTTACGGACTGAAATGAGCCCCTTAAATAGCGTATACTAAAAACTACTACTACTACTACTACGCTATTCTCGTCTGCCGGCTTCCTCAATACACTTGGCAACATTGCGCGTTAATTTATTCAAAGCATGCATCCATTTAGGGGGGTCTAAATGTTGCCATGTCCTGTTGGATCTACTGCGTAGCTATATTGATCTATTCTAGTATATTCTTATTTCTGCTATATATGCTTTTGTATTTAATAAATAAAATAGAAAATAATAGCGCCACTATGGAAATTAAGGGGTATGGTCTCACACAGTTTTTGTTAAATATTAGAAAACAAGCAGAAAGGGGACAGTAGTGCTGTCTTTTTGGTCATCAGATTTTCCTTTACTTCATCATTAATTAGAGCTAAGTAAATTTCAATTTAAATTAAATATCTCTTAAATCAATGTCACTATTAAAAAAATGTAAAAAGTTACAAATATTTAATTTGCTAGGTACATATTAGTACGCCTTTAAAACACTTGAACATAAATCGATCCAAGAATTAATCCTTTTAGTTCGTTTCGAAAATTATTTAAACTTTCTACAATCTCTAAGAGTTAGAAGCAATTTGAACTGGCTTGTCTTTAAATTGAAAACGACTTGAAAATTAAAATCGTTCTCGGTATTCTTGAGAAAGCATTATTTATTCTACAGATCCATTAAAGCAAAATGTCATTAAAATCCCGAAAGCTCAGAAACTTTTACAATTACACGAAAACTAAATGAAGCTTCAGGACAGCCGGCATATTGTGTGTGATGGTATTAATACCAACGAGTCCTTAATAAGAGAGGCGAATATAGAAATGGACTCCTAAACAAACTTATTAATAGGTATAAAATGGAACAATCTAGATTTTAGAAGTTTACCGTTGCACCGTTTAATTGTTTGTATTCACAGTAAGATACATATTTCTAGCGAACTTGTTAATGGTAACGAAATAAAAGCATCAAAAATAACTACAGCTAGCTAAGATATGGAACAAGAAATCCTCTCGCTTTTTCGGGTCATACAAAATAATTGGACCCTAATTTTGTTAGAACTCTCTTGTAATGCGACTTATAAATACTTATTACTGAAAGACATCTTCAAGTCTCCTTTACGTGGGCTATCTTTGTACGTGAAAAAAAATAGCGGAAAGCGGCAAAAAGCATTCGTACGTCCAGGAACAGACTGACTTTTTTCAATTTGCCGGATGACAGCACTGACAAAAACATCAAAGGATTCACAGCAAAGGAGATGCATTGCATATTATTTTGAGTATTGAAAAGTGGAGCTTTTACGCAAACGAAAGATAGTTTAGTCTAGGAGCACAGTCAATGAGCACAAGATTTTATAATATTGGAAAAATACTGACGATTTATTAAAATTATTTGCTAAGAATAAAAGTGGACAGGTAATTGTCGATTCTGGCAAAAATTTAATAAAAACAAAGTTTACACAATTTAAAACTACTAGTTCTTAGATTGCAGAACTTTAAATCGAATTTAAGCGTATTTTTTGTGGATTTCATACTATTAATGTTTTTAAACTTGTTTGGACGTCAAAATATTATATTTTCATCGGAAATACATACACATATTTTTCAAATGCCAAGTCGTTTTTTGTTTTTGAGTCGGTATATGTAGCACAATGTCAACTTATTTCAGACAGACAGAGAACTGAAGTTAAATAGAAGCTTGTGAAAATGAAACTAAACCCAAGAGCAAGCCAGAATCCAGAATAGGTATCGTAAATGTGATGTGTTGAGATCGATCAAAAGTGGTATACTTATAATGAAAAAGAAAAGGCAGTATATTTCTATTGACGCAAAGTTTATGTAATATTATCTTTCCGTTCAGTCTTCATAAAGTCAAATTAATTTAAATCATTGATGCACCTCCTCCAGTATTAAAATTTGGGTGTAATTTACTATTTCTGCAGCAGGTTTATTGATGGTAAAATAAGTATGAATTATGTTCATCATTATCTCTGATCTTACAATACATATATGCTTCCTAATTAAAATGAAAGCCTCAAAAAATAAACAATAACCTTTGGAATAGAATTTCTAATTCATGTATGCAAGTAAAACATTGAAAGTAGCAGAAAATTACTTGTCGGTATTTTTGCCAATCGGTATTTCTAAAACGGATAATAATAATAATATAATATTAAATCGTTTTTATTCAGCAAATTCAAAATTACAATTCGCCCTGGAGAGGCGAAGATTAGCTACCCGCTGTCTTTAACTCTTAACCTTCCCGTTAATAACAACTAAAACTAAAACAAAAAAAAATGAAAATAAGTAAAAAAATAAAAGAAAATTAATTTACAAATCCACAATCTGATAATGAACACATAGTAACGTCTCAGCCTCGCAGCGCAAGTATTTTGTTTCAATAGTACAGGTCATGGCAAGCTTCGATTAGTTGAATGATTTTAACACAGTGTAGAGATTGGAAATTACAGCGGTAAAACGAAGCCGACAAAACTGCTTGTAGGTCTTTTATGGTTGTAATCACCATTTGATTGGTTGAAATAGTAGAAATATTTTTTCATTGTTTTGCCTTTATTAAGTGAAATAATCCTTGTAACTTATAACCAAATCAAAAAACAACCTTTGATCACTTCTGACTGAGGATTCCTTAGCCTCTTTGGCTCTTACATTATATTTTTCCAATGTAAGGCCTGCTGCTCCAAATCAAAAGAGCTAGACACATAATAATGAATTTTCTCTTCCAATGTCTCTTCTTTCACTGTCTTCAGAACGACATATGTTGGGAAGCAGAATTTTTTAAACGAAAACCCCATCGAATCGTCTTTTCTTTCTCAAAGATTTCCCATTAATAGCTACTTAGCGAAATAGTTCTTTTCATTCACGTAATTTATTTACTAGTTCACTTTTCAACAATACTCTGTTAGTAGCAGGATTTTCGCCAGTGTTCTTAGATTAGTATCTATGAAGACAAGAAGCTTTCTATTTTGTTTAACTTAAGTATCTTAAATTTTATAGGAAAAATAAATGCTGTTAAAAAATAGTTGACACTCAACTAAATTTTATCGTAAAAATAAATCCTGTGACAAAAATTAGTTGTCAACTATTTTTGGTCTAGATATTTAGCCCCACATTTTTAAATCGTTTGTAAGCTTGTTAAAAAACATTAGTTTGCTTATAATTTATATATTTGTCTGTACAAAATAATGCTTGATATTGGAAGAAAACTGATTTAAATCAATTATTTTAACATAACGCCTTTAGTATGTAACTACGGTTACTAACTCAATAAAGGAATCCACGTTACAAATTTTTGATTATCACCTCATAAAAATAAAACAAGAATTAAAGCGTATATCGATATATTCTAACATAAAATCAGCGCCATCGCGATCTACCGGGTTTGCCTCACGAACCATATAGAGACATAGAGTATGAAACCAGCTAAAAGACATAGCGTATTCGATTAAATGTACTTTAGATACTTAATTGCATTCCAATCTCTAATTTCACTGTAATACACAGTAAAAAGATAATTATATTCATTACATGTACGGCGAAATTATTCTGATTACAAGGTTTAAAACTTGATTTCTAATACATAGAAATTTCAATAGATGTCGCGAAAATTGAAGATCTTGCCAAACCTACTGATATCTTCAAAAATATAATTTTCTAAATTATACTGACAAATTGCCAAAAAATTAGAAAAGTACTACATGTGATCAGGGGTGGAGTTATAACATCAGATCTGGGGGGGCTAAGGCCCGACCCTAATATGAAAAATACTAGGTAGCAACACAAAAAAAATTTTTTTTAGTTCTCAATTGGGTTTTTCTTAGTTACTCCTCGGCTCCAATATTTTCTCTCCCCCAATCCCCCCTAACTTCGCCCATATATGTGGTCACGCTGAGCCAGCGTCAGTTAGAAATTGTTCTGTGCCGGTGTTTATAAAATGGTATTGAAGATTTTTAAGAAAATCTGCTTTTCTGTTAGCCACC
Organism: Kuschelorhynchus macadamiae; assembly: GCA_030620095.1. Lineage (NCBI taxonomy): Eukaryota > Metazoa > Arthropoda > Insecta > Coleoptera > Curculionidae > Kuschelorhynchus > Kuschelorhynchus macadamiae. The sequence continues at coordinate 25,831 of JAUTXW010003751.1, forward strand.
ATAACGTATATATAGAATAAACACTTGATTTTAACACGCATAATGCTTTTGTCTAATGTAAATTAGCTTTTCAGTATATTTCTTTAAAGAGCTAACTTATTCCACTATTGTGTGTTAGACGCCCAGTTGTAGAATAAAACAAATACAATTGATACATACAAATGAAAAACCTTAAAACAGGGTGCAGCAAATTCAAAATGAGTTAATACGTAGCATGTCCACAAACTAAGTTCCAATTGCTTGCAAATGACGCGATTGTAGCAAATCTGGTTAGAAAAGCTTCAAATACAAAATAAGAAGATTGGATACCAAATATCTCGTATGTCGTTAACATTGATCTTGTTACGTGCTGTCAATATAAATAAAGTTATAGAGAATCTGTCTAGTTGTGAAATACGTTCGGTGATTAAGTTTTTAATTGCAAAAAATGTTGGAAATTTTCGGCAAACTTGTAATGCTGTCGAATGAAGGTTACCAAAAGATGATGTCGACAGTTTAAGCAATGTTGGATAATCGTCCACGATGAAAAACGAAGGAGGTCATCGCTAGTCACTGAGAATTAGGTTCAACAAGTGAATGAGAAAATTTCTGAGAACAAAAGGTTTAAAATATCGGAATTGACCACTCATTTTCCGCAATTTTCACTATCTTCGTTCCAAAAAAATTGCATTATCACAAATTGTGCGCAAGATTGGTATCGATAATGTTTACTGAAGAAGACCGTATTGTGACTGGTGATAAAACCTGGATTGCTCATGTACACCAGAGAGTAAGCAGCAATCGATGCAGTGGCGGTATAGTGGATAACCAAAAACAAAGAAATTCAAAAAAACGATATCCAAACCGAAGGTAATGTACAGTGTTTTAGGCTAGGCACGGCATTTTGCTCGTAGATTTCATGGAGCAAGGAACAACAATAAACGCTGCTGCCCACTGTGCTACACTACAAAGTCTACGAAGGGCCATACAAAATAAGCAACCAGATCTTACTTCCGGAATAGTTTTGTTACATTACAATGCACGGTCGCACCCTATCGGTTCTATACAACAACTTTTGAAGAAATTTGAATGGGAAATTTTTGATCATCCACCCTATAGCCCCGATCTTGCGTCTAGAGATTATCATCGGTTTCTCCATTTAAAACGAGTTTTAGCAGGACTGGGTGAACGCGTTAGACGCCAGTTTCCTTGATAGGGGTATATAAAAGCTTGTGAAATGATACGATAAATATCTGAATCCAAATGGCGAATGTGTTGAGAAGTAGTTTAAGATATATTTAAGCAAATTTCAATAAACAAATATGCCATGGACACATGGTAAAACAACGCGTGATTATCGTGAAGGCAAATGTGCAGAAAGAAATTCACAGTATGGCACATACGACTGTTCAAAGACTGATAAAGAAATTTGAGCAAAGTGGTTCAGTTGGAAACGCAAAATCAGCAGAGCGACCGTATACTGAAAAGATTGCCGCAGTGTCGGAAAGTATTGCCGAGAGCCCAAACTGGTCGATTCGCCATCGTTCCATACGGGCTGAATGAGCAAGGCGAGCGCGAATGAACATTTAGATGTGGACGACTAAGCAATCTGCGCCGAACAGGCTCAGCCCGATCCAAATTTTGTCGGTACATCAAAGCGAGCGCGTGCGGCGAATGCTTTCAAACCTGCTCAGTGTAGACGTCGGTCGACTGCGGAAGGCGGTGAGCGTGAGCGGTTAGTAGTTTGAACATACGTGATTCCCACGGATACAACGATGGATTTCACTCAAGAACAGTGTTTGGAAATAATCGATACTTTCAGAAGAAAGTCAAAGTCATTTTCAAAGTCTCTTCCTCGGACAAGTCATTCATTAACAAGGTGCTATTAATACCAATTTGACGGCTTCTCTTCATATATAATTGTGATGTTTCATCCGCCATATTCAAACGCGAACTGCGATCATTCATGGAGCGGTCCGAATGGAAACTCATGTGTCTCTCTCGTGTACCCTGTTTAGATGTGTACGCAATGCCGCATCCGAATGTTCATTCACGCCCGCCTTGCTGATTCGGCCCGAATGCTCAGATGTATACGCAGCTTAAGATTCAGATGGCCCAACAACTGAAGTCAGCAGATCATAGGCTTCGACGCGAATTTGTCAATGGATGCAGCAAAACGAAGACGAGGACGGTAATTTTTCGAAAATAATGTTTAGTGATGAAGATGTGTCAAGTCAGTGCATCCTCAGCGAGCCACTATTTGGTGTGGAATTTGGGCTGGCGGTATAATTGGACCGTACTTTTTTGAGGATGAGGCTAGAACTACACTAACAGTGAATGGCGAACGTAATCGTACAATCTTACCTCAGTTTTTTTGGCCTGAATTAGACAACATCAATCTGGAAACTTTAGGGTTTCAGTAGGACGGTGCAACGTGTCACACTGCCATGAACTTGTTACAGCTTAGATTTCCTAATCGAGTCATAACTCGCAAATTGGTCACCAAGGTCTTGCGATGTCACAGCGTGCGACTTTTTCTTATGGGGTTTTCTGAAATTTCGTGCCTATGCCAACAAACCTGCAACTCCCTTTTTGAAAAAGGAGATTCGACGCGAAATGTTATCTAAAATTTCGTTGAAGGAGTGAGGATGCCTACGAAGCCGTGGTGGTCATTTGTCCGATATTGTGTTTCACACTTAATCGTGATTTGTGTACTTTGTACTACTAATAGAACAGCGACAAAAAATGAACGGGTTTTATTTACAAATGAAAATGTACGTTCATATTGGAACACCCTTTTTTTGGACTGCAACAACCGCTTTATATATCAGAGCCACTGTTTAACAAGAACTCTGTCAAAAATTCGGAAGATGCTTTAAGCGCTGAATGGTGTAGGACAAAAGCAACAAGCGATATTTGCGACATCTATGCACCAAACCTCGTTGTGTATTAAAAACAACTTCGCCCTTCCTAATGGGTTTACCCTCGTCTGAAGACCATAACCGGAAGCTGCTGCCAAATGCGCCCCAATTAAAGTGTGTTTTATTAGGGCAGTCAAAGGTGGCTTGGATACCGTTAAGGGGCCCGCCTTAGTTTTACCCCGCCGGATAAAAAAAAACGTTTAACACATTGTAGGAAGAAATTGGTAAGAGAGTATCTAATTCGGATTAGAATAGTTACATTTTTGGGGGCTGGACTTTGGCACCTTTAAGTATTGTTAAATAATAACGGGGCAGGATTCTTAAGTGGTATTTGTGTTTATACGTTTTTAAATGAACTTTCGTTTTTACCGATAGCTATAAAGAGAAATGTGATCTTAAAATACATCTGCATTTGTGTTTTTTGTTTAAGGAAAGGTAAAGCTTACAGCTGTAAGCGGCTTTGTTTAACGAGGTTCAAATGTTTTCACATTTGGCTCACGTTGTGTTTTATTCGGAGCAATAATTAAAAGTGAAATCAAGCGAATGTTTTGAAGATGAATTCGTTGCCATACTGAGCTTTCGTTAAACATTTTAAGTATTCCAATTTCATTTTGTTAAACAGGAAAGCCGTTTTTTGAAATTTGTCTGTATGTATAGCAATAGGATATACTTTTCTCTATGGTTTCTTCATACAAAATGGCTGGGCTTGTCTATATATAAAGTAATTTTTAAAATTCCACTATTCATGCGGTAAACTTGTATTTATATCTATCTATAAAACTCATATGTTTATTCCCTACTCCATATCTTTAAAATCTAGAGTTCCATTTGAAAAAGTCCTCGTATGTTTTTTTACTAGTAGGATAGACAGTTGGCGTGTTGCGACGTCAGTCAACCAAGGTGTTACCCTGTTGAACACTGCTGCGTTTAAAAGTTCTTGCATGTGTTGCTTTGATGGAATCTCATCTTTGGATAACGAAATTTTTTGTTTGCAATGTCGAGAAGCTGATTACCTGAGGGAATAACCGTTTAGGAAGCCTTAGTTCGTCACTAAAATAAAGTTAAACTTAAAAAAAAGTCACATATCGGTTGCCACAAATTATTCAAGATATTAAAATAATATTTTACTTGGTTAAATAATAATAAAAATGGACATTTGTTACCATGACAGCGCTGTCATATCTTTTATTTCCGAATTTCCACATTACGAATATATGGAGTAGCAGGTTTAGAACAAAAATACAAAAAAAGGTATTTTTTGTATTTTCGTAAAATCGTAAAAAAACAGCCGACTTTTTGACTAAATATTCAGTCTTTTTCAGGGCTAAAAGATTTGTCCTATAAAAATAAAATGATGTACACTTTTTTATGCATATACTGTATGGACACATTAATTAACTTTTTTTAATTATTACTAATGACCTTTTTCTGTTCTTTTTATCTTTAAGTTTTTTGCGGGCTACTAGTACTACTATTTTTTTTTTAATAGTATACGATATACAGTGATTTTATTTTATTACTTCAGCATATCAGAACGTTTTCTTTTTACATACCTATTTTAAAACATCTGACGTCAACACACGACACAAAATTATATACATATATATGTTGAAACGTTTAAATTTGAACCAGCCATGTATGGAAATGCGGCGAAGTCGCTGGTCATATTCGCAACATTGCCAAGTTTATCATTTTTCAGTAATTGATAGGACTTTTCTTGAAATTATTTTTCGATTCTATTAATTATTCTAAAGATGTTTCGTAAGATACATTTAATTCCTAAATTCAGCGGTTTTGAGTAAAGTAATGTTAATTGTTCACCTGAACGGAAACCAGTATTTATTACCAGTTGAAGTATTGAGATCCGATAAGCCAAACTCAATGGATAGAAATTCTAATGATATTGGATTATGGGAAACGAAGAACAACGTTGCATCAAGTTTGTGAAATATTTAAGTATAAATATTCTAATCGTAATCTAATAGCACAGTGTACTTAAAGAATAATGCGAGGTCTGACCACCCTAAAACAGAGACATATGGGGATAAGGCCTTGGTTATGTTAGTCAGTTTGGTGGAGAATCCCCATCTTTCCACAAGACAAATAATTGATTTAAACCAGGACGTATCCCATGCTGAAAAGTTCCATCCCTATAAAATAACACTAGTACAAAAGTTTTCTGATGGTTATTACGAGAGGCGTTTAAAATTCTGTGAGACGATGATGGAGCTTTGTACCACCAATCCAACTTTCATTCGTCAAATAACGTTTTCCGATGAATCGACTTTAACTCACTTTAACTGGAACTGTCAACCAGTATAATTGTCGATATTAGACGAAAAAAAACCCTAAGTGGATACGAGATTATCACATCCAATTCCCACAAAAACTTAAAGTTTGGGATGGGATAAAAGGGTGGAGGATAATTGGGCCCTATTTCTTAGAGGAAATCTGAATGGTGCCAGATATTTGCAATTATTTCGAACTGAAATTCTTCCAGTTTTGGCGCAATTGTTTCCTAATCCTCATAAGTTCTTTTTTACCACTGTAAAATACTTTTATAAATGTACACGCAAAATGTTTTTTAGATGATAATGCAGTACCAAATAATGACATCTGGTTGAAGCAGGATAGTGCGCCCCTACATTACGGGAAGTTCGAGAATACCTTGACAATGTGTTTTTTTTTTGAAAGGTGGGTAACGAATGTAAGGAACTATAAGAGTAATAACTTCTAATACATAAATTAACAAAAGTCCATTATAAGGCCGTTTTTAGGCGTAGGCGAGTGGCGCAGCTTTCCCCAGTGTCGTATTAAAAGCAGCGAAACTAGGGCTGGTCGATTATGCCGATTAATAATTGATTATTGCAAATAATCAATTTTTCTTCATTCATCGATTTTTTCGATTTATCGATTTTTACTATTATTCAAACCGAAAAAATCTATGTTCGTAAGATTAAACAGGGCAACTTATAGAATCAACATTTATCGTTTACAGTAACGATGAAACTGTAAATCAAAATATATCGATTACCCAAAAAATCAGTCAATGAAATAATCGAAATATTGATTAATCGAAAAATCAATTCGATTTTTTGGAAAAAAGGTAATCAAAAACTATTTTAGATTTTTTTAGTCACTTGATATTATCAGGGTTACGATGGTATGATGTTTTAACCGTTTTCAAAAAAGGAGAAGGTATCAATTTGATATATTTTTTTACTGCATGTCCCTACATCGATTATTGTGTAATGGTTTGACCAATTTGGATGATAGTTTCAGGGAATATTCAGTATGTTACTAGAAAGATCCCATAGCAAGCATATTGAAAAATGATGGAATGGCGCTATTTTGAATTGCTTACGCGACATTGAAAAATATTTGTTCACCATAATATCAGAAAAAAAGTATGTATGTTACCATTGTATAAGCTATCTTATTATACAATGATGTTACATATGCAATGGCTATTTTTTAAATTTGACTTTTACAATAAAACTAGTGTACATAGAACTAAAGCCGAGCCATTGCTTGGTGTGGAATTTGGGCTGGCGATATAATTGGGCCGTACTTTTTTGAGGATGCATGTGGAACTGCACTAACAGTAAACGTTATCGTACAATATTAGTTCAGTTTTTGTGACCTAAATTAGACAACATCAAGGTGAAAATTTTATGGTTTCAGCAGGACGACGCGGCACAACGTGTCGCACTGCCATGGACTAGTTACAGCTTAGATTTCCTAATCGTGTCATATCTCGCAAATTGGTCACCAATGTCTTGCGATGTCAGAGCATGCGACTTTTTCGTATGGGGTTTCTAAAATCCCGTATCTATGCCAACAAACCTGCAACAATTCTCTATTTTAAAAATGTGATTCGACGTTTCATTGATGAAATTCCGCCACAAGTATGCGAAAATGTTATCCAAAATTTCGTTGAAAGAGCAAGAATATGTCTGCGAAGTCGCGTTGGTCTTTTGTCCGATATTGTGTGAGAAGGTATCAATTCGACCTTATATATATTTTTTTAATGCACCTACATCGATTACTCTGTAATGGCGTGACCAATTTGCATGAAATTTTCAGGGAATATTCAGGATGTTGCTAGAAAGATCCCATAGCAAGCATATTGAAAAATGGTGGAATGGCGCTATTTTGAATTGCTTACGCGACATTGAAAAATATGTGTTCACCATAATATCAAAAAAAAAGTATGTATGTTACCACTGTATAATAAAATATCTTATACAATGATATTACATATGCAATGGCTATTTTTTATATTTCACTTTTACAATAAAACTGGTATACATAGAACTAAAAAGGATGAAATAAAAAAATGTATTAAAAAAACCTACTTCAAAAACTCCACTAAAAAGTTAAACATTAAGTTTTATTTTATTTATATTATGTTAATTTTTACTTTTTATTGCATTTTTTTAAGCCGGTTTAATTTTTTAAAATTTTTTTTTTAGTTGTCTGTTATTACTACGGGGCGCGCTATGTGTGATGTTTTCTTTTAGTTGCCCTTTTACTAAGGTATATATTATTATCCCCGGTGTCAAAATGATCTAGTAATGGCCCTGTACGTATTACAGATAACTAAACTAAGCTTGGGATAAGTAGGTAAACTGATATACTGCTTGTTTGTTATTCATTGTAATTGTTACAATATTCATTGTAATTCTTATAATATCCATTGTTATTGTTTTAATTTCTTTTTAATCCTTTGGATTTAAATTACTGTAATTAGTAGCATGCCGGATTAGTGTCTGCAGTCATTGTATTTCACCAAACAGTAAATCTAATAACCTACCCATTTAAATCAGACTCTCTAATCGCAAGAAAATTACATTACCATTGGAAGTTAATTAAAAATTGGCCCCAAGTAATCTGCGGTTCAAAGCCATAAATCCCAAAATTTCCCCTAAATTTAAGTTAGGGCTTAAACGCTACTGAAACGGATTACAACGGTGTTAACTGAATTAAGCACACAAGGGCATAAAATTCGATATGGTATTCGAATTCACCCTAGGAGCTGTTTTGATTTAACGATGACAAAGCATTATACATTACGATGATTAAAATTTATTATCTGGGGTATGGTATATTTCCATATATAAATAACTCTCCCGAGTTCCGTGCGAAGGAAAAACCTAGTAAGACCAAATTTTTATTCCTACTGGAATTTCCTAGTAAGTCTAAAATTTGGATTGTTCTAAGGTAAAACTAAAGTTGTGCTACTGTTTTTTAAATCATATTTTATTTTTAGCATTTAAAGATTATAGCTAAATCAGATGCAACGTTTTTTCATTGATTTTGTTTTTACTATTTTAATAGTTTAAAAATTATATATATTTCCCAAGTAAAAGTATAGCAAAAAACTTAACCAGGTTGATCCATTTTTTTAATGTTACAGTTTTGATTATTCTCAAATATGTATTGTGATGGTCGTGCGAAACTACCCAAATGAATGATCAACCGTTTATCCCCCGTACATAAGAAATAAGTATAGAATTAACAAACACGTCATCCTATATTGAGGGCATTCTGGTAAAATATAAAGAATTCCTAATATATATAAGGAGAGAGACGTTGATGATATAAAGTTAGTCTTATAATACATAGTAGCAGTTATATTGTAAATGTGATCAGAGCCCGATTGTGGAACTGGAAAAAGACTGTTAAGAACTATTCCCAGACGTAACCATTTAACAGATTGTGACTACATTGTAAATTTTTGAAAAGCATCTACAAAACTCAATTTGAAACTAAACGAGTAACATCTGTGGATTTGCTGTTCCTTTGAGTTGCGCACCTCAAGAAGACTCCTGAGGAGACATTTCCAAAAGTTCTAGAGAGGTCCATTTCGAAACCAAGATTTCAAAAGAAAACAAGAAAAAGGGGCTGACGAGGACAAAAGACAGGAAGAAGAGGTTAGAAGGCAGTCCTAACAAGAAAGGCGTGAGAAGATTCTAATTGAACAACAAAATAAAAAGAACTACATCAAATACAGGACTTGATTCAGAATGTCAATGGAAAAAGAACAATGCCGCTTTCAGAAAGTCATAGATAATGTCAAGGAATCATCAACTGAAAGGAGTAATTGAAGAATACATGGACAATGTGAGAAATGATCTTGAAATTGAAGTAAAAGAAGTTCATGTGGATTTATTACAGAACATTCCCCCAAGTCATCAGCACCGTCTTCATTAGAGCTTCTATTTAGAGATCAGTACCGTCAAGAATTATACGGAACCCAGCTTAAGATAACAGAAGCCCAGAGAACCCCTTCAGCTTTTTAAACTTTTACTAACAAAACTATATACTAAGTCAAGTTACTAACTTCTTCCTTACGAAAATAATATGCCCCACACTTACAATATACTCGATCGATACATAAACTTATTGAATAATATTGAAAAAAGTATTTGACCAACTAAATTTCTAATAATTAATTGAAATTAAAAGAGTATAGAAGCAGCTCCATCTTGTAAGAGAATTGTCTTTCATTCCTCATTAAACTCCATTTCTAAAGCTTACACCTTTTATAAAAAAGGTGTTAACTTTAGAATTGGAGTTTAAATGAGAGGTTTGTTACTGCTGGTAGAAGAAAGATTAAATGAAAATAGATTATATCGTTTCACTGAGAAAGCTTCTCAAATAATAAAAAAAAAATAGAAAATTCTTGTATAGGCTCTGGATAGTCAGAGTACCGACGAGGAATTCCTCAAGTGGCCAGGAAAAAAATGTTGTATATACTCTACTGAATATTACTAGAAATTGAGTCTTTAGAAATTTTTTATTTAAAGTTACTAAATAGTAAGAAATCATTAAACTTATCCTCCTAAAATTGCAAAATCTGCACCTATTGTTAATACATAGTGAAAATGTACATAATAAGTATCATGAAGAATAATATCAATAGAAGAATTTGCTAAGACCACTCCTGTTAATTCACCCATAGTAAAAAGAAATAAAGATCTAGATTCAGTAAATTGACTTATTTTATTCCCTAGGAAAAAAAGTATTTTTCTTACACACATATTTTTTTAAGTCTTATATTTTCAAAAATATCAACTTTATCAAAAATATATTTTATCAGGATGGACTAAATAAAAAATTTTTTATTGTTTTCCTTAGGAATCTTTTATTACCGCAATTGATCTAGATTTAGTCAATTGACTTACTATTTTATTCTCTAGGAAAAAATATTTTTTCTTAAACAAAAATATATTTATCAGGCTCTAAAAAATCTCACCCAAAAATATTTTATCGCCCAATAAATTTTATTTTTGGATAAGAATTTATTAACAGCAAATCCTTAAACTTTTATTTGCTTTCCTGAAAAATTGTGAACAAGTCGTTACTATGTTTTACCTTTTTACAGGAGAACTGGTTTGTATATTTTATATATTATAGATATGTGCTGAAATCATGGGCGCCGCTACGATGAAATAGCGGTAGAGGTAAATAGAACAACCAATTATTAACTGATGACTAAAAAAAGTCATCCCTTTTGTATTAGTTGGGGTAACAGCAACTGGCACCATATTATTTTTAATCTTGGTGATGACTTTGCCAGCAGGGACAGAATAACTTTCGTGAGAGTGACATGATGACTTTCCCGGGAGGGATGGCAAGATTATTTCGGGGGACTGCGTCCTACCGCAGCCCCATTACTGCATTTCTGATTTTGTGTGACATTAAATTGACTTCTTACCCTGAGATTTAAAATCCTTCGATAACTAACATATATTTTAAAATTAGGTGTTTTGTCAAACAATAAAATCAGAAATAGGGCACCATTCCATTGCATAAATTCACTTTAAATATAGCATCGAGTGGGTTCAATTGTCAATTGTTTTCTACATCTCCATGGTAATCACCAATCAGATCAGAAGAAAAATAGGCTATTCTACTAATCAGAGCAAATTTCGTAGCTCTTATAACATTAAAATTACCGTATTGTTGTTATTTTGTTTTTATTAACATTTTTTATGCAGGACATCTGCGATTGATTTCATCATTCATCCATCAATTTGACTAGTTTACAATTATTATTTTCATAAATTCTACACTTCCAATTAAAATAAACATTGTGAAAGTAAGGGAATTTAACGCAACACGGAATGCATTAGCCTTGCGATAAGTTCTCTGAGGTGCAATTTGTGTTTTCTTGTCTATAAGAAGTATTTCGTGCAAATGAGGCTTAGTTAGTTTATGAGTTACTACATTTAGAATTGCCGTTAATGTATTTATTATAAGGGTATAATTATGTAAGAACTTGGGACTGAATTTTTTACATAAAACTGCAATGTATTTATTTATGTGCGGTAACTAAAACAAGAGAAAATAAGTTTATTGGAATGTTTTTGAATAAATTATCAAAATACCAAGCGAGCTTAAAAGATATCGAGGCTTATATGCTATCTATAAAAATCCCATTTTATAGATAGCTGTTTTATATTACATACTTTTGTAACAGATTAATTTCAAATATAGTTATACAGGGTTGTTCAAAAGAAATGCACAAAATTCATATCTTAATGAGTAATTTTTCTCATACACGCTGGAACGAGTCCATATGTTTTTTTAATTAAAATTAATATTCGAGGGGGATCCTTAGCACTCACCTGATTACTCTACCTTCTACTTGACATGCACCGAGTCTGTGGTAAATACTATAAACCGCAATTCGAATACTTTCTATCCTCTGGTTAGTAACCCCCATCCTTGTTCTATCTTGTAGGTCCTCAACGCTGTTGCCTCTATTTTTAAACACTCTCTTCTTAAAATACCCCGTAGAAAGAAATCCAATGATGTAAGGTCCGGAGACCTTGGTGGCTATTCAATGGGATCACGTCGTTTGGGATTGGACCGATTTGGAAAAATTTCGTCCAAGTATCTTCGAACATTTATACCAAAATGCGATGGTTTACCACCTTGTTGAAACTATATTCTTTCATGGGGAATTTTTTTTTCTTCGTTAGGAAATATTACTGCTAATTCAAGTATGAAATCTAATGAGAGGAAATCTAAGTAACGCTCAGCAGTAAGATTTTCTTCAAAGAAATATGGTCCTAAAATTCGGTTATTTATTATGCCCAGACATTGACTTTGGGGATGTTGTGTACGTCCCTCACGTATCCACGGTGATCAGACTAGAATCGATAATTATGTCTGTTGATCATTCCATTTAAATAAAATGTAGCCTTATCGGGGAAGATAATATTTTGAAAAAATACGTTATTTTTATCATATCTTCCCATCATTTCTTTACAGAATTGTAATCTCCTATCGTAGTCATCTTCAAAAAGTTCTTGAACAACATGCACTTTATATGGGTGATATTTTGGCTCTTTAATAATCGCTATCCTCAAGCTCTACTGACATCGTTATTTAGGGCCAAGGTAATAGTGGTTGGCCCGTTTTAGATAAATCCCTAACTGTCGTATGCTCTTCAAATTTGATCCTACTTCCACTTGACCGTGTAATTATATTCTCTGGATACTTTTCATTGAACAACACACACACACACACTTCATTCTGGCTCCGTACTTTGTCTTTACAACCCAACATCAAAATATCAATGCACTGTCTTTTGAGAGCACCATAATTTGAAATGTTATAGTTCCAAAATACTTGGTTTCAATTCAGTGATCAAATTGGAAGATTAACTGAATTTACTATTTTGTGTGTGTAAGTATTTGCCATATAAACCACCAAATGTGGGAAAAAAACTGTCCTTGAATTTCACGAATTTGGGTACTTTTTTACCCGAATTTTGCAATGTAAATATTTGTGATATTAGGAAGTTGCTTCTTAACGTATGGGGCACTAATAAATACTACTATCGTTTAATCAATCTCTTGAAGATGATTAAATGAAATTTTGCACTGGATAGGTTCATGGGGTCTAATAATTGATGTTAACCAAGATCGTTCCGCATTACACCATAGGATCTACCGAGGGATCTACTTTGATAGTTAAATAGTTAATTTTAATTAAAAAAGTTGACTCGTTTTACTGTAACGAAATGAATAGACCCCAAATTTGTTGCAAGTAACGGATTCAGTTTTAGAAGATCTTCACATAGAGCCTCCACATGACCTTGGTTGCCATTTGAAAAAAAAATTGGGTTGTCTACAAATTAAGGATTTGCAATATTACAAAAAGGTGAACAACCATTTAAACCACTTCACGTTTACGTTTTTGTGAAAAATGACTCATACAGATGATATGAATTTTGTGCGTTTCTTTTGAATAACCTCCTATAAATATGTATATTAATTTAACACATTAGCATCAAACAAATATAAATATGTAGCTTTATTGTCATATAATTTTACAATTTTATTGTTGAAAAAGCCTTGTGAATAAAATAATTTATATAAACGACACTATTGGCTATTTGTATTGAATATTGTATTAAAATAGAGTCAAAATTTTAAATTTTAAAATAAATTTTAGAAAATATAAAATATATTAAATATAAAATTAAATCGTTAGTAAAAAACGGAACACGTATGAAAAAATAAAAATAATTACGGTAATATGGAAACGAGAGCTAGTTTAAAATATCATCGTAAAATTCATTGCTTCAATCATGATTTTTTAATTAGAAGATTTTTAGTTTTCTTTAAGCCCTCTCCTGGTCAATATTTGTTATAAAGGGTAAGTGGTTAAACATCTTTTTGCCACTGTAGAAAAAATATTTTTTAATATATTCGTACCTATAGGAATGGGAAATTTAGTATATAAGAATGGCGCATATTATAATGATTGGATACATACAATTCATTATTATGTTTTTTTATGGACTAAATAGACAGATTCTAAAGTAAATAAACACCACAAAGTTAAAATTCAGTGTTTTACAAATAAAGGACGGAAAGAATCGCGGGCTTTTACGCCTGACATACATCTTATTGTTTTCTTCTGTAACAAAAAAAACCTATTAAACAAATAGTTTAATAGTTAAGATTCCATATCGAAGCTCGGCCAAAGCAAAGTATGAATTGCGAGCTACAGATGAATCTAGGTTGTTAGAGATAATCCTTAGTGCAACTGGAAGAAATTTTATTGCATAAATTGTTGATACGAGTTTCGAACTTCAACTTTTTTATCTACTGGCAAACCCAAAAAGTTTGTCGAGTTATGCATTGCCATTGGGTCATCATGCAGACAAACATTATCAGTATTACATTTAAAATTAATTATATTAGTCTTGAATACATTGAAAGAAAACAAGTTAGCATCACACCGTAGTTTTATTTTAACCAAATCATCATTTATCTTCTTTGTAAGACCTTCCGATGCCATACTATGCCAAACAATTGTAATTTAGTCTGCAAAGATGGTGAATTTACCAGATATGTCAAGGTGATGGAGGTCATTGACATAAATGAGAAACAGTAAACGTCCAAGAACCGATCCCTGAGGAACGCCCAAATTCAGGACACGCTCAAGTGAGTTGTTTCCACTAAATGCAAACATTCTCTGAGATACGAACGAAACCAATCGTGCGTGGTTCCTATAAAACCGTACTCTGTATTTCCTGATTAACACAATCGAATGCTGTACACAAATCACGAAACACTATCGCGCCATAGTTTAAATAATTTTTAATTAATAAGTTAATTAAAATTAATATAAAGATGTTCCAGGAATTCATTGGTAACATGACTCATTCCCTATGCTGCTTGAAACCCATACAGTTGAAGACTGAAAATGTGCCTATTTGAAAAAGATACAATTCTCACCTTAACAAGTTTCCATTATGAGTAGAAGTGCAATTGACCTAAAGTTAGAAGGATCTTCACAATCACCACTTTTAAAAAGAAGGAGAACTAAGGCTTTTTTCAGACAGGGTGGAAAAATCCTTGAGAGTAAGGAGGAGCTAATTAAAATTAAATAAAACAAATATAAACCTGACAAAATTATTATAATAAAATGAGCAGTCAGAGCGTTTATAAAAAAGTGTTTCTAGTAAGTTAAAATTATTGAAACTAAATCAATCTTTACACGGTTCTATACTATAATTATCTGTGGTTCATTTTCCGAGAAAATTGCGAGAAAAAATCAGGTAAAAAAGAGCTATTTTGTAAATGTTAATAACTTATGCAATTTGCAACACATAGACTTGACACAATATTTTGTACACATATTTGGCATCATGTAGGCTATATTGTATGAGATTTCAGTTTGTGATTTAGTTCGCTGAACTTGATAATTTGAGGAAGGGTTGGTCGGCATATAGGGAAAAAATAAAAACCCTAAGGTTTAGGCTCTATCGCGACGTTTCGCTAAATTTATTAGCTTCTTCAGGCTAAAAAATCCAAATTTTTATTTTGAAAAAAATTTAAAAATTAATTATATATAAACTAATTATTATTAAATGTGCAATGTTAGTGTGTCTTGCACAGTTCGTTTTAGACCCAGGATTCTTCGGTGAGTAATTACCTAACTTTCCCAATTCTTTTACCTTCTATATTCCTTCTTGTGTTTTTTAAAAATTATTTTTATAAAAGAAATATTATAACTCAAAAATAAGTAAAGAGTATATATATATTTTTTAAAGATGTCTCAAGTTTTAACTAAACGTATTAAAAAACAAAATAATCACTTTTTATATCAACTTTTAAAAAAATTATAATTTTTTTTTTAAAAGTGTATTTTTTTAGCCTGAAGAAGCTAATAAATTTAGGGAAACGTCACCATAGAACTTAAACCTTAGGAGTTTCATTTATCCCTATATGCCGACCAACCGTTCCTTAAATGAGATTTCAAATCTGTGTTCTAAATTGTATAAGCTATTGACATTTGTTATAAAAGCTCATTTTTAAGGGTTTTTGCTATTTTCTAGGAAACTGACCAACACTTTTCCACTGCACAGGTTTCAAAAGATAGGGTTCTAAATATCTATAACTTCTAAAGAAATGATTTTTTTATAGAACCAACCCATATAGAAGGGAAAACTTTGTGAAAAACCAATTTTCGACACTCCATATTTTGCCCAATAATTTTTTAGACAGTTTTTTGAGAAAAATAACATTATTTAGACAAACTTAAATAATTCGCAATGTCATTGTCCTTATAGACGTTTATAAAAAAAATCATATTAAATGTATAGTCTGTTCCCCCCTTCTACAGCTTTTATTGTAAACTTTATGTAGAAGTTATAGGATTTGGCCTGAACCGCCAATTTTGATTTTTTTAGTAGGACACTGTATATCATTTTTTCACTGGAAACCTCATATTCTCCCGATTTTAAAAACATATATATACATATATATTTAACCGGTCTTTCAATATTTCACATAAAAAAAAAATTACTTGAAAACGAAAACTTTTTATTTTAATTTATTAATATTATGTAATGTTCAACACCAAAAAAACTTAACCAAGTACAATTTTATTTTACAAATGGATCAAATATTGCCAAAACTCATCACAAATATCGCAGGATATACCACAATCCGTAAACACCTTCCAAGTCACCTCTAATGGGTCGCCTAATAGTCAATAGTTATGGTAGTTGTGTATATTTGAAACCATCCTACCTGAGCGTAAAGCTTAATAAGTCCACTTTTTATTTAATGTGAAATATTAGAAAAACGATTAGAGTAGAAATCGGGAGATTACGAGGATTACAAAGAAAAAATAATATACAGGGTATCTCTATATCTCTAACAACAAATGCTGAAAGGGGGGCAACTATTTTCCTGGCCTATTAGGGATAAATCAGCGGTTGTATACAAAATGAAACATGCAATTTACAATAATTATTATTAAAACGATGTTTTCTTTCTAACGGCACAATTCGATCTGTTTTGTTTTTTAGCAAAAGTTCTTAGTAATAAATAAAATCATACTCCATAGGACCCGAGTTCGTTGGCCACTGGGCTGAATTCAGCACTATAAAAGTTGCAATAATGGCGTTCTGCAAATATCTATGCATATCCCATTGGTTCTAACGGAAAAGGCTTGTGCACGAAATACCGTTGCCGCATTAAAAAAATATCCTAGTTTTTAACGGTAGTGGGGTTTGGAATATACAAGTGTTCACGCACGAGAGATCTTGATTTATGTAATTCTAGAAAGATTATCTACCTGGGGCCAAATAGATATTCAAGTGATTATTCCGAAGTTCAAATGGGGATGCTGATGACATCTTTTTTTTGTCCGTTCATAGATTTTAAAAAAATATTCAATCGACTTTTGATCGGTTGTTTGTTCATTTTAATCAAAAAGTGGGATTTAGTGGATGACAACAGCTTTTTCCGCACTAGCGTTTCAAAACATGTTATTTTGAAACTAAAAATAATAGCCGAAATATCAGAAAATAAAACTAGAGTTTTGTCTAAAGTTATAACTTAACATTGGTAGGCAGCTGGAATTCCTATTTGCTTGTTGTCTACAAACCCGTATAAGTAAGGACGATAGCCCATAATTTCCTCACTAAAAAGAATTCATAAAACTTGAGGTTAAACGTATTAGCTAACCCAAATTGACCATAAATCAAACATTTCGCTATAGGAACCGTAAACAGTTACAAAAATTGTAACCCCTTTTATTGGAGTCTAATGAATCGGGGTCGTTAACAACCCGCAGCGTTTTTAGACACCCTTCGAAACAGAGAACTTTAATTTTTATTGTACCATCGGCCACAATTGAAAACTACCCTGCAGAGATTTCTCTCCCCTATACGAGTGCGTTAAAAGGGTGGCATGTTTTGTGCGTTCATCGATGAGAGTAATTCTGTTTGAATACAGATGTAAATATGGGATGCAATGCGAAGTGAAATTAACTACACGTTGTACACGGTACGTTGTTCAGATGTAATGGAGTAATTCGCCAAATTAACTAACTTTATTATTGTTAATTAATAATTGCTAACATTAACTTTTTTATTGTCAAAGGTTCGACTCTTTTTGCAAAAGTTTTTAGTATCTTCCAGTCACTTGTTGCTCTTTTTCTTTACTATGTTACTGTTTATTACTAGGTGGTAGTCATTTATTCATGTTAAGTATAGTTTTTGGATTCGAAAATTTGGGGCATTAAAGATTACCTTTAAATCAATTTTAATGTAATTTGGTACACTAGTTCATAACATAAATGTAAAAGTTTTTTTTTTCAGACTTTAAAAATAGATACAGAAATTTTAAAAATTAACATTAATTTACATTTTGATCGAGACACGTATATTAATAAAAGCAACTATAACGATTTTCTGACATAATTATTGATAAAAACTCATTTTTATTAATAATTCCCACTTTCACAAAGCTTTATTTTTTCCCTCAATGTATGTTTTTTGATGAGTTATTTCTATTTAGCACTGCATAAAATAGTTTGCTTTCATCAGTACGTATAGCGCAAGTTTTTTGAAATAGTTCAAAATGGTAATATAAGAACTGAAGTCATATTCGCTATTGAAAATTATAAAATAGAATCAGCAGAGAATGAAATAATAAATATGGAAATTGTGAATTAGTCAATATAACCAGCACAAACCGCAGATACGTTTTCGTTCGCCTAAAATGACTTTTAAATGCAGAATGATAATATTAGAGCGGCTTCTTTTGCATTTCGTAGATAGGAGTAAAACATTTTTAGGAATTTGTACAGTTATATAATTTCTTGATAGCGATAATTGGGAAAAAAAGATTCGTTAATTTATATGATTCTGGTCTTTAATGAGTCCGACTGTGCGTTTATAGTGGAAGAGAGAAATATTAATAATCCAGCTATTTCCTTCAATATCCATTCGATTGACGTGTTTATCAATGACTGAATCAGTTACAATAAAACAAAATTTCAGTAAAATTATTTTCGAACCCAATAAATATGGCGCTTATATTGAAAAAAAGTGTCCCTGGGTTTAAATGCATACGAAATTCTGTTACAAGCTCCGCGACTTTGAATATCTCAAATGTCAGCTTTTTCATCAACTCATGGTAATTTTGAAATAAAAGCTTTAACATCTTATTATAAAGTTTACATATCTTTAGCTAAGACCTTTAGTATACTTTACTTATGAACCCTGTTCATTTAAGAAAGAGGAGTCTTTAACATGAAACTTTGATGTCTTGTGACAAGAGCATCGCTGTTGACTTGGTGTGAATTATTTCTTGATTGAAATGGATAGACACTTTAAAAGAATAACATTTTTTGAGCCCAAATAGTCCACATATCTAAACAATAATCGCATTATTTTAAATCAAACTAATGAGCTTTTGAACCAAAGCAATAATATCTTCGCAAAAGAGATATATGCCTGTGGCAAAAGAACTCGTAATTCCTAATTCTATAATTCTATGGAAAACTGAAATTACATTGCTACGTATTCAGGATGATTCTCGTTGATACTTTTCTTCTAGTGCGTATAGAAATGTATTTGAAATAATCCAGTAATAAATAAAAGAATCGGTCCGGTTCTTATTTTTGAGTGATTTGAATACTTAAAAAATAACAACGTGAAAATATTATGTATTATATTATGAAATATATGTCCATATCTGTTAATCTACACTTGTTATTTTTCTTTAAGATATTAAAAGTTTTCAGTTATGTTATTATAAATAAATTGGACTAACTGGAAGCATCTTCAGTTATTTTTAATTTAAAAATATCTTCAGTTACATTTATTTTCTGCAATAAATTTCTTAAAAAAAAGTAACATATTATTTTACATACTACCGTAAGAGGGGGCTACTTTTTGGCATGACACTCACATAGACAGCTTTCGCAGATATTGCTTTTTTTTTTCGTTTCATTTATTGTTCATTTAAATAAGGATTTCTTTTGTTACAAGTTTAGGACACTAGGAGAATGCTTCGCAATTAAGTAAAATCCTCACTTTCATGGGGCGTATAATTTGCTTATAAATATGTAATCCGTTTATCTGTAGTAGCTATCGATATTTTCAGTTACCAATCGGCATTACTACTCACCTATCGGCGTTTATCGATAACTATCGATAAAACGCCCAGCCCTGCTCAGGCCCAAGCGAGTCGGCGTTACAAAATTTCTCGGAGAACCCTTCAGAACAAGCTGTTTGGTAGACATTCTAAGGCAATTGCTCATCCGACAATATTTATTGTTGAGGAGGAAGGTTTATTAACTTAACATTTTAACAACAGGGGCTACGTGGAGCTTTTCACTAACACAGGCAAACATTCGCAAATTGTTTCACAAATACTTGGAAAAATAGGGTCGTAAGGTCAAGAAATTTATTAATAATACTCCAGGATCGGACTTTATTGAACATTTTTTTCATGACACAATTCGAGTGTTGGGGTAGCTTCTAAAATAAAGCGTTCACGTGCACCAGTAGGGGCAGAACAATTTGGCGAGTTTTTTTACCAATATAAAGGGTGTTGATAAAGAGTGCAGATTAATGATTGATGTCCTGATGCCATGCTTAAGGTATATCGATTGTCCAGGTCAGAAAATAATCATGATCATGCGGAGAGAACAATATTTATCTGACTCCGCTTCCGCCAAACAGCACACATTTGACGCAAACTCTGGATGCTGCTTTCTTTGCGCCAATGAACAAGAAATGACAGGAGATTCTAAACATATGGCACAGACAATCCAGAATCTATACTAAAAGAACAATTCTTTGGCCCCTTGACAACGTTGTGAACTGAAATGTTATAATTATTTAAAAAACTTGATCTCTGGCTTCCGCGCAAAAGTTCTTTGTCCTTTTGAACCTAACGAAATTGTGGGAAAAATTCCAAATCGTGAAGCTGGCTTAGCAATCCTTGATTTGCTTAATACTAGCGTTGTTGATGCGTTGCAAGAAATGCGTGGTCCATCAAAAGAGAAAGTTATTCGCGAGCGTGGCAAACGTTTAGAGCCTGGGAAAGCTCGCTTTATAGTTTCTCTAGATATAGCAGAGAACCGCCAAGTAGCAACCGCATGAAACGAAACAGGTGAAATCGAACCTAACCAACAATAAAGTTAATAGAGTCAATGGAATCAGAAGATGACAAAGAAAATGTGTTGGAAAAGACCAAAGGACCACAAACAAGCATGGGCACACAGCATCCAACCAGAAAAGGCGAGAAACTCTCAGAAGTGCGATGTTCGGTTTGTTTCTAAAAGTGGAGCAATTATGTAGGTCCTGATTGGATTGCCTGCTTGAAATGCAAGTGTTGGGTTTGTGGTAACCGTAATGCAGAAAGTATAGATCCTTTTTCACGTTTGCCAAAACTGCGAAATTCTATATTTCCACAGGGACGGCAGTATTAAACGCACATATTTTATTCCGTATGCCTTCTCTCAGCCTTCTTTTGTGCCAAACAGTTCCATTTAGCACGGTGTTATTTTTATTATAAAATGTTACCTATTCGTTTATTTTTTCAAGTATAAATGTATGTTTCATTAACTAAAATAACCTTGTTTAACGATATTCATTTACATCCCGCATACTATATAATGATAAATTGATTTATCAAGTAGATAGAACTTAAATTTTTTCTCCCGGTCTGTAGATTTATTTTTGCACGAGGCTTTCTGTGCCAAACCCTTCGATGAAGATAAGCTAAAAGAGTTACATTAGAAACCAATCTACAAAGTAACTCCTCCGAGACTTGTGTCCATTTAAGATTTAATTCAGGGACTTCGATTAGATATAATAAAAGGCGGGTCTATACACTAATGCAGTGCGATGTTTCAACCCAATGACCCAGAAAGGAAAATTTTCACTCAGTTTGATGAGACTCTTTGAAAATAAATCGAGTCGATACTGTTTCGAGGCAACAAGAATCCCTAAATAAAATTTTACTGAATAAATTTTAAAAAATGAAACTTGAAATTGTACCAATTTTGGTTGTAAATGCAAGGTATCTCCGTTATTTGCAAATATTTAGGGTTAAGGTTTTCGCGACACCGTGCCACTTTTTTGTCAAACTCAAGCTGCCGTAATCAGATTTTCCATAGCCCGCCTCGTTTCAGAGATACAGGGCCAAATTGAAAAAGTTGCATTTTGGGACACCCCTCGTATCTCGATTATCTTTTAACGTATCGAAAAGGTAAAAACTGGCTCTTATAGAGTTTTTTACGTAGAATCCAGTGTCCTAGACAGATTTTTACTCGGGGCCGTCGTTTTTGATACATGATTCAAAGTCACGTTTTTTTAAGTGTATATTTTTACGGAGTCCTATTCGTCTTATTATGAACTTTTCAAAAATATATGGTTATCTATACTTATTTTAAAAAATAAGGCTGCAATTTAGGTTTGTAATAACATCTATCTATATTTTTCATAGTAAGCCATGGACTGATTGTCAAAAATGGCTTTGTTACTGCTTTGTCATAAAGTAAATGAAGTTTTGATGTTGATACTAATAGACGTTAAATTAGTCGCTGTGATTATTACTTTTTAACAAATGGCTGCAAATCAATTATTTGAAAACTTTGAGCGATATGATATGCTGACCTGTTTCATAGAGAGTCATGAAAATATAAACGCTGCTTCTGAGCTTTATTTCATTAGGTAATGTTTTATTTTCATAATTATTATTGCAATCTTTTTTAAAACTTAAACTTTTATTATATAGATATCCGGAAAGAAGGCAACCAAATAAATTAATATTCTATAGGCTGAAATCGAATTTAATAAATTTTGGCTCTTTCAAAAAGCCCAGATCAAAGAAATATAACAAAGAGAATCGTGAGGCTGATGATATTAACGTCTTAGCAAATGTAAATGTAACGCCTGTAACGTCCTGTAGAAAAATAGAGAATGAAGTGGGTGTAATCAAGTCTCGGGTTCAAACGATTTTAAAGAAACATAAGTATACGCAAGTATAAACCTTATAAAGTCAGAGTTGTGCAAAATCTACAACCTGGAGATGCAGAACGGCGTATTGATTTTTGCCAGTGGTATTTACAAAGAAAATCATATATAAGTAGTGCTGGAATATTTAATAGGCACAATACGAGACACTGGTCACCTGAAAATCAACATTTGATATTTCCACGCGAGCAACAAGGAAGATTTGGCTTTAATGTCGCTTGTTTCGTACTAGGAACCAAAATAAAATTTCATATTTTTGAAGGAGGTCTCACTCCTAATAGCTACCTTGAAATATTGCAAAATATATTCCCAGAAATCATAGAAGATGTCCCTTTAGCACATGTGAATCAAATATATTTCCAACAAGACGGAGCTCCAGCACATAACTCCCAAATTGTGAGGCGGTATTTAGGAAAAGAACTTCCCCGAACGCTGGATTGGAACGCACGGACCTGTCCGAAGGCCTCCTAGGTCGCCTGACCTGTCCATATTGGACTTCTTTTTATGGGGTCACCTAAAAAATTTAATTTTTCGTACCCGACATAACACAGTTCAAGACCTGCGTAACACCACTGAGCAGGCATTTTTGCAAATACAACCACGCAATGTAGTCATTTCAAATGCACTGGGTAAAATTGCAAGAGTGTGTGAGAGATGTCTAAGAGAAAATGGAAATCAGTTTGAGCAGTTCTTTTGAACATGGCTAATTACGAAAAATAGATATACTTAATATATTCTTAAAAATTTAAACTGTAGCCTTATTTTTAAAATAAGTATAGATAACTATATATTTTTGAAAAGATAAGACGAATAGGACTCCGTAAAAATATACAGGGTGTCCCACTTAAAAAAACGTGACTTTGGGTCATGTATCAAAAACGACGGCCCCGAGTAAAAATCTGTCTACGCCACTGGATTCTACGTAAAAAACTCTATAAGAGCCAGTTTTTACCTTTTCGATACGTTAAAAGATAACCGAGATACGAGGGGTGTCCCAAAATGCATTTTTTTCAATTTGGCCTTGTATCTCCGAAACGAGGCGGGCTATGGAAAATCTGATTACGGCAGCTTGAGTTTGACAAAAAAGTGGCACGGTGTCGCGAAAACCTCAAACCTAAATATTTGCAAATAACGGAGATACCTTGCATTTACAACCGAAATTGGACACCCTGTACATATATAGACATTAAGCAATGCATTTTCTTGCTAAATTTAATTATATACAGTCATGATTAGTTTTGAGAAAACCGTTGACATACATGAGTATGACAATTCTAAAATAAGTGTAGTTTTAGCAAATAAGCTAGCATAATAGAGTATATTAATATAATTTTTCACACTCCTTAGAAATTTTCTAAAAGGGCAAATATTTTATTTTTGAATTATGCTCAATGATTTTGTTACAGTGTCTAGGATACATTGAGGTATCTGTGCGGTTCTTATTCCAAAAATAATTTTTATAACAGCTTTTCAAGATGATTTACTAGTTAGTTGTTTATTTGGTTATTGTTGTTTTTCAAATATCGTTATGTATCCCGCGTTGTAATATTTATTTGAGAGTCTCAGATAAATATTCTGAGAGCAGTTGGAAATATTAGCTGTTTATCAAAGATGTAAATTGAATCACGGGCGTCTTTATTTCGCCACCCCCAAAATTGGTTTAATTTGAATGGAAATTAGTAATTATGTACAAGCCCTGTCTCAGTGAAATTGGTCCAACTCTATCAAAACTATGGTTTTTAAATAAATTTGCAATATTAACGAAAAACATATTAAAAACTATAATATGTTTCTGATAACATATGATATGTTTATTCAATTTGACCCTAAAATACTACTTTTTTTGTGACAGAGAAAAAAATATCTTACAAATTCAAAAAGCTGTCGATTAAAAAAAAATCAACGAAACCAGAAATAACAACAAATTGTCACTGCATTACATCGCTTTTTCGCCTGGTTACTGCATCGATACGTATTGACATAGTGTCAACTGATGTTTGGCAGTCATCTGATGAGATGGGTTCGGAATTCTGGACCGGTTCTTGCGGGATTTGATCGAAACTTTTTCTTCATGATATGCCACAAAGCTTCAGTCGGCGACAGATCTGGGCTACTGGACGTCCATTTTAAAAGTGAAATATTGTTTATACTCTTTTACTTTTTAGCCCTATGACAAGCGGCACCATCTTGTTGGAAGATATATTCGATATTATTTTAGCACATTTGTTCAATTTTGGGTGTTAAGTTATTTGAAAGCACAGTGATGTTCTTATTAGCATTTATAATACCTTCCATAAAGTATAAGTTTCCCACTCCACTAGCTGGCATGGCTCCTAAAATCATAACCGAAGCCGGAAACTTTTTAAAACATTTTGAAACACTTCTTTACTTCTTAAGACACGACTCCTACTGTCACCAACGCATACTTTAAATCTAACTTCATCACTCCCAATAATGGAGTTCCATTGCTTCGGAGACAATAATTTGTATTCCTTTGCCCACGCTAGTCTATTTTTTGTTTCTGAATATATATTTATCAGTAAGGGCTTCTGTTTTGCTTATAAAATATTGAATTAAAAACGAACAAAAACAAAAATAATTTAAACTTACCGTGTAAGTTTTAAATCCCAGTTTTTTGGCAGCTCTGTCACAAGTTGCTCTTAAAAATGTTTTTCCCGTTGCCTGATTCCATTAATATTTTCAATTCGTTAAAATTAGCACGCTTTTGCTTGATAAAATTTTTAAAGCTCTAAGTAGGTATTGGAATAATGCCGATGACTTCCAGTTCTCGGTTTTTCAGCCACATATCGAATGGTGTTGAACAGTTTAATAATGTTCCGAACTGTATATCTCGATTTATTAACACTGTCAGCGATGTGAGGGGCATTTTGGTCTTTTATATGCAAGTGAATAATCACTTTTCTTATTTCGTCAGAAACAGGTTTACCCTGAGCCATTTTAATTAAAACGTCAAACGTCGGCTTCTTAGCATGTATTCTCAACACAAATAATTTTACAAAAAAGACAATTTCGAAATAAAAACTCTTTAAAATAGCCATGTCTATCTTGTTATCTTTCCATAAATATTTAAAAAAACCAAAAATATTATATTTCACATAAAATTTTAATTTGCCCTGAAATAAATTCACAAATGTAATGTTTTTTGGGGGGTTGGGCCAACTTCACTGAGCATATAGGATGTCTCAAAAAAGTGTAGCAGACCCAACAATCCCAACATATATGTTTTAAATGGAACACTCTGTATATAACACGTCCATCAAATGGGTCTCCTCTTGCTGATTATATAAATATACTGGGTTTGACACCATTTTCTTTACACCCCGAGAAATTTGAGAAAAACCTTACCATAAGAAGTAATGAATTTCCCTCGGAATTCCCATTAACATTAATAATCGATGGAAAAAATGCAGGACGTAATTTTTTCCTTATTTTTGGACTTAAGTTCATATAAACATGTGGGTGTCAAAATTTTAATTCTTTTTTAGTTTTTTTCATGAATCTCGTACATTTCTCGAGGTAAGTCATTCAAATCTGACACACACTATATTGTAAGCAATTTCTACGAAATGGCCATAATACATTTTACAAAAATCTACTGGGTGTTAGTTTTTTATAGATCGTGACCGCTTTTTGGTTCATTTTAGTACTAAAAGTTGAGTTAAAGGGTGTTCAAGTTTTAATTTAGACCCTGTACCTCAAAAACTAAGGCCTTTCGAACTCATGTTTATATAAACTTTTAGTTAGTAAAAATCACCATAAAGATAATCTTGGAAAAATATTTATTGTTCATTTATTCAATTAGATTCTTCGGCTTACAAGGCAAAAAATTACACCCTACATTTTTGCCATCAATAAAAAACACCCTATAAGTATGTAGTAAAACGTTATCAGTCTATCTCTATCACATTGGCTCTTATGGCAGGGTTTCATAATAAAAGTAGCAAATCTAGTATATTTATATATAATCAGAAAAACGCACCCATTTGATGGGCATATATAGAGATATATTATTTTAAAAAGTGTTTGCTCGTTCTACTTCACAATTCTACGTACTAAATAGTTTTCTGTAAACTACGTAATAAACACTAAAATGTATATATCTAACATTTTTTTCAAAGAATATATCTAACTAATAAGTTACTTATTATTTCCATTAGATTAATCTTTTTTTACATTGTCGCCTTGTAAAAATCAAAATGAATGAATGGTGTAAACATGATACATAACAAAAACATTTTAACACATAACTACGATATGTTGGCTCAATTTGATTTTCCCTATTACCTGCACCCCTGCATGGTAAACTCCCACAAGTTCCCCCCTTATTTATGCTGAAAAACACGAAACCTTCGTCCTACCTAAAAAGGGAAAATATTTTACGGTTCGTCCGAAAATTCTGTTAATTTAATTAGTTGGGAAATCTATTTCTGGTTTTGACGTATGTTTGGTCTTCAAAGCAATATGTATAAACACGAAAGCGAGTTTCATGCACACAAAAGAATTCTACGTAGTATTGTTCGATAGAGAAACCATTCAGTCAAATGGTCGATATTAATTGTTAAAATTGCTCCTACAATATTTATTTAAATAAACAAAGTCGTAGTTTCTATAAGGAGATGTGAATAAGAGGCTGCGTGTATACCAGATGTTACTTTATTATTTGACGTTTATAAAGAAAAACAAAAGATTTACATATTATATTAATTAAAGAGAATTTAGCAAAGAAAATTCTCAAACCCTGAACACTTAAAAATACTTACATTACTAAAATAGACGTAGGCATTATGTTTTATGGGTTTATTGAGTTTATTCGACCTAAGAGTGGGTTTCTGAGGATCTAGGTAACTTTAAAAAGTTTTTGTTTTATACCTACTCGCTGTGCTGATTCGGATTACTGGGACTTTTACTACCTTTTTCCTTTTCTATGAATAAGGTCGTGAAGGAAGCAACTTTACAGTTGTCATAGTTTTTCGTGATGCATAACTATAAAAAATAAAGAGATATATTTTCAGTTTTTTCCTGAAAGCCATAAGCAAAGTTTTCATTCTGCAATAACAGTAACAAGTTACGGTTCCATCTTTGTAAGCCTCAAGAATTCCAATAAATACTTATATGTAAATATTATTGAGGATAATAAATGTTTGAATACTTTTTGGTAGGAAATAAAAGGGTTAATCGAATAAATCGAACTATTTTAAAATTGTATCTATGTGCAATACTTAAATAATATTAAATCCTTCGGTTAACGGGTATTTAACATTATTTTCTTATTATAATATTTCGCATTCCTCAATTTACGTTGATATAATTACTCAATTGGACAATATGTTCTAATTAAATAAATTGCTGTTAACGAGTATTAAATTAATGTCACATTATTAACTAAAACAAAAAATGCAAATTCGTAACCAATTATCGCTACTCGCTGGTGTTTATTCATTTCCTAATCTAGATTTTGATTTTTGCTTATAAATATTTCGCCACAAATTTTTAAATTACAATTGTTTAAAATATGCCTGAACTTTATTTGTAAAATACATATTTCCGTTTCGTTATTGCGTGTCTCTTCTATACCACATATTGCTTATTAATTATTACGGTTAAAAAAGCAATTTGCATACTCTGTAACGCCTAAAACAAAATCAAAATAGTATTTTCAATGACTTATTTTGAAGTACACCCTTTAGTTTCAAATCTGCAGGGTGGAATATTGAACTGGAATAAATTGTATAATTTAGGAATTATTCAAAACTTTCGGAAAAACTGTTTTACCAGTCAAATTGATTTCTTTGACTGACGTTATATTACGTACTTATATCGACAGCTTTCCCTCTGACTACAAATCTATATCCCTACTTTCAGTTACGAGTAAAATAAGGAAGAGGTATGCTGATGTTTCAAATTACCTTGAGAAATATACAGGGTCATCATTTATATTTCGCCACCCATTTTCAGAGATTATTTTTGTAGGTACAAAAAAATAATAAATACAAAAATTGTATGGATTTCAGGAAACTTCCTAAAAAAATAACTTTGAATATACAGGGTGAATAAGAAACTAGGTCCATACCAAATTTTGATTTTTTTTACTGAAATGCCCTGTATATTTTTGGTTCTCTTTATTATTCCCCTTTCAATGTCTATACTTGGATCGGTAGTTTTTGAGAAATTCGACTTTAAAATTTCCCGTTATCCTAGTTAATTTACGTGAAATCATGTCTAAGGTTCCTTGCTGGTACTGACGTTGTCAGATTGTCAATATCATTTAACATGTCTGTGTCAACGCGAATAAGATATATAGTAAAAAAATTTGTTAAAAGTTTAAATAGAAGAAGAAGAACTTGAACAAATCCTAACGAAATTTTTGACTTAAGCGTGTTGCTATTCTTTATAGGTAAATTATTGTTGTTACTTTTCTGTACTTAGGACTATATCTGGTTCATTTTATTGCGGAAAACCCTGAACGTATATCAATTACTGATACAGCGATTTATTTTCAAAAATCATTTGGCAAAATTCAACAAACTGCATCGTTATAATTATCACCCATATAAATTTCTACCCGTTCATGGTCTAACATAACATAAACCACAAAGATTAATTTTTTTTCAAGAAATTTTAAGAAGATGTTTGTTAAATCCGCACTTTTTACCCAATATACTATTCACCGATCAAGCTACATTTACTACTAATGGTGTGTTTTATTGTCGCAATAAACATTTCTGGGCGACAAGCAATCCTCACAAAATTCAAGTAGTCAAAATTCAAGGACGACAAAGTTTAAATGTTTGGTGTAGCATTCTAAAAAATAAGATTATCGGACCAATCTTTTTCTGGGAAAGAATTTACATTGATTTAGCAACAGGATGAGCGTACAATGTTTTAAATGCTACTCAATTTTTGAATCGGAGCAATAATCTATGGATTGGACAAAATGGACATATATGATGGCCAGCAAATAATCCAGACCTGACGCCGCTTGACGTATTTCTATGGGGTTATTTAAAAAACTAAATTTACTACAATAAACCCGAAAATATAGCTCTATTGGAATAGAGAATTAGGGAAGAAATTGCAAGATTAAACGAAAATCACTCCGATTTTATTTTTAACTGCATTAATTGCAAATTGCGAAATGCTTCGCCAACCAAGGAGAACATGTGAATAACTAGAATTTATGGTTTTTAATTTTATTTGTCATTTTTTCTTTCGCTTTATAAATTTTCATTTAGTATTTATTGTTGATAATAAAATATTTCTTTTCTTTAAAATCATATTTTACATTATTATCAAGACACTTTAGACACGATTTCATCTAAATTAACTAGGATATTATATGTCGAATTTCAGTTAAGGGTGGATTTTGAAATCGAATAGCTCAAAAACTGCCGATCCAAGTAAAGACATATCGTACATTTTTCGAAAGGGAATAATAAAAATAATCTAAAAAATCAAAAATATACAGGGTATTTCATTTAATAAATACCAAAATTTGGTATGGTACGTTTCTGACTCACCCTGTATATTTAAAAAAAAATGTCTAGGAAGTTCCCTCAAATTCATACAACTTTTGTATTTATTTTTTTTTTCTATCTACAAAAATAAAGCCTGTAAATATAAATGTTAACCCTGTACACTAATAATTCATGACAGGATATATGGCGTCCGTCACCAAAGGTACTCTTCTTACCTTAGAAAAGTATTTGATCAATTCTTTTTAACAAACTACCTGCCTATGGTCTTCCTTCAAAACTTTATAGTTAGATTCCCAGTATTCACTCCAAAAGAAGTATTTCCATAGTGGTTGATGAATTTTACAAAATCATCGCAAGTGTTCCACAGGTGCCTATTCTATTCCCCCTGTTCATCAATGATCTGCTTTTTTCTACCGGCCGTCTCCTCTCCAATATACAGATCTTGGAGCCAAAAATTTGTTTAATCTAGTTGATATTGGATTCTCACTAGCATAATTACGTCACGTTAATTGCAACAGCAGCCACTAACAAAAATTATCTAATATTCTAAATATAGAATTACATAATTGCAACAGCAGCCACTAAGAAGCTAAGTTTCCTTTATCGACTAATTTGTGTAGGCTTCACACATAGCAAATCAGATTCAGCTTTGACTATTGTTTTCATATGTGCGGAGCAGCCTCTCATTAAAATTTTAATATTCTTGTCTCTGTCCAGAGAGGAGCTGTTCATGTTGGACCATCCAAACAGCACAAGGAAGCATCATCGAATTGTCGGCTATCTGGTTCCTATTTTATAGATACCACCATAGATTCATTCTGACAAATTACATTGGCCCACAGAAAATTATAACATAAAGCTGAGTTGCTGAATAGCTAATAAACCTCTCTAAATACGGAAATGTTCAGTAAAAAAGTCGTAACACGTAAGGTTTTCTTTCTACATTAAACAAAAGAAAGAAACAAATCTTGACATTAATTTTCGAAACACACTTAATTTATTGTTTCGTTTTATGAGGGGTCGTATGCTTCTTTTCTCTTCACACCTCTGCACATCGTCCTTGATACCGAATTTCCATTGTCCTGATATCTTGATGGAACCTTTCACCTTGAATCGTCACTGATCGCATCGAAATTCTCAGGAAAAACTTAAATATGAATAAGATAGTAAATTATTAATAACTGGGTGGGGTCTAAAAGTTTATTAAAGCTGTTCGCAGTTTTTATCGATCTTGTTGCCTAAAAATCCCCTTACTAACTACACTTACAAATGAATTTTAAGATTTGAATTTTTGCCTGGTGGGCTGTTCTATAAAGTTAATATAAAAATGCCTTCTTTTAATTTGGCGTCACTCAAATTGAGAAAGACTTGTCTTAGGTATTTAAATCTTTTACCCTCTTTATTCATAGCCTTTACTTAGTTTTTCATAAGCTCAAGCTTAATATGAACTTGTCAAAAAGTTGTACAACTGCGGCTTGTTTGGCTGGACATTTCGTTGTTCTGAGATAAATACAAATGAAGAAAACTTTCTTATCGCCACACACCCTTTCACTTCCAAAGTTAATAGTATATTAGAAGAACAACGATGCCTTTCAGCATTAAAATACTAAATCATATTTATCGGTTATATTGTCGAGATTAAATAAAGCTAATTCATCAATAACATTCTTTGAAATAAAAAATCAGCAGCCATAGTCCATGACGAATACTGACAAATATTATTAATGAAATATGTATGACATATTCCATAAGTAAAACCATTCTTAAGCATAATTGTGCGTAAAGAATAATTACGCACAGTTGTGCGTTATGATGGATATCGCACAATTGTTATGCGCTATGATCTAGGTTATGATGCAGAGTGTGATAATCAAATTAGCCTTGAACCGCTCAAATCGCGAGATTTCTCTGCATCGCTTTACCTTTGTTTTGATTTTTTGACATTTTTTATTATTTGTATTCACCAGTGACAGCGACATTATTTGAGGTTCAAATCGGCAATAATTATTTTTATTATTTACAACTTAAACATCCCACAGCCCAGTATTTTAAACTCACTCGTTTGTAATTAGCACCTTATCATTCGCGTTAGGTAACTTATTATATACTTAACCAAGGACTTCTATAAAATCGTAGATAAAATCTTCTTTAGTTTAAATACATTAATATCCGCATAATTCAAATGAATAATCAGATTCTTGTAGCCAAAGATTAACCTAATTGGTATGGGATTGTCAGTGGCATGATCACATCACGCTAATCGCTAGGGCTAAGAAACTGGGTTTCTTTTTCCGAGCCCAAAGAATTTTTTATGGCTAACTTGTATAGCTTGCAGACATGGTTGATCAGATCCAGCTTTGAGTATTGTTCTCATATATGGGGGGCAGCCTGTTATTCGCCGTAATGTTCTTGTCTCTGTCCAAAGAAGAGCTATTCGCCTAATAGGTCATCTAAACGGTCCTCCCACTTTTTTATTTATTTATTTTTTAAACAGACCCTTTGTTCAGACTTAATACAATACATAAGGTATTCTTGTATCAAATATGTACTTAACAGAATTGACACCGAAGAGATATTTTGAATTAATTTCTACACTTAACTAAAATGTGTCTTTTTATTTAATTTATGAAACAATGTTCATTTTTTATTTTATAAGGTAATTCTTTACACCGGTATTCACTAAAGAGGTTTAAATATAGACGAGGTCTAACTTGAGAGTTACAGTTTAAGATGACATTTTTAACAATTGAACGAATAATTTTTCTTAATATCACAAGTACAAAATGACAGTGACCTAAGCGAAAACCAGAGTTTTAAGTACCATGGCAACTAGACCTGGTCTGACTCTTAAACTTTTTTAGTGAATACGGGTGTTAAAATCTAGCATTATTTAAGCGAATATCATTACAATTTCTTAAGCTGTGGTAGTGAATTTTGATTAGCATGAGTTATAAATTAATTTTGTTTGTTCAAATTTAAAAAGCTTGCTGAAAGTTTGGACGGTGACTAATCCATATAAAGTTTATGTCGAGGTTAGACGGTCGATGATAAATGAGATTTTAAAAATTTTATTTAGTAATCCTGTTCAAGTTCTCCAAATTGGAATTGGAAAAGTATCTAATAACTGACAAACAGTAGACATTGTAGATTTTATATTTTGCGCTAAGGCTTAAAAAATACGTGCATCTATAGATGTTGATTTATCTTTGATGTGATTTAAAACTGTTCATCTAGAACGAGCCCAAAATATTTAACACTATTAGTCCTTTAAGAAATCATGGTTTTTGGAATTAGTGAAATTGGAATTACAATCCGAAGTTTCACCTTCGATTGCACAAGGGATCTTCAGACATCCGAATACTGAATGAGCTCGTTCAAAGGAAGAAAAATGGTACATTAGAACATTCTGTGTACAGAAAACCCACGAATACAAATAAGATACTTAAATGAATATTCCCACCACCATCCAGCACAAAAGAAGTCTCTTATTAACTCACTAGTATTTGGAGCCATTTCGATTTCTGATCAAGATTCTCTAGCATCGGAAACATCTAAACTGACCGAACCACTGAGAGGAAATGGCTATTGCAATTAAGATATTACGCGTTTGATTAAAATATAAATAATCCGACTCTGCGAAAGGTGAATGATAAGGAGCCACCGATAGGTAGCGTTGTTCTTCCCTACATACATGACACTAGAGATAAAATAGGACGATTACTTCGGCGGTTTAACGTACGTAAATTTGCAATACACATAAGAAGATTGGACAATGCTTGCGATTCCCCAAAAGATGTTGTACCTTTTCTTTCAGAATGAGTATATGAAATTCCTTGCTCCTGTGGAGAAGTATATGTGGAAGAAACAGGACTCTCAATATCCACTAGACGTAAGGAACATGAACGATGTATTAAAAAGAAACAAATTGTTTAATCTTTTGTAGCTGAACACCAGCATACCACTGGCCATATTATAAATGTAAAATAAATCAAGGTTCTAGCATCCGTTCAACGATTTTATAAACGGAAAATTAGAGAATCTATTGAAATTTTAAAAACATATAAAAACTTCAATAGAGATACGGGATACGGTCTAGATGACCCATGGAAACCGATCTTAACACAGGTCACACTTCGGTGAGCAGTCGGGTATAAAAGAACGCCGAGCAGATCTCGTAGAGAAACGATCTCTGAAGATGCGTCGTGCAATCGAAGGCGAAACGTCGGATAGTCCCAAGAATGATTTCTTAATTGGCCGAAGCTGTAAAAGCTTCGGTTCTTTGTTAACTATTAGTTCTTTCTGTATTAATGTTATTAATTTTTAAATTAAATTATTTATTTATTGTTTTTTTTTGTTGAAATAAAATAAATTTAGTTTTTTCAAGATCAGTCTTTAATTTGTTGTATAAAAGACATCCGTAGTAGCGATATAGATCTGAATTAGCCTTGTTAATTAGATCATCAGTCATTTTAGATTTATAAACTAAGACCGTGTCGTCTGCAAAAGCATAGTACTTTGGACATCCAGACCTAACACACTCAGACCAGTGACGGCTTCTACTCTAAAATTTAGGGTCGGCCGAGGCTCAAGGCCAATCAAGGGCGGTTTTACGGTGAGTCAAACATCATTTGTAATTTACATATTCGTACGTGAAAATTACGATTAAAAACTTGGCTACGAAAAACTATAGCACCAGCGCTGCCTGTTGAACGTTATAACTGAGATAATAGCATGGGATGTATGCTAACGTACTACGTACCCTTATATGCAAGTATTTAAATTCGCATCGTTTTTAGGATGTTAGCAAAATTATTTTTGAAAAATATTTATTTTTTTAAATTTTTTTCATTTTTTCTTCTAATTTAAGACAAGAAGTTTTATTCGTGGTGTCGTACCAGCAAAACACTTTCCTTCTTTCCCTTATATGCAAGTATTTAAATTCGCATCAGTAAATTTTCTTTCTTCTAATTTAAGACAAGAAGTTTTAGTCGTGGTGGTCTCCCATGAATAAAAAAGCAAACGTATATATTTAATGGTGAAGAAAAAATGTAATGTTTTAAGTTTTAAGCCAAGCCCGATAAAGAAGTAAAATAATTGCGTGGAATGTTTCTAATTTGTTTTACAAACTAAACACTTTTCGTCGTTCAGGTAACTCATTCAGTCGATTAATAGCCGAGCCGTGGCTGAACTTAGGACTTTCACTAAAAAATTAGCAGACGTGCACTTGCACGATTCGCACCGTCACGAGTGACACAGATACCAACGTGACTATTTGTGTTTACCAAATTTGAGAGTAACGACACCGTGGACAACCTTTTATGACATTAGAAATTACGGTCTACTCGGAGAAAATAAAACATTTTGCGAAAAAACTGGGCGGTGCGTCTAGTAGACAGGAGATACAAAAGAAAACGTTTCTTAATATTAGTGGTACTTTATTTGATTGAATGTAGGACTGTGGTACGACTAAAATTGTACAATTTAAAATGTCACTCATAACTCTTACTCTAAATATCGTTTATGATAATTTATATGATGTTTATCAAGCTTCTTGCATAGAGTTATTTATTATAAACTGAAATCTACCTAGATACAGCCTTGACAGTCTATTAAAATATTTCATAAGTTTGCGAAAAAATTGGGCCAACTTAATATTTTTAAAACGTAAGTTTTGTTTATTAGTAAAAAGATTTTTCTTTGGAAGAGTTTAGTGGTAATTAAGAAATCATGGTTGTTGGGATTAGTCCGTGTCGAAATGAAATCACTTTCCGATGTTTCGCCTTCGATTGCACGAGGCATCTTCAGGGATATTTACTTCACGAGATCGGAACCCTAAATGAGTTCGGAGAGACCTATGCCGGCTATTTATGATCGACTCATGTTCACCGAGCCGTGACCCGGTGTCACGATCGGTTTCCACGTATGATGTAGACTGAAGCCCGTATTTTAAAATTGTTAGGATGCTTATAAATTTGAATAGATTCTCTTATTTTCCGTGTATAGAATCTCGAGACCCATGCAAGGACTTTGGTTCCTTTTACATTTATGACATGTCCAGTGGAATATTGGTGTTCAGATACAGCAGGTTGGACAAATTGTTTCTTTTAAGTACATCGTTAATGCTCCTTAAGCCTAGTTGATTGGATTGTCCAGTTTCTTAAATATAGACATGAACCACAGGGACAAGAAATTCCATATACTCTTCCGTTTGGAAAGGAATAATGTCCTTTGGCGATCGCAAACACTGTCCAATTTTTTTATATGTGTTGAAGATTGTACGTATTTTGGACCACGGAAGTAACCTACACTTCCTATCGGTAACTTCTTACCTTTAGTTTCATTTTGTGGAGTAGGATTATTATATTTTCTAATTGACCGTTTAATATCCTCAGTGTAATATCCATTCTCTCTTAAAGCTTGAGTCAGTTTACGATTGTCAAGAATTTTGATTACAAATCGCGAGAGCTCGGTAAACCATGGTATTGTATATACAGAGTGTCCTAAGGGACCATCCCCCTGCCCATCTAGAAAGGGAATCTTGCCTTCTGATTTAATATCTATTGTAAATTTTATATTAGCATATTGCTGCTGATTCAGCTGATCAAAAAACACGGGGAGGTTTTTTGGAGCATGCGGCCATATTACAAAAGTGTCGTGTACATATCTGAACCACGATTTTAGCTTTAATGGGACGATTCTAAAGCTTCCCTCTGAAAATCTTCCATGCAGAGATTGGCTACCACTAGTGACATCGGAGATCTCATGACTGCTCCTGAGGTTTTTTCATAGTAAGCTCCTTAAAAAACCAAATAGGTTGACGTGAGACATGATTCAGTAAGATTTAAAAGCGAGTTGTCAATATTATTATGGTGAAATAAGTCTGATATTATGGAAATTGAATCATTTATAGGCACATTCGTATATAGCGATTCTACATCGAAACTGATATGATATCTTTTGGATTGTTTTTAATTTCTCTACAAAATACGTAGAATTTCTAATATATGAATGTGTTCTTCCTGTAAAAATATTAATAATATTTGAAAGATATTTACCGATTTTGTGGGCGATCCTTTTGCATTGACGATAGGTTCAAGTGGTACGTTAACCTTGTGTATTTTAGGTAGTCCATAGAACCCCGCCATTCTTAAGCTGCTTGGCATTAACGTGTTTTTCTCCTTTGCTGGCAGGTTGGATGCATTTATGAGGTTGGTTATCCGTCTCTCGATTTTATTGGTCGGGTCTGCTTGAATTACTCTGTAGGTGATGTCGCCCAAAAGTAGTTTTAATTTTCTACACATAACCTGTTTTGTCCATGACGAAAGTGGCATTTCACTTGTCTCCTGGAGGTCCCAAAGTTTCTCTACTGTTTTTTAATATTTTTATGGCCGTTTTTTTCCGCAGCTAATAGATTGGACTTAGGCGGCTTAGAGTGTTTGATGATTTTGGTTGTTTCATACTGTATTACGGCAGCTTCTTCTGCTTGAAGTCAAATTGTCGCTTCAAAGAATGACACTATGTCTTCTAAAGGTATGTCCCTTAGTGTAATGGCGAAGTTTTGGCCTTTGAAGAGGACGGATTGTTTTGCTTCAGTTCTTCTTCTTTTTATGTTAGTTTAAAGGTGTATCAAAGGCATGTCAAAACTAATTTGACCAGAAGTAGTTAAGGATATGTAAGTGATATTTTTATTATTTATGATAAACAGAGCTTTATAATCAGGGAAAAACACCACAATCGTCAAAAGCTTGGAAGTTCATTACATGGTTATTTTTCTTAATTCGTAAGAGGTCCTAGATGCCGATCACCATATATACAGGGTGTTCCTTGATGACATGTTAATATTTAATGGGGTGATTATTGGACCTATGTTAATCTCTTGGTTTTCTTTTGTCCGGCGCATGATTTTTGGTTAAAAAAATCAAAGCATTTTACTTCAGGCTCAAATGGCTATTATAATTTTAGAGCAAATAAATCTAGTTACCCTGGAATAAATTACGTTTTTACAGACGTCAACATCAAAGTAATAGCTGCTGACTTAAGTAAGTTATTAGTGTTTAAAACCATCTTTTTAGTGTTTTATTTAAGTATATTCTAATCAGTAAATAATAATAATAATATGGTAAATTATAAGAATACGGAAATGGCGACAGTGCATTACGTGTATGGCCTTGCAGATGGTAATGCAACAGAAGCCAGACGCCGTTATTATGAATGATATCCAAATGGAAACTTGCCAGACAGCCGAACGTTTTCAAATATTCATCAACGACTTAGCAAAGCTGGTAGTTTCAATAAAGGTACTTCGGAAGGTAGAGCTCGAACTGAACTAAAATTGAGGAAGCGGTACTGCAAAAAATCGATCAACATCCTGAGACGAGTACAAGGAAGATCACTAGAGCTCTAAATATTTGTCACCAAATTGTTTGGCGTATTTTGGTTGATTATTTGTTATATCCATACCATATTCTAAGAGTACTGGCGTTACGACACACAGCGTGTGAATTTCTACCAATGGTATCTTTAGAGTATTACACTAAATCCGCAGTTTGACTCAGAAATTTTTTTCACAGATGAAGCAAATTTTTCTCGGAATGCAATTCAAAATTTTCACAACAATCATGAGTGGGCGGAAGAAAACCCCCATGCCATAACCGAAACCAATTTTCGGTTAACGTATGGGCAGGAGTTATTAGTGATCATCTAATAGGTCACGATGGAGCTCCTGCTCATTTCAGTGTAATTGTCAGAAGTCATTTAGATAGAGATTATACAAATCGTTGGATAGATCGCGGAGGACCTCAGAAATGGCCAGCAAGGTCCCCCGACCTCAGTAGTTTGGATTTCTTTTTATGGGGGACCTTAAAACTCTAGTGTACAAAACTCCCGTTAACACTTTAGAAGATTTAAGAGAGCGAATAGTTGCCTCGGGTGAAACTGTACTGTGAATATTATTAAATGAAGGTGGCCACTTCCAACAATTTTTATAATCAATTAACATGTCATTAAGGAACACCCTGTGTGTATATATATATATATATATATATATATATATATATATATATATATATATATATATTTATAATATGTTTTCATTCCGGGTGTACATCCGTTCACTACTGTCGTTCTGAAAAGAACAGTTTTGCTGACGTTTCGCCAAAATCACATTTGGCATTTTCGAAGCTTTCTTTATATATATATATATATATATATATATATATATATATTATATATATATATATATATATATATATATATATATATATATATATATATATATATATATATATATATATATATATATATATATATATATATATATATATATATATATATATATATATATATATATATATATATATATATATATATATATATATATATATATATATATATATATATATATATATATATATATATATATATATATATATATATATATATATATATATATATATATACATATATATTATATAGTATATATCTATTTTAATTATAAAAAAATTAAAAAATGAAAGAATACATTCTTATTCAAAAAATAATTAAATAATTACAGAAAAAATGTAAGAAAATAATAAACATAAATGATTTTTAAAAATAAAGGAAATCTTATCGAAAATTTAAATATGTGCTCAAGCGATTCAGATATTATTTATTTTAAGTAATGTATTAATAATGTAATTAGCTTTACCGGGAACTTTCCTCACAATAAACCCTTCGTTGTGAGACAGAAATAAAAGTTGGCACAATTTAACAATTTGGTAATACCTAATAACCTATAATAAATTGTTTTTATCTTTTATTTTCCTCGACAAAAAGAAATATTCTTATAAATGTTGAATAGAACCAGACTGATTATACTTCGCATAGACTGTTCTATATCTAATAGACTGTTCTATATCTAATATAATAAATCCAACTTGTTATAGATCATTTAAAAGGAAATTTCACGTAGATTACACATATTAAAAAAATATGCAGGTTGCCATTTAAAAAAAAATGTGATCGCTTCCGGTTAGACCGGAAGTGGTATGAAGTTGACCTCATGTCAGATTTAAAGGTCCTTATGTCAACATTCTCCAAAAAAAAATCAAAATATTAGTTTCTTATGTACCTGAGATATTCCACAGGAACACGTTATCTGAGACACCCGGTATATACATGGATCTTTACTATAGGCAGTACAATGCAAACTTGGGATGGGGTCTGGTAGAACTAATCTGAACACACTTTTAACCGGAATTTTTGTCAAGGACAGTGGAAGATAACAAAATTCAGTATTCCTACTCTTATCACCACATAATTGTGTACATAACTAAATTGCGATATACTTTAAACATACATTGGCATTGAAAAAAAAGTTTCTTGTCTAACCCAAAAAAGAATACATTTTAAATCACAGAAACATATCGTCGTGGGGTTGCTTTTCACCATTATGAAATATTTTAGACTTCCAGAAAACGGCAAGAATCGATTTTTACTAATAATCCCTTACTTGTTCTGGTGGTTTTGTAATGATGCGTAAATAATTCCATAGGATGGGGTCAAATTCATTACGAATATTTTAACATTAGAACTGATAAAATTGAGTTGTTTAAATAATAAATTACAATAATAAAGTTTTGACTAAATCCGGCAAGATACAAGAGCATTATCGATCGGAAATAAAATTAGGAGTCTATTTCATTTTTACGGGACTACGCATGAATTACAAAACGAGACTACGGAATCGCCTTTTTAAAAAATGTTTATTTCAAAAATACAAGTTATTTAGAAACAAAAATAAAATGTTTTACGTCGATGCTTTCAACTGACTGGCCTCGCGTCGCAGAAATTCACATATATTAGCGGTCATCTAATATGCAGTGTCAGCAGGTTCCTTGGTTGGATGGTCAGATAACTCCTCCCTTCTTAGATTTAACTAACCCTGATAGGGGGTAGTTCAATGAGTTGGCTCGGATTCGGTTCTGTTGTGGTTGTGGTTGCGGTCATCTTTTTCAAACATCTATTTCGGATAAAATATCTAAACAAAAAATATCCAAAAATAGTTAGAAAAAGGGTGTATATAAAAATTGTCTATAGGCTTGGAAATTTCGAAATTCGGTCGAAAAGTTCTGGAACATGATTTTCTTCAATTTTGTTTTTGATTTTGTGAAGTTCGTCTAATTTGATTTCTTGTAAATGGAAGCTCAAATTCAGGACGGGAAAGTCTTGTTCAGGTGTATCTTGGAAGTCCGGGAACAGGATGGGTTGCTTATTAGTATCGACGTCGTTTTGATTATTGATAATGGACATATCGTTGATTTTTGCTTGGCATCCTGTTGGAAGGGTCAACATATAACTTCCATGTAGTTTTTGGCGTTCTTCTTGGGAGTCACATTGCAGTTCTACTAGTTCGGTATTTGGCAAAACTACAATCCATTGATTGGAATTATCCAATTGACTTATTACAGGTCGACTTATTGTAACGTCGATTTGTTGGCAGGTAGAAGTGCTTTTTGTGGTCTGTAAGAGCTGTACTTCGCAAGGACTTTTTGAAGTGATCTCTATGAGGTCTTCTTTTTTGCAAAGAAATAGGTTGGGCACAACTTCTTGGCAAGGGTCCGGACGATGAGTAAAGTACAATTGATTTTTAAGTAAATATTTGTTCCGCGGTATAACAACCTTAAA
The DNA here is from genome assembly GCA_030620095.1 of Kuschelorhynchus macadamiae. NCBI lineage: Eukaryota > Metazoa > Arthropoda > Insecta > Coleoptera > Curculionidae > Kuschelorhynchus > Kuschelorhynchus macadamiae. The sequence goes on from JAUTXW010003751.1 coordinate 67,710, forward strand.
CAGACTCTGATGCTCAATTGGTATAGAGTACAAGTGATAATAAGAAAAACTATTTGGATTGGTTACTGGAATTCGTAATAAATATGTTACACGGTTATTTAGGGTAAAACAGTCGACGTCTATAATATTTTCGAATAAAAATATATTTTCTAGGTTAGTGGGCAAAATTAAATGTTTTGAACCTACCATTTTTTCGAGTTTTTTGAGTTCATTTAAAAGATCTTTGGTTTGAATTATGCTCGGGTGAAATATTTTAAGCTTTGCGAATGTAACGGAGTTTTCAACATCTTGTAAAATGGAATCGATTATTTCGTACAAGTTAATAATTTGATCAAGAGTGTCTTTAATAAAATACATGTTCTCTTTGTACGTTGTTTTTTGTACAATATAACTTATTTGTTTTATTTTACCCTCGAGAAGTTTTTCATTTTGGCTTATTTTTTGAATTGTTGTGTTAAAACTCGTAATGACGCTAGTTGAAATCTGATTTAGGTTACGTATGTTATTACTTAATAATTTTTGGTTTCCTTGTAAGTTTTTTATTAGGTTTTCGTAGCGAGCGCCATCTTCCGCATCTAAGTTTCCCGTTACAGCCTTAAAAACAGACCCTGCAGCATTAATTAATCCTCTTTTATTTCTTAATGGATGGGGTAAAATTTCTATAATTTTATTTTCTACGCGTTCTTGAGAAATTGCAAGAATTTTTAAGTAATTAGATGATTCGGCATAGTATTCTTTATGTATAATTAATGAATTTGTAATATTTTTTGATTTCGCGTTTAATTTATTAATTTCAGATATTATTGGATTTAAGTCATAATAGTGAATTAAGGTATACGTGTATTCTGTAAGTTTAGCTTGTCCTAGCTTAATCGGCACGATTCCTGGGTTGTCGTCTAGTTGTCTGATAATAATTTTTTCTCTGTCTCCGATAACGGCGGCGACCAGGCTGAAATATAATACGTTTGTTTTAGTCATAGCTGTAAGTTCTCCTTAAAGGTCGTTTTAAGTTGTCCATGTGAATTTTAGTACGAAGTTGCGTCTGTATTGTCTTACGATTTTTATTTACAGATTTAACTTTGGTCGGTCTTTCGAATTTGTCAGCAAGTTTTTGTCTAACATGCTTCTTAACGTAAACGTCTTGATTTGGTTCAAATAGTTCAGTGTCGTCTCGGTTTTCATTTATTTTAGATATTACCTTTTCTTTCTTTTGTATTAATTTTTGATTTATATTGGCATACATAAGTTGTGATTTTTCTTTATGGTTATTGACATAATCTGTTAAAAGTAATTGGTTTATTTTAATATCAAAAGGATCATTATTTGTAGTATGACCATTTATAACATCAATTGGCTTAAAATTAGTGGAAGAATGAATTGAATGGTTATATGCAATAATGGCATAAATCATTTTTTGACTTATTGGTGTTTTACTAAAGGTTTGGTTATTTAGTAACCTTATATGCTCTGCTAAAGTAGAGTGGAGCCGTTCAACGGGCCCGTTTGATTGCGCATGACTAGGAGAGCAAAAGTGTACCTTTATTTTATGTAAATTCAAAAGTTCTGTCACTATTGTGTTCTTGAACTCTGTGCCATTGTCAACAATTATTTGTTTGGGAATACTATGATGTGAGAAAAATATTAAAAGTTTGTCTACGATTTCTGTAGCAGCGAGGGATTGCAAAGAATATGCTTGAGCATATTTTGAAAAACTATCTATTATTGTCAAAAATTTGGTTTGTTCGAGTGTATAAGTATCTAAATGTATTATCTCGAAGGGTTTTAAAGCAGTTGGTGTTACGTTCATTTTTATTTATTCATTTTTATTTATTTAATTGACATGTCTCACAATCATTAATGTAAGTTTGAACAGAATTTTTTAAGTTCGGCCAATAATAGCGTTCCTTTATTTTGCTCAAAGTCTCATCAATACCGCGATGGTTTGTTTTTGACTCGTGGTAATTTTTAATTATTTCTGGTATGTCTCGTTTGTCTGTAGCGTCAATAAGTTTTGTCAGGCAGCGCTTAAATTTTAGCGAAGGCCATTTGAATGTTTTTCTAATTACTTCGCAGAAAGGCTCGTACATTTCTGCATTCTCAAAATATAAATGATATTGTTTATCAGGTATGATTAATTCTTTAATAAAGGTTAGGATATCATTTTCAAAATTATTTTCAGAAATTTGAACAGAGATTCTCCGTTTTTTCTCGAATAGTATTGTCGCCTTAGGTCGTGCAGGTGAATGAAATACAGAGGAAATTATTATCTGATTTGATCCGTAGTTTACTGGAATATCGTAAATGGGAATTCCTACTATAGGGTCTTCACTCTGGTTTGTATGTACTGTCATGTTGTCGTCGGGTGGTTCGTCATCAGCTGTTTGATTATTTGTGGTGTGACCGACCTCACGCGCGGGTTCATTGTCATCTGCTTGTGCAATGGTCGATATTTGGTCTAAATTTTCATTTGAGGTTGTTTCCTCTAAAGATTTATTAAAATTTTCTACGTATGATTTTAGTGAAAAAATGTCTTCAGTTTCTTTGGTATGCAACTCGATTCTAGAAAGTGCGTCCGCGTTGGTATTCAATTTACCCCGTTTGTAGATAATGTTGTAGTCGAACTCATCAATTTTTATTCTCCAGCGTAGTAATTTAGAACTGGGATCCTTTTGGTTCATTAGCCATTGTAGGGGTTTATGATCTGTAATTAAATTTATTTTTCTTCCAAAAATATATGGGCGAAAATACTTTGTGGCCCACACAATTGCCAAAAGTTCTTTTTCGGTGGTACTATAGTTCCTTTCTGAATCATTCAAAGTTCGCGAAGCATACGCGATCGGTAAGTCTTGTCCTATTGGTCCTTGTGATAACACAGCACCAACTGCCACATTGCTGGCATCCGTCGTTAAATTAAATGTCTTGGTAAAATCAGGGTATTGAAGTATTGGTTCGTTTATTAGCAGATTTTTACATAATTCAAAGCATTCAATAAATTCTTTGTCATGTTCGATTTTTGCACCCTTTTTAAGACACTTTGTGAGTGGTTTCGTAATTCTAGCGAAGTCTTTTATGAACCGTCTGTAGTATCCAAGTAAACCTAGAAAGCCTTTTATCTGTTTTGTTGTTTTTGGTATTGGAAATTCTTTGATTGCTTTTATTTTGTCAGGGTTTGGTTTAACGCCATCTGCCGTGACGACATGGCCTAAATATGACACTTCTTTTCTTAGAAATTCCGATTTATCTAACTGGATTTTAAAGTTAGAATCTCTTAACCTTTGAAAAACGCATTTTAGCCGTTCTAAATGTTCCTGTAATGAGGTTGAGAATACAATTATATCGTCAAGATATACAAGGCATTTTTCATTTTGAATTCCTCTCAGGATATTATCCATGACACGTTGAAATGTCGCGGGTGCGTTTTTCAACCCGAAGGGCATTCGAAGAAATTCGTAATGTCCATTTTCTGTGTTGAATGCCGTTTTCTCGATGTCATCTTCGTGCATTTGGATCTGGTGAAATCCACTGGCTAAGTCTAGGGTACTAAAGTACTGACATTTTCCCAACTTATCTAATAGATCGGTTATATTCGGGAGAGGATACTTATCATCTAAACTCTTAGAGTTTACACCCCTTAGATCGACTACTACCCTGTATCTTGGCTATATATTTGCAAGATTCGGATCGATAAAAGATCTTGTTGAGCCTGAATCAATAAGAAATTTTAGGTTTGTTTCTGGGAAAATTATATAAGATAACTCACTAGGATTTGACATATTGAATGATATTAATTGAGGTTCTAAGTTTTTTTGTTGTCTGGAGGAACCTTGGTAAAATTTTCGCGGTCAGTTTGTTCTTCGTAATAATTCGTATTTTCTAGGAAGTCAGAGTCAGGTAATGTCACAATAGGATTATTTTCTGAATCATATTCGTAAAATTCGGTCTTTTGGGCGTAATAATTTTGATCACAATACACATTCTGATACGGGTCGTATGTGCTAGAATGTGGACATTCTTCATACGAATATTGTTCATAATAGGGCATGTTATGAGTTTCAGTATTATGAAGCTCTTCGAAAGCAAATTTAGGTGGATTAAATCCTTGATTTTGAGAATAAAAATTAGAGTTTTGTTGTTGGTTGTTTTGTGGTGGTCTATTAGCGAATGGTTTAAATATAGCTGTTTCTACGCCTGACATTGGTTTTGGTGGTGGAAACCTGATTGATTATTTGGCTTAAACACATTAGTTCTAGGCTTACCAAAAACTTGATTATTTGTAAAAAATCTCGGTTGGGGCCTATTAGGATTGGGTCTTATATTCATAGGCTGTGACGGAAAATTAGGCCTAAATGCATTGTGTGGCGTATTTGCGTTAAAAATTGGTCTTTGAATAAAATTCGGTTGGAAATTTTGATGTGGCTTAAAAACGTTATGGCTACTGTTATTGGTATTATTTTTTATTAAGAGTGGTCCGGATTTATTTTGGTTTTGAAAATAATTCACGTTATATTCTTGTGTTACAAATTGTAAAGCTTGCATAAGATTTTCAGGCCTCATACATCTTATTGTTGTCCCTAATGGTTCACGTAATCCACTTAAAAATGTTTTTAAAGCTAATTCATTGTATAGTTCTCGTTTTAGAATTTTAGCTGAATTAGTTAGCTCATGCGCATCAATAAATGAACACAGCAGATTTAAAATATGTAAAACTCTATCGTAAAAATCATTTGGTTTTTCACCGGTGTTTTGTTTTAACATAACCAAATCACGATTTAAACACGCTTCATCCCTTTGATCTGCAAAATTTCGTCTTAATGTGTCTTTAAGTTCGTCCCACGTTGTTACATTTTGTATGTTAACAACTAGTTTAGCCTGACCTGTAAGTTTGCCTATTAAAGAATTTAACAAATAAATATTTTGAAAATTTCGCGGGTTGCTTGCATCGTAAAATGCGTCTATGAGTGATTGGCATGTAGATATATATCTATTTAAATCATTTGCGTCTCCGTCAAAAACTGGGACGCAGTTTAAATATTCGGGTTTAAATTGGGACATATTTGATTCTAATAATTGATTAATTAGTAAATGATTACTTAAAGAAATTGTATTTTCAAAATTTTCTTGTATATTTTCTACTCCTACTTCTAAATCTAATGCTCCTAAATTATTTTGAGGAACAGAGTCAGCTGAAGGTGATAAACGAAGGCTATCTAATTCAGAAATTAAATTTTCAATCGACATCAATATGAGAGAAAATCAATTGCACTTACAATACTAGAAGAATGGCGATCCTAGTCATTCTATAAGTTCCAAACTTGGTTCGGCGATGTGGTCCTTCTCCAAAGCGTGGTACTTGCAGAGACAGACAATGTGGGTCCTATCCCTCGATGTTCGATCAAATGGAATGCTCTTACAGATCCGCGATGGATTGGGAATCGATCGATGTCTTGATCAATCCGCTCTATAATAAGCACTTCACCTAATGTCACAACAATTGGTTCTTTCCGGTTAATTCGTTAAAACGAAAAAGTTATTATGAGCGATTCATAAACTACCGAAAATCCGTACGACTGCGCCAATTACAAAACGAGACTACGGAATCGCCTTTTTAAAAAATGTTTATTTCAAAAATACAAGTTATTTAGAAACAAAAATAAAATGTTTTACGTCGATGCTTTCAACTGACTGGCCTCGCGTCGCAGAAATTCGCATATATTAGCGGTCATCTAATATGCAGTGTCAGCAGGTTCCTTGGTTGGATGGTCAGATAACTCATGCAAAGAAGGGAAATGTCTTTAACAATCATGTATGTAAGTATGAATTCATTCTTTGTGACGTCCTACAGACTAAACGCCCGATTTTCATAAGTGAGGCACCAAAATATTCGTGTATATTCCACGGGTGTTTTTTGCTAGGTTTATCTAAAAAAAAATCAAAATGGCGGCAGTAGTACTCCTATCTTGTCCAACATAAAACAATAAATAATTAGATAGTTCATCGTGATATCAAATTAAAAAGCTCACTGAGGTGATTCTAAATATCGATGCGATTAATATACAGGTTGTCCGAAATATTAGCACACGTTCAGCTCTGTACCATCTTAACCGGTAATCTTGGGCGAAAGAAGGAAATACACCCAGAAATATCTATAATTCCTAAGGAGTGGTACAAAATTCAGCTCGAGTTAAGGTTGAAATTTGAGAAATTTTTGAAATGTAGGGTACACATTTTTTAGCTTGATTTTGAACCTTCTTCTGTGCGTGTCCATACCTCGTAAGTCAAAAACGATCGGACAAATCAAAAGCCCCATATTTTTGCTACAAGACAAATTTATATTCTTTTTGGCCTCGGTCAAGAAACTGGGAACAAAAAGTTACTCATTTTTCATTTCAAGTGAGGCCTTGTCTTGTCGACTCGACGACGCCAGGATAGACATTACTAAGACCTACTTTTTAAAACGAATATGATTCCAGAAATATGCAAATATCTCTTTAAAGCTTTTAGAGGCGGTAAAAATGAATGTAGTTCGAAGAGTAGAATATATTTCACCGATCACGCTGAAGCTTTGTAAAGTTCTAACATATATTAAATGCCGAATTTTGTCTACCAAATAAAAGTAATTATAATAAAAATATTAAATAGGTTATTGGTGTCAAACATTGAACGTGTGATATTTTACTATGTTTTTCGTGACTCCGAAATCTAATTTATTAAACAAAAAATATATAATGTTTACTTTTTCATTTTTTACCTAATTTTTTGACCTGCCTGGAGTACTAACAGATATTAATTAATTTAAAAATAATGGCTGCACGGGAAATTATCTAAAGAGTCCCAGTTTTGAGCATAGAGACGATTAGAGGTTTATTTCCGATACAGGACACTGAATTTTTAAAATTCTTGTCTCATAGGCATCGAATAAAAAAAATTACATCAATTCACTGGATATGTTATTAACATATTACAATAGCAAACTGAGCGGAAATTGTTTTAATTGGTGTGGGAGACGCTTCGGTGAAGTGTAAGTTTAAATAATTACAATCTTCAGATAGGGAAGTATATATTCTTTCCCTAGGTATCTTGCACAAATTAATAATGATTCTAATAATACTGCAACAATAAAACGGAAGTCCTCATGGTTCTACTAAAAAAAACGCATTCTATTAGATCTATGCTAATAGCTGAACAGAATTACAATCCGGTCAAGAAGCTGAATAATACAAAAAGCATTAACACAGGTAAACAGGTGAACAAATAACAATGTCTCTATTATTTCATGTATAGTTTAACGTAATTGTTTTAGTTTTTTATACAGTTAAAGTTTTTTCTCAATAGAATATCCCATATGTTATTGAAATATTCTTACTATTCTTTTCAGGAACATATAGCTATGAAACGAATGTTAAATAGGTGAACAAGTAACCGTATTTCTGTTACTTTAAATAGTTTTATAGAAGGTGTTCTAGGTTTGATAATTTTAATTGTTTGTCTCAATAGAATACCTCCTCGAAGTTCAATTTTTTCTGCTTCCTCTTAGCTGTTCAGAAACATATAACTTTGGAATGAAGGCTCTCTATCATAGGTGCACAGTGTGTAAAATAAAGTAAAGAAACTTGATGGAAATCCTTTTAAGGTAAATAAATTTAAGATTTAACATCTGATGAAGCCCCAGGCGAAACAATTGCCATGTATTGAACCGTGACTCGGTGTAACGATCGGTTTCCACCTATGACGTAGTCTGAAGCCCGTACATTGTTAGGTTACTTATACATTTCAACAGATTCTCTAGTTTTTCCGAAGTAAAGGTCCCTGAAGATGCCTCGTACAATCGAAGGCGAAAGGTCGGAAAGTGATTCCATTTTGACACGGTCTAATCCCAAAAACTATGGTTTCTTAATCTGCAGACTTATTGTTATTATATACCATATAATTGAATTTGTCTTAAAAAGTCCTGCAATGTATGAAAAGTATTCAGGCACTAAAAAAGAATTGCTGTCGAAATCAACAACCAACCATCCTTTCCGAAATATGATAAATTTCCGTTGAAAATTCGACTTTGCTTGAAAAAAATAGCAAATAAAATGTATGATATTTATTAAACTCGCAATAAGGTTTGCGTTTTTAAATTAATGTTTTTCTTCTCCGTACGTTTTATGTTTGTTTAATGCCAAAATATATTTTATGTTTGTTTTTTTTCTGTTATTTGTATATCTCTTAATAGTAGTATTAACGCTTCACCTACTTTCGTGTCCACGGGCCACCACTGCCTCTGCTACATGTGGAATTTGTAGGAGTTTAATCGGAAATTTATTTTATGGTTCTTTACATTTGGTATGATATACAGTCTGGTAAAATGTCTACTGCATGAAGCACGACGAGGCGTGTCAATAGCCATATCCTTCCAAAAAACAGCTATGCATGTTAAGGTTATCTTTTTGTATAGAATAAAATGTATCTAACTGATGATAAGTCTCCACTTTCCGCACTATTTTCGCTATCAGCTACTTCTTCTGATATCTTGGAGTCATAGCCGTTTACCACTTTTTTCCCTACCTACTCGTACATGCGGGTCGATGCAAGTCGTATTTTACTCTACGCGATCGTAATCTAAATATTTCACAATTTGCCTACTCTATTATTTTTTTTTTATTTGTTTGACTATTAGACCAAGAAAAAAATATGTATTTTTTAATGATTTTTCAATTCGCCCAGCCGTTTAAAAAAAGCCTAGTTGTTTTATAAAAAGACTCATTTTGCAATAGGACATGTATGTTTTTTAATTTACAGTAAAAAAACTGACAGTATCTACGTTATTTTTAGAGATAGGAGATGTAATAAAATTTTCAAGGCTTTTTTGGTCTTTTGAAACATTTGAACATGCAATTTTAATAATATAACAAGAAATATTGGAAAATTCTCTCATTCTAAATAGATCATTCTACCTTTTAATATACATTTCGAATTCTACGTAATATTTTAGTTCCGTTTCATATAACAGATCTTTATACCTATTTTGAACTGGTTCCGAGATTTTCGCATAGGCCATTCCGGATTTTGGAACTGGGCGTTAAGAAATATCAACGAACATATAAACAAGACCAATATACTGGAAATATATTCTAATTATCTCTATGGTTTTTTTTATTTATTTACGTGTATCGGTACTAGGCACCGGAGCGCGACATCGCGAAGGCTTCGTCGTTAAAGCTCTAATATCTAAAACTTTCCTTCTACATGGTTACCTTCCCATGCTAACCTCCCGCCTAAAAGGTACTTTTATAATTCTTAGTAAAAATTATATATTTTCCAAATTCTTGTTTTAGTTTGGACTTGTTGGTTTAATTCGTAAGACCAAAGCGACTGACTAATTAAAGTACAAAGTAAACTTTTGTAGTTCCATAATGATTATTACAATGAAATATCTAGGTAGGTTCTCATGTAACAAGAATTGAGGAATATCGTATGTTCCTTCCTCTTAACGCTCGAAACGGTAAATTTCCTAGAGACTTAACGGGTATAATTCGTTTATTATGGCATCAAGATGGTAACGTTCACGAAAATGTCTCGATCTAAAAACTATTTACTTTTGGGTTAGACATTTTAGAGGTTTTGTTTATCATTCGTGATATTTTTTCCGACAAGAAGCACAAATTCCCACGAAGTCCTTGGGGTCGAGAGCAAGTTGTCTTATTTTATGTCAAATAATCTCCTATTAAGTGTTGGCTCATATTTTTTAAAATACCCTGTATGTGGTTAGGGACTCTCAATAAAAATGATGGATGGAAAAAGGTCTTTTCTCGAAATATGGTTCTGACTCAATGATCGCAATAAAACTACCTGGGTCGATCCCCTTGTGTGGACAAGAGCTTCACAATAAACAAAGAAAAGTAGTTGAGTGGGCTGGAAGTTTGTAGGTATAAAAAGATAATTGTTTTCAATGTTTACCTATAGCAGGTTGTTTAAATACATTTTTAAAAATTGAATGCCAGTCTTATTTCTCAGTGTCAGTGAAAAAACATTGAACGAAGGAGTTAATGCTAGTGCCGCTGGGATGTGATTTGATTAAGGTACTTCTTTTTGACCAGTAAAAAGAATCGTGTCAAATCTCAGCACATCTACATAGCACCTTAAAGATCTCGGTTCGGCAAAGTATACACAATCTACGAAGAGCAATGTGTACTTACATTAGAAACTCTAAAGCAACGACCGGCTGGCTAATAATGAAAGCCGAATAAGCTATAGCATCAGTAGCCTTTGGAGAGTTTTGTCTATAATCGGCTTTAGATATCGCACAATTATCAAAAAGCAAAATTGTTAAAAAGCAAGTACTTATGGCATATTAGGGATTAGAAAATTGGCGTCTATCGATAGGTATTGCCACCTATCTATAGTTCATGACTACCTATCGGTATTTGCGACAAAAGCGTTTTAGATGCAAAAAAAGGTCTTTAATAATGTTAATATGTAATTCATGTATCCGTAACTATCGATATTATCGTATAACTATCGGCCTTATTGGGTACCTATCGGCACTTATTGATATTTTTTTATTTACCTATTGTTATTCTATATGTCGCTGACTTATTGATAATTGTCGACATATCGATAAAACGTACATCCCTAACCTTGAGTTTACAACATCAATAAGAAAATACCGTTCTAAAAATCGTCCCAATAATTTATCTCGATGAGACATGGTTTGATACGCATGAAACACCATCCAAATGGTGATCCGATTCTTGCGGTAAGTGTAAATAAAACAAAAACTCCGTCAAATAAAAGGATAACCATTTTACATGATGGGTCAGAAAACGCTTGGGTCCCAAATACCTTGTGGTTTTCTGCACAGAATATTAAAGATTCCTGCGTGCACTACCATGAAGATACAACGGCAGAACTTTTTGAAAAATAGTTCAAGATTTGTGTTTTACCAGATATTCCTCAGAAAAGCGTGATGGTAATACGATGCGAGCTGTTACAGTTGCCAATTACATAAGGCTCCAGTCTCAAATAATATGAAATTAAAGATTCAAAACTAAGTAATGGCGAATGATATATATTTTGAAAAATGTAACAAAAAAAGGGATCTTTAAGTGATCTGTTTGTGACGCATTGGCAGAAGGGAACATACAGTCCTACGACTTCCATCCACCCTACTATTGTATTTTCAATTCCATAAATGTGATACCAAATAAAATCGAGGTTAGGTCTGAAAATATTTCTCCGACTTTTAAGTTGTAGTGTAGTAGATTTAATAAAATATATATATATATATATATATATATATATATATTTCTATATATCTACGGGGAGATCTTGAAGACAATCAGAACGTATGAGAAACTGAGAGGTAAGAAAACCTTTTAAATTAAGTGTCCTGACAGCGATTTACTTCCTACTTTTACACGGTTGTCTTATTATACTAAAACTAGAAAAACTAACACAATACTTCGAAATGCTAGTAAGGCCGTATTAAGAGAACAAATCCATCAAACTAGAAAACAACTAGCCGAGTCAGAGAAAGAACTTTTAAAGTGACACCTTGGTCTAAGTAACAGTATTCACCTTTTACTGTGGAGTCGCATAGAAACTGTGGCTTTTTGGTGAACAGAATTAAATAAGAATACTAAGATTCATAAACTTTCGAAAAAATATGATCTCCTAAGAGAGTCGGGTTAGACACAAGTATCATCAGTAGACTTCGATAAATTAGTGAGTAATATATCATCCTACAATCTCTCAGAAAGTGAAAAATCCGTACTGAGTACGGGTTTTAATTTTGCACATCTACTAAGGAAATCCCTAACGAAGAAATAATAGCTGGAGTGGAAGCTGTCCTTGACTCTTCTTAAGAAACAAAAGCAGAGAAGATTCGACAAGGAGTGGCAAGAATTTTAAGCTCAAGCAAACCACCAAAACAAAACCTAAATGCCATTGAACAAAGGGTCCTAAAAAACCTTCGAAAAAATAAAGACCAATCAGTACATACAAAAAATGCAGAATATCCTACAAGATAATTGTTATAAACCTGTTCCAAGGGACCCGACTATGTACCTAGAAAAAACAGCTAAAAATAAAATAAAAAATTCACCAATAAACCCCGAAATTCAACAAAAAAAGCATACCCCGGGAAAAGTCGATCAGATGTCCTAAACTCTATAGTTGTTATATATATTATTATATTATATTATTATTTATATTATTATAAATACACAGACCAAGGACCCCCATCAGAGCTATTGTTAGTGCTATTAATTCGCCACTACAAAAAGCTGGAAAAACATCTTGCTGAAATTATGCAACCAGCTGTAGAAAATGCTGATTCATTTGTAAAAAACTCGGAGCATATCACTCGAATTATACGAGACATCTTTCTTGAAAAAGACGGTATTATAGCAAGCCTAGATGTTAAATCGTTGTATCCCAGCATGCCCATCGACGAAACATTGGACAGAATTGCTATGAACGAGGATTTCCAGGCACACATAATGCAACTCTCTGAGCATTGCCTTAAAGATACTTATTTTTCATTCAACGGTTAAATGTATAAACAAATAAATGGTGCTCCAATGGTGTCTTCGCTATCACCAGTAGTTGCGAATTTATTTATGATCTACTTCGAGAAAGAAGCCCTTGACAAAGCAAGTTTAAAGCCCAAATTATGGATTCGTTATGTGGCATATTTATGGTCATTCAGAGCTCAAAAACTTTTTGAATCACGTAAATTCAATCCACCCCAGAATACAATTTACTCTACATTTTTAGATGTTGTGGTTAAAATTGCATAACGGGTATTTCGAATACACCGTGTATAAAAAATCAACACATACAGACAGATATTTAAATGCAAGATCACATCATCACTCAACACAAATTCAAGCTGTGGCCAATACCGTAATATCCAGATCCATGCGATTAACTGAAACACAGACGAGACAAAACAAACTTAATATAATATCTAGTGCTTTAAAGAAAAATGGCTATACAACTCGCACCATAGAGAAAGCTATTAATGCGCAGGGTTCCCAAACAACGAACAACAAAAATTATAAACCGGGAAAGCAACAAGTATAGTCTTACCATATGTAAAAGGCACAACAGACAGAATCGGAAGAATTGTTAAGAAACACAACATACAAATAATACACAAGCTACAAACAACTATAGGTAAGCTACTTGGAAACTCAGAAGATAAAATCAAACTGGAAAACCACGGAGTACACAGCATTTCGTTCCAGGACTGTGAAAAGATGTACGTGGTGCAAACTAATAGGCGAATATCGGCAAGAGTGAGTGGAAGAGCATAAACTCAGCATCAGAAACAAACAAACAACATCAGCTATATTCCTACATCAACAGGAAACCGACCACAAAATAAATTTCGATGGGTGTAGGGAGATTGCCATAGAACATAAGACCAGAATAACCCGAGTAGCCATAGAAATTGAAAAACAAAGGTGATTTGAATATAAGGGACAAATCATTAAAACTACCAGCAGTATGGAAGACAATAATCGGCAAATCTAAAATTACAAAAAATCAAGCGCAATTAGAGCAACAACAACAGCACCATTCGGAAAACATAAATAGCTACTGAGAGCGTCAGCAAAACTGTTCTATTCAGAACAACAGTAGTGAACGGATGTACACCCGGAATGAAATATATATATATATATATATATATATATATATATATATATATATATATATATATATATATATATATATAGGTTTTTTCATTTGGTTAAATTAATATAAACATATCATACGATTGCCATTAGGTACTTGTTTTTCTTAGAACCTCAAATCTGCATTAAATAAATAAATATCTTAAGTTCGATACTACACTGCCTACACAATGGGATCGACCAGACAGTTTTATTGCAGTTATTAAGTCAGAACCGTCATTTCCTAAAAAGCACCATACTAGTACGGTACCAAGGGATTTACTGGAAATGGTCTAAACTAACTAACTACTTGATAATTATCCTGTCACAAATTACTATTAAAAAGGTAAATTGCCAATTTTCAAATACAATTATCCCCAAAAAGGTTTAAAACAGTATGTTATATGAAGCAAATTAGTTATAATAGTATTTTACGTTAAATTTTAAGTAGGGTGTTCTTTTTAAAATAAGCAAAAGGATTTTTGTCATATTTTGAAAAGAAATTTGATGTCCAATTGTTTTTTTTTTAATTCCGCATTTCAAAAGATCATAAAAATCGTCATCCTTAAAATCTGTAATAAGTAACAAATTTTCGGATTTTGTCATATATTTAAAAGAAATTTGATGTCCAATTGTTTTTTTTTAATTCCGCATTTCAAAAGATCATAAAACTAGTCATCCTTAAAATCTGTAATAAGCTTTATTTTAATATCTCTAAAATGATATTAGCAGGTTTTATGTTTTTATAGAAGAGAACACCTAGGTGTTACTCTGGCTGGTTCCTTTTTTAGTAAAAATATTCATAATATTTTATCGATAACTCCTATTTTCCGCGTGAATAAAAGCTATATCTCATCGGATGTCGGATCAGAGATCAAAACTCTCTGCCGAAATGCCACGGGTAGAAATTGTTAAATGCAAGATATCTGATTTATCCGCGGCATTGAACAGCAAAAAGGAAAACCGCAATTATTATGTGCGATATAATATGTGTGTCACAAAAAACCAATAACAGGTATTAGTAAATTTTCAGTGAAAGTCGTCGACGATCCGAATCGCCGCAGGTACCCCACTAATTTTCCGCCCAATTGAAAACAAGACACGGAGAACGCCGCCCAATCGCGTGCAGCATTTTCGCTTTTAATATTGTATGATTACGAAAACAGTATCGATATTGTACTTCTGCTTGAATGAGGTCTACTAAATCTGAATTTTTTAAATACCTAGTTTAAGTGAAGAAGCATCTATATTCGAGTCTATGTTGTCCAGTATTTACAGGACTCTTACAGTATTTAGCTACCTTGTCTCGTATGTATATAATGTTCTGTTTTTACCACGCTTTTATTTCCTTCACTTCTCTGTGCATTTGTTTATTTGTGTATTTATTTGTTGTATCGGATTTTTCTTCCACTTTCACTTAATCGATTAACTTCAAAGGGTATAATCTCAAATATCTTAAGGGTTTTTGACGACCAACTGTTTTTTTTTTCTGAATGTATTGTCAACTCTCTGAAAATAAGGATGACACCGAAAATTGAGTTAAAGGGGTTGATTGATTAAAATATTTTTTTTTTCGATTTTAGCACTGATAGCAGTGTGATTTAGATACGCTTTTTATATCTTTATTAAAATTATGATAATAGTATGTGGTACGAAACAGATTGTCAGTAATCTAGGGGATATTTCTATGTAAAAAAACTTATATTTCCTGCTACTGCGAGATGCTGTCCCAAGCATTTACAGGAACTAAGCTCTTAATATTATAGTTAATAGGAAACAAACATGTAAAATTGAAACTATTTTTGTCTAATAATGCAAAAAACAAAGACCATCAATTTTACAAGATATTACTATAAGGTGCATTTTTTTTAAATTCTGTATATTATATGTCCCTCTTCTTGCAGATTATAAATATATCTGGTTTGATAACTTTATCTTCAAGGACACCCGAGAAATTTCGTAAAAATCCTGCCATAAGAGGCAATGTATAATGTATTCCTATCGACTCAAGCATAGACTCCACTATGTAATAGAGCGTTCTCCGTCTCTCTCTAACACACTGCCTCTTAAGGCATGGTTTTTCCTACATTTCTGGGTTGTTTTTGACGATAAAGTTATCAATCCAGATACATTTATATCTTTTTTTTGGTTTATATGGCTAAGTTTAAAACTAAAGGAGATATGGCAGGTTAAAATGTTATCAAAATAAATTGATCGCACTGTACATTTCAATTTTCAAAGCCCCCTTCGTTTTTGAGATACAGGGTGATTTTGAAAATTTTCAACTTTCAGGAACCTCTTGTATCTTGGTTATCCTGTAACCAATCGACAAGACAAACACTGACTCTGGTAGTGGTTTTTGCGTTCCATCCAGTGGTGTGCATTTTTTTATAGAATCTACGAATTTTAAAATATAAATCAAACTTCTTATTTTTCAAATAGGACACCCTGTATATTTTTATATCATTGTATTCTCCTCGCTGATACTTTTTCAAATATATATTTATAAATATTTTTTACTTGAGCCCCAAGACATGCAATTTTGTGGTTATAATTTAAATGTCTCATTGTTTTTTAGAATAGGTCGTGAAATGTCAATATTATTCTATTTAATAAAACTATTATTCACATACTTTTACATATTTCATACATTCATGTTTCCATGATTTAACAAGTTACTTCAGGTACCTAATGACGAAAAATTGTTGTTATATATTAGTAGCTTTTACATTATGAAAACTCATTAAAACTGACATAACTGTATAACTAACCCAAACTGACAATACTAAGACAAAAGTTTGTATCTTATTATTACTGTCAGTTATTATTATACTATTTATTCGCTTTATTAATATTAATATTATTTATTATTCAAGTTATTTATTTCTACAATCGAAATTAATCTAAAAATTGTTTTAATAACATCTATATGGATCTAAATGTTTAATCATAAAAACTACTCAAGTTGGTTTCCGTTTTGTTGAATGCAATGTTGGCATAGTTTTCTTATTTTGCGTAGCGAATTAAGTATTATACCGGGTTTGGCTTGTAAATTTTCTAATATTCTCTCAGTGCTGACCAGCGTACAGGGCCATATGTGCCAGTCCAACGACCAGGAAAATAAACCTTACAATTAACCACAAAATTACATTTATTGGGGCTCAAATAATAGAACTTATCTACTTTGAATAGACGTTTTCGTTTCTGAATTTCACATCACATCGATGATCTCTTATTTGAAATCTACCTGGATCCAAGACTGCCTGATGAGGCCCAGAAATCGATCGCAGTAGGGGTATCCTATGATATAATCGAGGGCAATTTCTTCTTGTAGGCCGCTTTTCTGCACATATATAAAATCACATTTGGCATTTTCGAAGCTTTCTTTCTCGCGTCCGAATAGAGACTGTTTCTATCTAATCTGATTTTTACAAATAACCGAGATACCTTATAATGACATCGAAATCCGGAGATCCTGGAATGTCTTGAACGATTAAAGGTCTTAATAACTTACAGGAGGTCAGGAGGTAAATATATGTCTAGTGGTTACCATACTTTATCTTTTTTTCTTGCGGACATGCTAACGATTTGCTTTTGTTTTGTTTTTTTTCTGACCGAATTTACAAATGTGTGGCTGGCTCCCGTCAATAAATCCACGTTTGTTTTCTATGGTTTTTCTCCAAGTTTTTTACATCTTTCAATTTGGCTATACTTACTGCTATGCTGAAGAAACCCAGTAAAGCACAAATCCTTTTCTTTTTTATAATATTAAGGTCAAAATTCACTATGGCTCCGAAAAAAATACATATTTAGGGAGCAAACATTTAGGGATACAATTTTTTAAAAATTTGGACTTGATCCACTGGTCGGATTCGATAGAAAATCGGTATCTTGGAGTATTTAGAAATGTATATTATATAGATTCGACTGAAAATCGTTATCTGAGTTACAAGTGCAACTTATAAATTATCAGCCTTTAAAAACTCAAAACAACTTTTATAAAGATAGCTAAACAATAATATTTGAACACAGATATATTAATTTATTATACATTTTGGGCCACAATTATATGAAAAAAAATACGGCATTGGCTCTAAAATGAGTCAGATAACCGACGTTTTGTATATGCCATACGATTTAATTTATCATTAACAGTAACACTGTCTAAACTCTAAATATTTTACTGTGTATTTTATGTTTTAATAAATTGCATAATCAATGTTCAAAATACTGGCTCTTAATCTATTACGTTAAAAAGAAAATAGTAATCTTATATATCTATGTTCTGAATTCATTCATTTTCAGATACAGCTATATCTCAGAAAAAACATTAAATACAATTACTGCATATTTGCCTTTCTCTCTTAATCGCATGGAAATTGGTACTTGTCGATCTTGTGTAAAACTTGATACATTATTTTTACAATTAACTCCTAAACAGGTTTGTCTTTTTTATTATTACAAATTTATTGTTACCAGTACGGTAAAATAATTGTCGACCTTGCTGTAAAGTATATGGTTAAGCAAGAAAAAATATATTATGTTGTATAATTTTTATAACCGTTTATGTTTAACATAGGTAACTATTAGTATTTTTTTGTAAACGAACAAAGGGCTCTATCTAATAAATAATGTTGTGGTTATGTGCGAATTTTATTTATTTTTGAATGTCTTTTGGTATCCAGTCCAGGTTTTATTAATAATAATAATATTAATAAAAATAAATTTATTGTTAAACTAAATAATACCAATATAGCAGTCACAACACTTTAGAGTCCGCGTGTATTTGAAATCTGATTTTTGATGTTTTGAGGTGTGCTTTTATGACTTTTATGATGGTTTTATCGACGAACCTGAGCTAATCTAAAGCTAACGGGACAGATCTTTCTAAAGCCCGCTACTCACTATTCGCATCCGTGGAGGGTCCGGTTTATCCGAGTAGGCTTTGACCTCAGCGATCCATTCGCCCGAATCAAATATTTTGTTTCTTATGTATTTTCAAATGTATATGTATTTGCGGAAGTATTAAATAAAAATTAATGAATAGTGTGGAAGAAATATTCGTCAGTTCGTTCATTCATATGAATGGACGAATCGAATGAACAAATTGAACCGAGTAGTGAGTAGCGGGCTTCACAGTACAGGTTTTGGTATAGGTATAGACTCGGAATTTTGTTGGCGCTTTCATTACAGCACATTTAACCAATCCTAATCTAACCTAATTCGCATTTTTATTGCTTATAAGTTTTGTTAAAAAAGAAAACTAAAAAAAGTCGTCCGCCGAACGGGGATTCAAGCACGTGAAAACTAATAGTTAAAAAAATAAATCACAAGAGTCACAAACCTATTTTCAACTAAACGCACTAACACTAAACTAAACTATGTATATCCAAATAATATTCAAACTACGTAATACAAAAAAAACCTTAATAATCATAATATTATTATCGCCATCATCAGAGATTTCTCTGCCGCTTGAATGGTTAGCACATAATATGTGCCGCATTCAAAGCCGAGTATCGCACCACCGAGCCAAGAAGCCCATACTGAATATTCAAGAAAACTTTTTTATACTTCGGGGACCAATAGAAAGCATATTGAACGATTATGACTGGTATGATCCGCTGGCAATTCGTCTTTTTGTGTTGAAGTTTGTCTTCTGCGATCAACAATTGGTTATGAAAAGATACCGCTATTGGTTTGTTTTCAAGATGCCAACATAAGAATTAAGAAAGAAAAGTTACTGGTCCAAAATATATGAATTATGGTGGTTTTTGAGTGTTCTTTTTTAAAACATTTTTAGTTAAAATAACGCAAGAAAACGGAAACATAATTTTTGGTGTGTTTTTATTGTTTGTAACAGTTCTACAAAAAAATAGTCAATTTCATGAAACATGTCTATTGAAGTTTTAGAATGAGTAAATCAAAAATGAAAAGTGACAGAATAAATTTATCTTCGGATTTATGATCAGGGCGCCAAAATCTACCTGTATACCAGAAATGATCAAAATCGGCGATGGTGTAAAAAAGTAATTAATTACCTAAATTACTTTTTGATACAGACTAAGGAAATAAATATTTGAAATTTATTTTTGAAGATAAGGAAACGCTAAACCGATTGCGATGGTCTAAACAGTGCAGTTCATAACTAATCACTGTTTTGATTTACGTACTGCAATAATATTTTGATTGCTTTTATTTATGACATACCTGAAAGTTATACCGTGGGAATTACATCTCGCGATAACACCTACTTGCAAGTTATTGAACATGAGATGGAAGCTTTTACGGTTTTGATTGATTGCTTGTTTTTTGATTTCTACACTTTTCAATCTTTTTCGATTGTGCAGAATACGCTAAATTAATAATAATATTATTGTTCAACTAAATTTATAATACAGAAATTTTCTGTAAACAATGAGACTATGGCTATAGAAACTAACCACGTGCAGGCTGTTGTTCATGCTCTAAATTATCTATTTGGGCTAACCAAAAATGCAGTCTAATATTATTTAAACATCATTACATCACAAAATGCGTTTTTGGTTAGCTTAAGTTAGGTTTTTTGCCTTGATGTTTGTCTTCCGAGCGCAACCGTCGGTTTTGAAATGTTGCCATTTTTTACTTGTTTTCAAGATGCCAACATAAGAACTAAAAAAGTTACTAGTCCAAAATATCACTTATGGTTGATTTTAAATGTTCCTTTTTTAAATTTTTTTTTGTTAAAATAATGCAAAAAAAGGGAAACAGAATTTTTGGTGTGTTTTATTATTGTTTGTAACAATTCCACAACAAAACTAGTCAATTTTAATAAACCAGAAGCCAGGGAAAAGTGAAATTTGAATGTACCTTTTTAATTTTTTTTGTTAAAATAATGCAAGACAACGGAAACATAATTTCTGATGTGTTTTTATTATTGTTTGTAATAGTTCCACAACAAAACCAGTCGATTTTCATAAAACAGAAGGAAGAGAAAAGTGAAATTGGGGTTAGAATGTCTATAAACATTGAGGACGTATAACTCCAAAAAAAAAGTAAATAATTAGCCAAATTATTTTTGATACCGAATAACGAAACAAAAATCAATAATTTCTAAATTATTTTTGTAGATAAGGAAATGTTTTGCTTTACCAACTGCATTTTTATTTTGATTGGTTTTATTTATGAACTACTTGAAAGTTATACCGTGGGAATTACATTTCTCGATAACACCTACTCGCAAGGTATTTAACATAAAATGGAAGCTTTTACGGTTTTGATTGATTGCTTGTTTTTTGGTTTCTGCACTTATTGTTCACTCTGTTTCGACTGAGCAGAATACGCTGAATAAACAATACAATTTCTTTTTTCGGTTTAAAAATACGCTGTGACTGTCTCCCGGTTCCAGTATTCGTATCAATCCAGGCTGACGTCATCGCTAGCCGGTATTTATATCCGCATTTATATGTTATTTTATATTTGTCTTTAAAAACAAATTACTCTCTCTGACTCGAATTTGGAACTATTATAATCAATATTCACTTTGGAATATTTTTTAAAATTATCCTATACAAATATTATTTTAAATTATCCTATACAAATGATGTTAAAAAGGTTCCTAGCAGTGGCGTAGTCAAGGGGGCGGGCATCCCCTGCCTTTTGGCGGCCACTGTATTGACCCCCCTCCGCCCCTAAAAGCTAGCTACGTCTCTGGTTCCTAGACGTATTTGTCTCGGTACTTGTAGAACAAAAAGATATAACTATCTGAATTTTTATTTATTACTAATAAAATGAATACTATTGTAAGATCTATCGAAATCAAGATTTTTAAAATGATACGTTGAATATTATTTTATTTCCGGATTATTCTCAAATGTGTGTGTATTATTTGATGTAGCCTAATCAATACTAAAAATTTACCGAACTGTTTTGTGGGTTATATATTCAGAAGTTAGGTATTAGTATTAGTTAAATATGGTTAATTTGTAAAAAAAAAATAAAAATTGTAAAAATATGCGGAGAGGGAGTTCAATTTTAAAAATATAAGTTGGTCTCGTCAAACTTTTTTGAAATGTATACTGAACGGTATACTTAATAATATTTTTAAAATGTGGACACTCTTGTAAACTACTAGCTCTTGTAATTAACAATTTGTTCTATACTATAAGAATGCTCTTGGGCTTGACACTAATGGACCACCCCGGTGTACGTACAAACTACTTTTTAGCTGAAATGATTAGGTTAATTGTTAATTTTATTATTACTTTCAAGGTTAAAAAAAAACAACAAAAAGAAACATTTTAAAATAAAATTGAGGATAAAACCTATAACAAAAGTTGGCAAACGCAGCATTTATAAGCATAAATTAAAAAATTAATCTACAATGGTTGTAATGAACTTGTCACCAATATCAAATTGTATACTATCCTGTATGCGCACACAGATCCCTTTTAAAGTTGTTTCACTTGGATCCACAATAAAATACTTATTTAAAATTAAAAATTGTGTCAGATGCCAAAAAACTACCAGCTTTTTGTAATAAATCGTGTAAAACACGCTAGTAACGGCCTTCTTGCTGCAACAAACTGGTTTTTGCCCAAGAACTTACAAATATCAATTAATGTATGTTTTTATCAAAGTTCTAAAGACAATTTTTGTAACTAAAACTTTTAAAAAATATTCCACTATTTGTCTCAATAACCTACAACTTTTAGTAAAAATAAATGGTTAGACCGATAAAATGAAACCCACTTTCTCAGCAAAGTCTACATATCAAAGGGTTCTATTTGAAAGTTAGTTTTCCTTGGCATTTAACCAGTTAAGATCGTTCAGTTTAATTAATGTTTATTGATAAAAGCAATACAGCTTTATAATATCTTACTTAATCTAATAGGGTGTATCTTAGTGTAGAATATATAAGCAACAGTGGCGGCTCTTCCATAGGATCATTTGGTCAATGAACCCCCCAAAAATATTTCAGAAAATAAATTATTTGTTTGACCGTCCCTCCTAATAGTTGTAATAAAACGCGAATCTTGAGAAAAGTTATATACGCTACACTATTAGCCGCGCGCGGCGGTTCGAATGGCCTCGTTGCGTTCCTTAGGCATAATAAAATACGCTATACTAAGCTAGGTTGGGCAGTCCGAATTGCCCTGATTACCTTAAAGTTTGACGAAAGTACCCGAAGATTTTACAGCTACCCAGCGGCAGCCGAACGTGATAGCAAATGGAATATGAAATCGCGATTTGGGTCATCAGTCGGTCTCTTCTCATAATTCGATCGATCGGTCGTGGCATCAAGTCGGCATGCAGAGGTCGCGCAGTAATATTCTAACTCGATATTGTTTCGGACGTTTTTAATCGATGAAAATTGATTTATATACTGTTTTTTGTAATAGATATTTTTTTATTTTTATGATCCATATGTGAGTTGAAAATATACAGGAAATAAAATGTTGATAGTGACTAGTGCAAAAAAATAAACAACTAAAAAGTGCTTATGAACTTAATTTTGCAAAAATAACCAATTTCAAGGTGGTCTATGGTTGAGTTGTGGATGTAGATGAAATAAAATGTCGGTAGTTTAAATAATTAAACAACTAAAGAGCAATTTGCCAGAACTTAGTATACGACAAAATAGTAAAGACAAAAATAAAAAGGTTCATCGAAACTTTCGCAAAAGTATGTACGATTTAGCTAACTGGATATGTGGTTGTGAAGTCTCTAACTCATTTTACTGTTGTTTGTTTGTTGTTTTCTAAGGACTCGTCGGACTCATTATGGTGTAAAACCGGTGTTAAAGACTTAAAACACTTAAAAGAAAAAATAAAAAAAACATGCGTTAGTCTGCAGATCACATGAAATGGTCTGTGAACTATGTCGGAAGTGTTGATATTCGCACTCAGCTCGACACAGTTTATAGAAAATCCCTTAGAGATTTTAATGAAAATGTATCCAAAAATTGTTATATTTTAAACAAAATTATAGATTGTGTAAAATTTTGTGGGGCATTCGAGCTGGCATTACGTGGCTATGATGAAACGGCTTTGTCTGAAAATCGAGGGTTTTTCGAGGGCTTATAAATTTTCTTGAGGAGTTCGGCCAAGATAGACTATCCGCTTTAGCAATGTTAAGTATCAAAATATCGTTTATAAAAGGAATGTGCGTGCAATTTTAACGAACGTGTCATCCAGCATTTTTCCAATTCTAAAGAACGAAGAATAGACCTAAACTTCGAGAGAATTTAAAGCTCAATTTAAAGATAAGATATATATTTTTATTTTAAGTATGCCTATTTTTAAATTTGTTATTAACCTCCCAATATAATTCACCACGAGCCGCCACTGATAAGCATTGGTTATTAAAATAATTAAAGAGGTTTAAGGAAAAAAAGGTCACAGCAAAACTTAAACCGTCGAAAAAATTAAATATTTATATATAATCGCAAAAATCAGTAAGTTCTCCACAATTAATTATTGAAATAAACAATTATATAAGTGATAAAATAAAAGAAACACTGCGGTGTGCGTGGTTCTTTGCTGCAAACCACATCGCGCATGACTTATTTAGGGAGTGTGAAAATGGAGTTTAATTTCGGGTTAATTCGAATACTTAACCCACTAGTAAAAAAAATACACTTAATATTTTGACAAAACCATTAACTCAAGCAATACAAAACTTTAATGCTTTAACATTGTCGCTAATATACTGCAATTAACCGGGATTACTGGAAATAATACCGGTCGGCAGTTTGCAAATAAGGAGTCTACCCGGGATTGTTACAAATCACAGCTAATCATGACGTCACTTGCATTACTATCAACCAGCCGGGATTGATATTAATACCGGAACCGGGAGGCTAGACACAGTTTCCTCTGCATATAAATATCTATAAGCTCTTGCTTCCTTGCTCATGATACACTGGCGTGTCTAGGTCTAGGTCTTCGCGAAAAAGTGAGATGTGAAAATGCACAAACATAACCTGATTTTTTTTTTAAACAAATTAAATGTTTAAAAATATAAACAAGTAACAAATAATCAATTCGCAGGTCACACCAGGTGTTTCTTAAAATATACTGTTGGACAACATTTTATCAATTTCTTTAAGGTAAACTCTGGTTTTCCTAGCTTCCATTGAAAACACGCCAGTGAATTATTCATTTTTTTATATTATAGGTAGTATTATAAATGATATGGTACATCATATAAACTGCACTATAAAGAGACAGATACAGGTTTTCAAAATTAAATTTTTGTTTAACATTGGATGCGTACAGCTAAATATGGACTTTTGCTTGCTCTTTAGATAGACAATCAAATTTACACAAAATTCAAAACGGTTGTTACGAGTTCGAATTATTATATTTACCTGTCAGGTAGAACGATACTAACATGGGTCATAACATACACAAAGAATAATATATATTTTGGTAGAGTGCTACTTCAACAATAAAAGTACGACAGTCCTACTATGTAAACTGTCAAAAAAAATGAAAAAACTTTTTTTAAATAAAAATTATCAAATCAGATACACGAATGAAATGTTTTTAAATAATAACATTTATAACGATAATTGAAACCAAGGTAGGACAATTTTTTCGTATTTAAAAATTATTAAATCATACAGAATTCCAGTACATCCAATACATAATCTATATATCTATATAATTATTTAGTAATAACTTTTGTAAGTCCTGTAAACTGTAATTTGTTCCATTTTGTTTAAGTTTTTAACTTATTTATTATTATTATTTGTTTTTCCTAACATTTTTTACCTAGTTTACAAAAAAATGTCCTTTATTATTTTCCTCCATAAAAAGTTGGAGGAATGGAGGATCCAGGAAATGGAAGTTTACCGAATATTTAAACATTTTATTAGACCGCCATTTTATTTTACCAAATAGGGTTTGTACTAAAAATGTACCTGTCTATCCCTGTTTAACACTTTATTTTTCTGCAAAATTTGAAGTAAATTCGCTAGATAGTTTTTTGATACTGATTTTTTAAACATTTCATTAGGGCGCCATTTTGTTGCGCCGTAAAGGATTTAAATAAAAAGTCCATCCTTAAGTGCTAATATTATTTTTTTTACATTTTTTTATAGTTTCCGTAATGTAACCATTTCATCCAAAACTCGTAACTTTTGAACAAAGTTTGAAGTCAGTCGGTTTCAGCTATGCCGCATATTAACAGAACAACTGACGAGAAACTTTTGAATTGATTGATTTTTTCCTCATCAGAACAGTAGGATTTTGTCGTACTTTGGTTGTTATTGTTACTGAAGTAGCATGCTGTATGTTAGTGTTGTCCTATCTGACAGGTAGATTTTATATATTTGGACCCGTAACAGGAACAGGTAACGTAATTTTGTTAGAAGCGTTGTGTTTGTCTACCGAAAAAAGCAACTTTTGGCACCTATTGCAAATCAAATCAAATGAAAATATCTTTTTATTGGTTATGAGAAATAAGATACAATTAACAATTGAAATGGTGGCAAGATCCAGCATGGCTGTTTATATCTAACCACCTTGAAAATAGACTTAAATGAAAACCTTGTAATTTATATGCCAACGTACTTGTAATAATAAAAATAAAAAACTACCAAAAAAAATCAAAAAAACATATAAATAGTGATATACTATAATGTAGCTTGACAAGCCTAAGAATATGTAGCAACTGAGAACTCTGTTATCTTTGAGAGATTAAATATTTTTTAAGTTTTGACTTAAACGAACCTACGGACGGGCTTTCCTTGATGCTATGGGGTATCGCATTATATACCTTGGTCGCATTATACGTGAATGAACGCTGAAAAGCAGCGCTGCTGTGCCTGGGAATATAATACAGACCTCGATGGCGTGTAATGATATTATGGACATTTAAACCCTTTGACAACCTATCAAGAAGATACGTGGGCTCTTGGGATAACTCAATTTTAAACACTAAATATGCGAGACGTAGTTTATACCTTTCGGAAAGATTTAGCCATGTGGATCTCTCAAAATGATCTGATAGGTGGTCAAACTTACGAAGTCCGTATGAAAATCTAATGCAGGAGTTTTGAATTCTTTGAAGGATGGTTTTATTTCTTTGCGTGAGAAAAGACCGATAGACTACATCGGCATAACCCAAATGTGACAGAATAAGGCTGTCACACAATCTTAATCTTACATTGGTCGAAAGAATATCCCTGTAAATATAAAGAAGTTTCAACTTAGCAATTGATTTTTGAATCAAAGAGGCGACGTGGTCATCAAATCGCAGACTAGTATCCACTAAAAGCCCAAGGTTCTTGCAAACATTGGTAGCAGTTAGTTTAACATTATTCAGGTAGAGACAGAAATTAATATTATTCTCAATAGATTCTCTATCACGACCAAATATTAGGAGCTTGGTTTTATTATTGTTTAGAAGTAGACCATGTGCCAAAGAAACTTCAGAAATGATTTCCAAGTCATTATTAATTTGACCGCATACTGTTTGCAGATCTTCCTTTGCAAATGAGCAATAAAGTTGCACGTCGTCGGCATATTGATGAGAGAGACAATAATTCAGATGAGATGAAAAGTCAGCAGTGTACACAGAAAACAACAAGGAACCTATAGAATGTTCCCTTGCGGTACACCACTACTGACTGCCCGAAAGTTAGAGGCTTCAGAGCCCAAAACCACCCTCTGACTTCTTCCGTTTAAATAACTATTCTTAAATTGAATTGCCTCGGGACCCAAGCCAAAATATCGCAGTTTCTTTAGTAATAAGCTATGATCCAGCGTATCGAATGCCTTGCTATAATCCAAGAGAATTAAACAACTATTTTTCGAACTATCTTGAGCTCTTAGTAAGTCGTCCGACACATTCAACAGGGCAGTCGTAACGCTACTGTGGTCGGAGCGAAATCCAGACTGCGTGGTAGGTATTACGTGGAAGCTAAATAAATGTGTTTTTAGTTGATTGTTAATAATCTTTTCCAGAACTTTTGACAAACAAGAAAGTATACTTATTGGTCGGAAATCTGTGTGTCTTGATTCATGTTATCCTATCGCCTAGGACTAATACGACTATTTCACATTGTGACTAGCTCTTAATTTTAATTCGTTTTTGTTTATAAATAAGTGTTCATGCAGGGTAAAGGTTTATTAAAGGCAACCGCAATACAAGGTAATCCTACATTTTTCTTATACCTTCGTGAATTTTCTATATATAAAATCTCGAATAAAAAACTACAAGTATAACAGACATAGCAAAGTCTAATAATATAATTTAAAGTTTCTGCATTGCTTGCGGTATTTGTATTATCGTATGATTATTGTTACTTCCTCTCTGGAAACATCACTGAATATAGGCCGTCAACCAGTTCACTCTTAAACAAAACGGATGAGGATGACGTCTAGAGTAAACCCAATCCCTAAAACTATTTTATTTTCCTGTTTACATTCCCTGCAAGTAGAGTATACAAGTTCCGTTTGAGGATGTGACAGAAAGACATAGACTTGTACGTCCCGAAATGTTCCGACATTCAGGTCATTATAGGGGCTATACTACCGTTTGCCGTCAAGGGTCAATTCGTCAATGCCTGTTCAGGCTAGAGGGTGGGGGGTGCTTTAGCGAATGTTTGCTACTAGCCAAGAAGCCTGGTAGAACTCCTATCTGCCACCTGGAGGTCCCGCATCTTGCCAAGTCTATAAAACTACTTTTTAGTCCAAACCAATCTGGAGGTAGTGCCTCTCCCTGGCAGTAGGCCACTGTACTATTTATAAGTGAACTAAGAATAGTGTTGGGGGTTGGGGACGAGCAAAATACTAAAGTTTTTTCCAATATCTTCCACAATATTGCAGATAGAATCAAATTGGTTTACTAGAAAATGTAGGGCAGATCATTATCTACAAAAAAGGTTATTGTGACTTTTTTCAGAAATGTTTTCGCGATAAATTATAATTAATTTAAAATCATCCTTGATTTTCCTCTCACCTTTCTTCGGGTCAAGAGAAGATGTCTTAAATGTATTAGCAAGCGTGTGGAAAATTTTTGCAATAGTAACTCGAGTAAAAATTATTTTTTTTGCTTATAATTCGAAATGCATTTGGAAGAAGACATGCCCCAATTTTCAAACTATGACAACTGCAGAAAAAGATATGAATACTTTTTTTTAGATAATAATCTGCACTACAATTTTAATTAAACAATATTGCTCTATATGAGTTAATTTGGAAGATATTGTTTTTTCTTTTTTTTTTGTGAACCTAACGCCCCTGGAGAGGTTCTGTTAGTGAAAAAAAAATTACAATTATATTATTTCTATTAATTCACGAGCTCACATGTTTCACAAATCCCCAGTTACGTTCACAAATTTTGAGTTTCGTATACATTTCGTTAGTCTGAACAAACATGTCCTCTTCCTCTATGTGGTTAATAATTATAATGATTGTAACGTAATATTTTGCCGTTCTGCAGATGACTGGAAGATATATATACATCTACTGGACTTCTTAATGTAAACGCTAAAGTAGCACTGCTCTAGATGATGCCATAGATAGGTATTTACAAAAAATGCCGCTCTAAAATTAATCTAAATACCTTTATTTTGTTTTCAATATAATATACATTTTCTTTTCACTTCATTCGTTTTTTTCTGGTGTTCACTATATTCTCAATATAATAATGCGCGGTTTCTTATCAAAATTCTCCTTTTTTTTCATTTTTCTGTTTACTTTCTTCTGTTTTGTTTTTAATTGTCTTAGAGAGAAGAAAACATGCTTGTATTAAAAAAAATTCATTTAGTCACCATTTCCATATTTTTCGTTCACCTAGGAAGAAAACCTATCAAAATCTTTATGTTAGCAATACCATTAACAAAACAACATATTAAACAAAGTATCACATAAACGGTAATTTATCTATAATTATGGACGTGACTTAACATGGTTTCAGAAACCAGTCTCACGGATTTAAAATTTTTTAAACTATGTGAAAAATCGAGTTGATTCTATGTTCTTGAATGGATGGAAATAATTTCTATGCTACGGCATCGTTCATTATTGGGTAACTATCTTATAATTTGAGTAATTAGTGGTAAAAAATAATGTAGTAAAAGTAAAAGAGAAGTGAATGTATTTCAGACCTATTATATGAGAAAAAATCAAATGTATTAGTGACAGTAACTAATCAAAAACATCATATAACAGTACGTTAATAATTGGGATTATATATACTATATTATATACGTTAAATGATGACTGCTGTGGAGCACGGTGTAGTGTAGTGGTGAATGGGTATAGGCAAAAGATGCCTGGTTTAATCCCGGTCAGAGCAACATTTTGTTTTGTATATGACGCAGCTATTTTCATGAAATGACAGGACTTGAAATGTTACCAAATCGTAAAATAAAGAAATGTCTCGTCTAATGATTAGAAACCGCAGCGTTTACATGAAATGCTTGTTTCTGGCCTTTAATGTAATCAGTGGCCTTTAAATTAGGATAAGTAATAATAATAATAAATAATAAAATCTACATAACACATGATTGGTTAGAATATTATATCTTTTTGTTCCGATTCCAAAAATACCATGTTGATATTTGGTTCAGTCGTTTTTGCGCAATTTAGGTTTAAAGTTGCCAGTTTCAATTTTGAAGTCATGGGTTGCCATGACGGCCGGCAGCCATGACAAAAAAACAAGAAACTAGTTTGAAATTGTAGTTGTCATTGGGTATTTTAATGTGTCAATTGATTTGGAGTTCTACGTATTTTATTTGATTTCAATTTGATTTTAAGTTAGTTGTTAGTTCAGTTAACAAAAAATGATTTTCACACATTTAAAAATATGTAATATGCTAGAAATGTACATAGTATGCCAAAAAAAAATCCCAACGTGCTCTTAAACGATAGAGAGCACTGTCGCTAAAAGAAGTGTTCTCGACCAAAGGTATTTTTTGTTTCGATCTAATGAAATGGTATTAAAGGAAAGACTATTTCGCATAAATAAAGAGGCAGAAATAAATGCCTTGGCGTATTTTGAAGCTTTCCGCCAGAATTCGACAAGAGACTGTTGAGAACTTGGATTATCTTTGGGTACTATTCACAGGATTTAAAAAAAACACAAATACGTACCCTACAAGTATAGACTCACACAAAGTTTGCTATCATGTAACCAAGAGAGACGGGTGGAAATTTATGAGTGGCTCATTAATATGATTAACGATAATCCAAATATTTTGCGTCTAGTTTCATGGAGCGACGAATCTAATTTTAGTAATAGAGGCAGGTTTAATAGAAAAAACCGACATTACTGGAGTCGTGAAAACCTAATACGCAAACATTCTTGTAGGCCTCGGAGACGCTTCAGTATCAATGTGTGGTATGGCCTTATTGGTTCAAAAATAGTGGGGCCTGTCTTTTAAGTAGGTACGTTGACAGGCGAGCCTACCTACAACTACTTCACTTGGACAAATAACGTTAATTTGGCTGATCGATAGGAAATATTTTTTCAACAAGACTGCTGTTGCAAATCTACTAACTGAACTTTTGGAAACCGATGGATAGCTACACGTGGTCCAGTCCGATGGCCTCCGCGTTCACCCGATATCACCCTCCTAGACTATTACTTCTGAGGATTTTGAAAACACGAGGTTTATAAAAATCGATACAATAATGTTGAAGAATTACAGGAAGCGATTACTAATATGATCAACAATATTGATGGGAGAACCGTTTTAAGGGCAACTAGGAAGGTTTTGAAATGTGCTCGTAAATGTGTGGAAGTAGAAGGAAATGTTTTTAACACTTGATGTGACTTTATTTTGTTTTGATATTTTTTTTTTGATCTACATTGTATTAGATTTGTTGTGTTACATTTTTGTACTGACCCTCATTGACCTTAAGAAAGTAATTATTAATTTTACCCCGTGTAAGATATTCACGATTTTTTTACTCCATGGTACCATATTATTTCATCGTCACCGATGTTACAGAAATATGCTAAATTTTAGCACAGTCAGATGCCAGTTTTAATTAATACCATGTAATTTATCAAATTTTTTACGCACCTTGTATAAGATATTCACGATATTTTTAAGCCTATCTTAGTTTTGGAGCAAGCAAAACTTTTTAATTTTTGTGCTAAAATCGATATTAAAAAAGTTTTCCGACATTCAATTTTTTTAAGCACTATGTATAAGAATTCTCGATTTTTTTACTCCATAGTATAATATTATTGATGTAACAAAAAGGTCTGTCTATATAATGTGTTATCCAATCCAAAATTATACCAGAGCGTTTTCGACTAACTAGTCATCATCAATGCTACCTACAAATAAGTACATCGAGTAATAAAACCCTTCAATTATAAAGATGGTGGATAAGGCCAAAAAGCCGAAAAGCTTGAGAAAAACGTTGAATCACACGATATACTTACTTCTCAGTGAACAGGTAGAAAGATGCATGGTTATAAAATCAATGTACTTAAAAACTTAGATGTAACAAAAACAAAACCGAGGACAAAATAAAAGTTGATGATCACCAATTTACATTAATTTTTTTTATTTATTGCTTAAAAAACAGCCATATTTTATGTAGGCCTGATGAAACAGAGAAATCGCTGAGTTTCCCTAATAGCTACCTATTAGGGAAACTCAGCGATTTCTCGAAATTTGACAGTCGGAGTTGCCAAATTTACATGGAATTAAAGCATCTATATCTGCTTAAAAAATTATGATAATACTGAAATCCTTGTATGTATAATAGACGAATTATTAAAATTTGACAAGTTATCTTAATGAGTATAACTAAAATAGAAATTTAAGAGAAAACAGAAAAACAACCAATAGAAAGTAATTAGAAGTCTGAATGGAAACCCCGGTTTGACGTCATGTCGAAAGAAGCAGTTGAAGACTGGCTTGGCAACCTTGGTTGAAGGGGCCTGTTAACTAATAATAAGTAAATTCATGAGAAATAAGATTGTGAAAATGTGCAAAAACCTGTGTATAATGTCAATAAGCTACACTAATTGAGAGGAGCAACACAAACGATTGGATGTGATTCAAAAATATACTAATAGATGTCTTTTACTGTTTAAGAAAAAAGCGGCACTAGTAATGGTCTTTGATCAAAACAAAAAACAAAGACTTTGTGGATAGATTGAGAGAGTCGAGAAAAATAAATCAATAAAAAGTTTGTTTGAAACAATTGTCGAGTAATAACAAAAACAAATTGTTACTAACCCTAATATAAATTTTAAGTGAAATTCAAACTGAGAAACCAAAGCAAGCCCTTGCCGGAAGGCAAAGGAACTAGCTGAACAGAAATGGGTTACAATTTAATGTGTGCCTATATAAAATTAATAAAGGTTAGTAAAATATTTTGAAAAAATGTATAGTGTTTTTTTTTGTAGGTAGCACAGGTAGAAGTTACATATAGGTATGCCAATTTTTAGCTCAAATCAGATGCCAGCTTTAATTAACACTATGTAACATTTCAAATTGTTACGTACTCTGTATAAGATATTCACGATTTTTTACGCCTATCTTAGTTTTGGGGCAAGCAAGACTTTACGAAAAATTAGTTTTTCTGCTAAAATCAGTAAAAAAGGTTACCCAACATTTCAAATTTTTTACGCACTCACGACTTTTTTACTCCATGGTATATTATTGCATTGTCACCGAAGTTACAGAGGTGTGCCAAATTTTAGCTCAATCGGATGCCAGCAAGTGCTTGAAAAATGGATTACAAATTTGGAACCGGAAAGAGACAGACATTCGTATGCAAGCAACTTAAATAAGAGCAGACAATTAATATACAGACCAACGAAAATAATTAAATTAATGGGTGTTCCATTTAAAATAGGAATTTGCATCTAATTAAATAAGGGTTTTTAAAATGTTGTAAATTGTACTGTAAGAATACAAACTCTGCTAAAAACCGAGTGATTTTACAAAATTGCTATAACTTTTAACATGCTCTAATAAACTAAGCATCACCCATCAAAATTATCTTAAATCCTGAAAACAAAAAGGTCACGTTCGACGCACACCAGCTTCACTCCAGTCGAACCCAAAATCGTCTGCAGTCGAAATTACCTGCGTTCGACCATGTGTGAAGGACGACGAAATTAATATGGATCGAAAACACCCGCCCACTGTACCCAACCGTAGCCACAGAGGAGAATTAAACGAGATTAAAATTTTAATCATTGTTTGTTGGTCGGGAAAATTGATTTCCGAAGAGCTTAGTATCGGAATACCGATGTAATTGGCCCTTGACGGGGAACAGGGACCTCATCGACGGTGACCATAGTTTTTTCCAGGAAAAAAAAAGTACAAATTGAGCAAGGGCGTCCACAATTGTTTTTTTCTCGTTTTTTTTTTTGGAGTAAGGGAAGATAGAAGGATTGGCATAAAAGCGACGAGCTAAAAAACGGTTTTACGGCAATAAATATTGTCTGTTCTGCATCTTTTCTGTGATTGTTGTGTCGTCTAAGAACATTGCAGTACTACACCATTTTTTACTTTGGATTTTGTTAATTTTTATTTCCGTATATATTTAGATGTACTTCGTAAACAGTATGACACAATTTATAAGTAACTGTAGTGTAAGTACTGTTCTCCCTACTTTTTTTCTAAAATAAGTACAGGGTGTCCCATTTTGGGTACTTTTGCGGGGTATCTTCGTTATTTATAAATTTATAAACATTTACATTTGGCGACTAAAAAAAAAGAGTTCCTTTCTTTTGGTTTGTAAACAGCTTAGTAGCCGCACTCTCAATAAGTTCGCACTTCATGGTAGATACTACCTTATAAAATCATTTTTACTTTCAAACATTTTGCTTTGGTTAATAGCTCTGGGGGTATTTGCCCCTTTTCATCCTCCAAAATACGCCACTGGTGATTGTAATTGATATAAGCGAGACTAGGATACATAGGTGGGTCGGTCGATCGTTAGCTCCTTGGACACCGATTGCAATGAAATATGAAGTTCTGTAGAGGCTGAGATTTTAAATTTTTCTCTTTAAGAATGAATATTTTAAATTAAAATGCAATTAATGTATTAATCTTTAGCGCAATGCAGTAAGAAAATTCAGCACTAAACATAAAGAACATTGCGCGTTATAGAGACTCAAAAAACAAAATTCATTTTCAGAAACATCGCAAAATATCTGGGAAAAATAGTTTAGATATATTACATCATGCACAAAAGGGTCGAAAACTGGACGTCTAAGAAACTATTGAAATTTAGAAATATAATAAGGATCCCAGTGTAAATCTTTTAAACTTGCAATCGTTTATTAGGTTCTTTTGTGCCTTTTTGAATCGTAATACAAAAATTTCATTTATCAACTAAAATGATATATATATACTACTTGAATATATTTTTATTAATTGTGTTTGATATTGTAGTTGTACTAAAAAACAGCAGTCAATGCAAAAATATATGTGACAGACAAGAAAGAAAATGTCTCATATTATTTTCCGTTTTTTTCGTTTGGTAATATGTACCGTCAAAAAGCAATATAAATTCTTTATATTAAGTACGTTCAACAGCTAACTGCATTGAACCATGGAACAATTCACCGCAAAGATGCCTTGACTCATGCTGACTTGCTTATTTTAATGCATAATTTATACAGATCCGAGATCCGCATCACTGATCCGAGTTTTTAAAAAGATCCAGATTTCCCATCGCCAATCCGATCTTTTGGAAGTGAGTGTTCTAAAGCTGACCCCCCCCCCAAACCTTTGCAAATAATAAAGGAGAAAAAAGAACGAAGAATTTTACCGAACTAGAATTAATAATTTTCAGTTCCACAATCAAACTTGCTTCAGCAAATTACTGCGTTTTCAGGAACCATTTTTTTTTATAAAAAGATTTATTATTCTTCTAATAATAGAAGTCCGATGGCTAACCTTATTTGATTAGAAAAAGGTATGTTCCAAACACAGAGAAAATCTATAGATAATAAAATGGCAAAAGTGTAGCTCCTCACCTGTATGACAAAATGGTACTAAAAATATATTTATATTAAAGATTACCATGAGGTGGTCTCATAACGAGAATTCTGCATCTTTCTGTTTTTGCATCGCCGCGACGCGCATTGTTGCTTGGTATAGTTGTTATTTATTGGACAAAATTAATTCTAAACTGATTTTAAATATACGCGTGTCTTTTTTAATATTAAAAAACAACAAAAACACACTATAAAAAACATTGGCAAGATTTTTTTGCATACTATATTTATTAATATTAGTTAGATGACGGCTGTGTTGACCAAGTCAAGTCTGTTATACAAAGTTTTAGGAATTAAATAAATAAAAAACTAAATTCTTTTTCGTTTCAATTTGGGAGCAATCTGACATTCTTTGTGTACTTATACCATAAATAGCTTTTACTTAGCCACATAAAGAACTGAAAATGTTATAAAGAACATGTCGAAACTCAAAACTAGAATTATAAAATAAATATCCACTCAAAATTTAGTCAGACAGGTCAGACTGATTACTTGCGGTGTCATCTAACGCTTTCGTCATTATTACAAAAAGTGATTTTGTTTTTATTTGAAGATTATATGAATATAATTGTGGGTCTGAAGTCAGTAAAAGAGATAAATGTACTGGCCTCGTTCTTGAAGTCTTGCGACTATTACATAATCGGATTTTTCTGAACTCCTTATGCCTAATCTCTAAAGCGTCCCCTGAAAGCTGACCGATTGGTAACTCAAAAAAATCGAATGTCACATGCATGCACCAGAACCTTTTGAACAGAACTGGGCACGTAGTACCGCTAATATAGATTCAAGTATAATAAAAGACGGGTTTCGTTCAGCAAAACCCTAAATTTGGTTACATCAACTTTAAGTCCGGATGCTAATATTCTTAAGAATAAATGGAAATTTTCAATTAACTCTACTTTCACCTACACCTACTCCGTGGTGTCGGTGATTACATTTAAGTAAAAAAGCCAAGCTTCATGAAAATTCGAAGCAGCATTTAAGTAACGAAATTGTTGCGAAAAACTGATATCCAGATCGTTTTTCAGTTGAACAGAAAGTTATTCGGTCCTGATTCGATTGACAGAGCGATTGACAAGTTTGCCGCAAAGAAAAATAAGTGCACTGACTTGGATTTTAAAAGAAATTTAAAAAATTATTCGTTTATCACGAATTTTATTATGTGGAGTGCAGAGAATCATGAACAGTGTTTTTATTTAAATTTTATGTTGACTTGTATATTGCGAGGGATATTGTATATTAAATGATTATGAATAGTGCCGAAAGGTGAGTTATTTAAATTAGCTAAATTATATATTATATTATATTTTTATTCTAGTGTTGTGCATTTGACCAGTCAAATTCTTTCCGGTCAATAAACGGGTCAATTGACAATTTTGACAGGGCAAAATCTTAATTTCTCCAATTATGGTGAAACACATCCATATTAATAGTATAACGTTATCCCTTTTTTTATTATGGATATTGCAGACGATTAAACAACTGCCTGTTTACAAACGAACATAAACATTTATTTCGACAAAAACGAAAAATAAATAGATACAAATTAACAAGTTTGGTTAAATAAAAGAGATATACCTGCTGATCCAAAATTATTGAAGTCAGAGCTGCATAAAGTTGTCAAGGAAAACATGTTAAAGATTTCCCGTAAAATACAAACTGGATGCTCTTTTAGAATAACACGGGCATTCTGTTTTGCATTTACCCCCCATACCACATTTAGGTAGGCTGGTCGCCGTGGAAAATTTAACAAAGACGAAATTGGCAGAGGTAACAGCTGAGGAATGGAAATAAAATTTGCCACCACGTAGTGACATTTGAACATGAATTAATTCAAAGAGAGCATATTTTTGACAATGCGTTTGAAAAAATGCACTTTACTGTAAACACGGGATCATCCGAAGAGTCATTTAGTGACTGGGACGAATCGAGAATCCAGTTTAAGTGAATTAATATAGATTGTGGTTTTTAATGTTGTAAGTAAATATATATTCAACGAATTAAATGACGCATTATAAATAAATATTGCTTTTACATAAAACACCAATTTTCAAAAGTCACATTGATGTAATTTTTGTGCTTCTTGTAAATCACTTGATATCGTCAAACCTATGTTTTTTTAATGCAAAAACTTGTATCTCGGGTAATATTTTCTGAGAAATGCCTAGTTCATTTTTTTTTTCTATTTTCCGTGTGACCCTGTATACATAATAAGTTTATAAACATTCAAAATAAAATTATTTATTTTTTTTGTCAACTTTTCTGCATCTATATTAATTAATATTTTGTTATTTTTTAATATGAAATGATAAAGTGACCATACGCCAATGCCTTAATGTTTTTTTCTTAGTAATCTTACTCTACAGCAGCAGTTGTAGGGCAAATATTTTGGCCACATTTTGACCGGTCAAAATCGTTTCGGTCAATTGGCAATTTTGACCGCGGTCAATTGACTGGGGCACAACATTACTTTCATCCCTGTTAGTGTGGATTGAAAGTGTCTGTGTAAATTGGATGATTGCCACAAATTACATAACATGACAATTAAGTTATAGGAGAAAAAGTATGTAATTTAATTTAATTTTAATTAGTAGTGGCAACTGTAGTGTGTTATAAAAAAAAATTAACTATATAATAGAAGAGTTGTTAGAAGTTATAACCGTGGTTATGACCGACATACGAATAGAAGAAAAAACGTTTTGAGTAATTTTAACTCCCCAGTAGAAAGCAGTTTTGGTAGTCAGTGTAATTAATAATACTCAAATTTTTAGAAGGGCAACTTTAGAGTCATTTTAGAAGTTAATTCGTGAAGTTAACTTAAAAAATATCGCCAACCTATATAATCGTTATTCCGTGCACTAAAAAAAGTCGAGTGGCTTTGCGCAAATTATCAATTTCAGCTTATGGTCGTAATTTAAATTTTTCTATAAATTGATTAATTGTTATTTTTGCCAATTTGATATACATTTTCATTCGCAGCGTGCTTAATCAGTCAGGCGGTTTTCAATTAATTTTTAATCCTAACATTCGTGACGGTACACATGGATACTATTAAAACGGTACTTGTGAATGTCAATGTAAGTTAGTGCATATGCGGTTTATTTCCTATATTAGGAATAAAAATGTAAATTATAATTTATACTTATTGCGTTCTAACGTTAATATTTGTTGGGATTTATTTCGCCAGTTTGTCCAGAACCAGTTTTGGTTTTCCTGTTTTTTTTTATTTCTTTGATAAAAAACAGATAAAACTGATGTTTTTTATTGAAATCTGTTATTTTTTGATAAATATAATTTTTTTTTACATTAGATGAATAAGGCAGGATTATCGAAAGTAGTATAAAAACTAAATTTATTTTAAATACGAAACTTCCCTGGTTGTCAGTCCTTCCCTTTATGAACGAAATAAAGCAGGACCCAATTTGTACGAATATTTTTCCAGTTTTTCCCTATGTCACACTTGCTTTTTTGGGCAAAATTTAAAATTAATTAAATAATTAATTTTTAGCAGCATATTTAAACAACTTATTTTGCCATGCTCACGTCATATCAAAATTTTTCCAATTTGTCTCCATATCACATCTGACTTTTGTGCAAAATTTGAAGTCGAATGAGAAGTTTTTTTACGCTGATTTAGTAATTTCTTTAACACCCCTCCAGTTTGTTGCACCATATCAGATAAAACTTTCCCTCCCAACAAACCCCCCCCTCCAATCCCTATTTCACTCTTGATTTTTGCGCAAAATTTTAAGTGAACTGAATAAGTAGTTTTACATCGAATTTTAATTATATTAGGTAGCCATTTTGTTCCGCAATAATGCATTCGTAGCAACGTCTCAGAAGTACATTCATAATATGTCATAGATTATTTGCTATATTTCCATAATAATTAGGATAAATAGTCACACTGTCATTTTTTAAACATTTTATCATTCGGCATTTCGTTCCACCATTTTGGATTCGTACAAAAAAATGTACCAGTTCATCCTTGTATCAGCCTTAATTTTTATTTTGATGATTAAGAGCTTTGAGATATTAATTAATTTTTATATATTTTAATAAGAATACTTTAATAAAAAAACAAAAATCATTCGCTTGTGTTCAGAATTGTTTTATATAACTCAGGGTGTTACAAAGTCGATTACTAAATGGCATTGTAAAAACCATAACAGATTCGTTGGTTAAAAAAGTTGCGCAACTTATTTACTTTCTAACATATCCGTGAAAAACGAAAAATACTCATGTTCCTTTTTATTTTTTTTTAGGCTGCATTTAAAGAGATATTACAAAATAAATTTTACGTCTTTATAGTCACTTTTCCTCATCTACAAGGTGGTGCACTCCAATTTGAAATCTAATGTTTCGTATTCTAGTTCTCATCACCAACTTCATTCTTGAAAATACGGACTAGATTATTTATATATTTCATTTTTAACATGCCCTTAACCTCTCAAAACCAATGATGTAATGCTCTCATACATTTAGAGTATTTAAAATTATCCTTCATGAATTTGGCAAGATTCTAGTTTGCTGTCTCTCTCTCTCTCTCTCCATTATGTTTTATAGGAAATTCTTAAATCTTCTATTCTAATATTAATTAAGATACATCGGGAGGAACCCTTCTTAAAAATGAAATAAAAAATTCAGGTCGGTATTAAAAAAGTGAGTTGATGAAATCTCTAAAACGAAACGTTGGATTTTAAATCTTGGCGCGTTATCTTGTAGAGGAAGAAAAGTGGCTTCAAAGATGTAACATATTTTTGTGACATCTCTTTAAATGCAGCCTGAAAAAAATAAAAATAAAAATGACGATTTTTGGGTTTTTTTACGGATATCATTGGACGTAGTCGGAATTTTTCAATTTTGCCAACGGCATATTATTCGACATTAAGTTGCGCAACTTTACCCTAATTTAACCAACGTCGTATCTCTTACGGTTTTGAATATGCCAATGCTATTCCATCGAATTTGTAACACACTGTATATATGATAATACAAAAATAAACATTATATTGAGTAATATGCAAACATTTAATATAACTAGCCCCACTGCATATGCGAATGGGTTTTTTAACTTCCATGGATAATAGTCCAATAGTTTTTTTTTCGCAAATTTTATAGGGTTTATATTAAAAATCACTTTAAAAAGTGTTATTTGTCATTTTTCTGTAGCTTAAAGTAGGGCAGTGCAGACTCGAAAAAATAATCAAGATATCCCTGTACAGAACAAGATTTTTTTTCTCTCATATCTAGGTTCCAGCACAGTGTGAAAACTCCTTACACAACACACCTGTTACGACTTAGATTTATCTACATATTTGCCTATTGCAAAACATGTTTCTCAGGCAGTAAACACGTGATCTATGGTCCTGTACTGTACGAGTTATTGGCGTTTTCTGGCCTATCAATAACGAATGAAAATTAATTAAAACATCGTCAATGGGTGATAGTTGAAATGCTAATCGAATTGCAAGGACGTCTGAATATTCGGTTATTTCGCTATGTTAATATGTTGTTTTACATTATAAAGTAATAAAATATAGTATAATTTATTCTGTTGCTTCTTTAAACTAGTTCTCTACCAAAAGTGCATATATTAAAATTACATACATTTATTCTTGTAATGAATTAGTTCTTATTTGGTTTGTATTTTGGGTTGCCTAGGGGAAGGATGAGATTATGAATGTTAAAGAGCAATAAAAATGGAAAACAAAATAAAAACGCCTTCTGTAAGTACATAACACCCCGCAGCTCCAGTTACATTATATCTGTCAAAGCAAGAGTACCTGTTTCCTTTCCTATAGGTTTCGTAACTCGTTTTAGCGTACTCTTTGTGTTTTTCACATCTAACCTTTTTTCCTAATTAATTTAACCGTCTATTTGTATATTAGTAATTTTTATACTGAGTATGTTATAGGGCACGGTTTTGCCTCACGCGTAGTTTTTTTAATGAGATTTGACTATTTCTCCCACGTATAATTTTTTCTATACGAACAATGATATTCTAACTAAATTACAACTAATATTGCACTCTAGATGGACATTTCCGATAAATGTACAGCGAACCATGCACTGTTCTAATCACTTTTCATTGTTATTAGTCTAATTAAAAACTACCTGACACGAAGTGTGGCACTTTTTGTCAAAGAACGAAAATTAACTTATGACGATTTCGAGCCTCTCATGCGAAATTTTCGATAATTTTGAATGCATTTAACATATTATTATAGGAAATTGTTTTATACAGTTTTATCTGTTTACCCGTCATACCGGGGAACACACAGGTTGTTTCTCAGATTTTATTTCGTTACTAGATATTTATTGAAATCTGGAGCATAAACATGGTTCCGTGTAGTAGCCAATTTGATCGATAAAACATTTAAATTCGGCTTCTATTTAAACTGGCAGTGAGAGTGATACTACTGTGAAGTCTTTAGGACTTTTTTTTTGTATAGTATATAATATACATCAAATGGCAACCGTTTCCATGGAAACGGCAGTTGAAAATCTTTAATTTTTTATGGTTAATCGGTTAACAAATTTTAAAAAATAGAACAAATTCATAACACACAGATCGTTTCTCAGCCTGTCATTTCGTTACTAGATATTTATTTGAAATCTGGAGCATATTCCATATAGTACCCAATTTCATCGATAAAACATTTGAATTCGGTTTCCATTTAAACTGGATGTGAGAATAATCCTACAATGAATTATCTATAGCTTTTGTGTAGTATATAATATACGTGACATGTCAACCGTTTCCATGGAAAAGGCAGTTGAAAATTTTTAATTTTTAATAGCTAATCGTCCCTCTTGTCCCTTGCCCTTCCAACCCCCGTCATACTCTTTACTTATTGACTCAAAACATTTATTGCGCAAAGAATAAAGTTATTTAATATTTTCAACATTCATTAACACGAGAAAATAAAAAATGAAATTTTCATTATTAGGTAGTTTCCAGCTATTAATGCAAAAAAATAGGTAAATCCCTTTTTGCGCATTGCTTTTATAAAGAAAAGTTACATAAATTACAACTTATAGAATATACAAAGTTATTATCAAATAACTATTATAAGTATATAAATTGTGTTGTCTGTTTGTAGTGGAATTCTGTACTAGGGAAGTTCAGTAAATTGGTCTTTATCGATTTTTTTATTGTTAAGTAATCTTTTTTGGTACTAAGCTTTGTTGTTAATATGCACCCAAGAAAGATTTTCTGTGTTAGGTGGGTATAACAAAAGTTTCGAAGACACAAGTGACCGCACAGTACATTTTTGACCAAATAAAATCAGTTCATTTTTAATGTTTTTACTGTAATCTTACAAAGTATATTTATTGGACGAAACCTCCAACAAATTCCATTCTTTCTTGGAAAACGCAATTACGAAAACAATCATTACGAATACCCCTCGCGAATGCCTGCATAATCGCTGTTTGTGAGGCGCGGCTATCAAGGTTCTCTCTCGACTATGCCATTATATTAATTACTATCCGTATGGCTCATTTGTATTCTTTCAGTTCCATTTTTTCAGAAAGACCTGTAATTCTCAGAAATCGCTTTGATAAAATGCTCGACGACAAATTTGGACGTGCGAAGTGGTTAAATTTTTGTACGAAACTAATTTTATCTAACATCTAGTGTTAATTACGGATCTAGGGATGGGCGATAAATCAATCTATCAATTTTGGTCAATTATCGATTTACCGATAGGTTAATATACATATATCTTCCGATACTTCCCTCGTAATTTTTGCATATCTTTGCGTTTTAATGTCCCTAGACCCAGAAAAATATGTTCACCCATTGTGCACGGTATAGCTCAAGAACTACTTATCCGATTGACTTCAAATTTTTGGTTAAAAATTAAAGGTCATAGAGGGATTTATAGGTTCTATGTAAGTAAAGCCTTCTTATAAATTCCAAAATTCTGAAAATATTTTCATGAAAATCAAATTTTCACAATTCTATAAAAAACAAACTAATAACTTCATAAATGTAGATATATTTTTCTCTTCAGAACAACTTGTCACTCGACTGAGGAACATTGTATCCAGCCAAACCCTTTGCAAATATCATCCTTCCCTATACTTCCTGTCTACGTCAACGTTTCCCTGATAGAACAGCACACGCAGGAAATGACGATACAATCTGTTTCACAAAACCCATTCACTCATTGTTGGCGACATGTCTCCAGTTTGCTTGTGTTCTATCAAGCGCTGCCGGTGCATGCAGCATTATTGAAAGAAAGTACAATAGATAACTATCGCAAATAAGAGAACTAATATTTTATACACACACACACACACACACACATATATATATATATATATATATATATATATATATATATATATATAAAGTGATAAAATAATCTTGACCCACTAGCTAGACAGCAGAGTAAAAATATTGGGTAAACGGTCTGTATAAGTGCTGGTTAAAAAGGATCTTTTCTATTATGCCGAGCTTTCGACAATCTTTATTTCCTTCTTCAAGGCTACAATATATAGTTGATGGAATATTAAAAAAATTTAAAATTTATGAGGTAAACTTACTTAAAAAAGCATAAATTGTTTAAAATACACACACACACACAACTACTACCTTTTTTCTGAAAATTTTGAAAAATGATACGAGCAAATTAGGTTTGTTTCTTTTATTTCAAACTGGATAAACTTTGGATCAAGTTGGGTGGCTTTTTTTAGACCCATTTATGTTTTTTACAAATTCACGTTTAAAATATAAATTTAATTCAGGTTTGCTTACATTTGATAAAGTGACAATGCATGAAGCTAAGAAAAATGAAAAGCATTTCAAGTCAACCAATAGCGCTGACATATAGCTCTAAAATAAAAAAAGAAACAACTTTTTTCTTTACCATTTTCCAATTTAACAGGTAAGATAAATCACGTG
Source organism: Kuschelorhynchus macadamiae (assembly GCA_030620095.1). Lineage (NCBI taxonomy): Eukaryota > Metazoa > Arthropoda > Insecta > Coleoptera > Curculionidae > Kuschelorhynchus > Kuschelorhynchus macadamiae. The sequence continues at coordinate 112,263 of JAUTXW010003751.1, forward strand.
ACTGACTTTTTTTATTATCATTTTGCATTATTATTGTTCATGCAGATTTTAATACATACATATGATTCGGACTTTACTGTAATTAAAGCAATCTAAACAAATAATATCATTGTCACCCGGATTGTCCTTCCCAGCGACCCATAGGAAGGATCTTAACCAAAGCTTTTATTTAACTTCAGTTCAAGCTTCACTTGTATGTTAGTATGTTTGAGTCAGATATTGCAAGTAACTTTTGAAACAGTTCCCGTTATCCGAATTGACTGAGATTTGGTATACTTCATGGGGGCCCGGAGGGGGGCGCTTGCCCCTTTCTGGAAAATGCAAATATTGCATATTACATATGTATTATGGTAAAAACAGTGATTTTGCCCGATCGAATCTTGAAGTCGCTTTTGGGGTTACATTTATGTCAAGTGGATGACGGATGACCTTTTTCAGTAATCAGTAATTTTTGAACATTGTTGCCCCCCATCCCTGGAAATAGTTCTGCGGATGCTTATGGCATACATACGTAAACCCGATGACAATATAATGTTATGATGAAATGTCTTATACAGAGTGCTTGAAAAGTTGCTAAAAATTACAAAATAAAGTAAACGTAAAAACATATCTCGTTATCGGAATTGACTGAGATTTGGTATACATAAACCCGATGACAATACAATAATATGGTGTTCAATTATAAATGTCTTTATACAGGGTGCATAAAAAATAATGCTAAAAAGTACAAAACAGTTCCCCCTATTGGAATTGATTCAGATTCGATATACATAGATAAACTTGATGACAATAGAATATTATAGTATCCAATCGTGAATATATTACACAAGCAGCATAAAAAGTACGAAATAAAGTAAATGTAAAAAAAAATTAAAAAAGCTTTTATTTATAAACTATTTAACTGAAAAGTCAAAAATAATTAAACTTACATAAGCACAGAACTTTTAAAAATTTCAATATTTTTTTAACAGCTTAAGGTTTTATTTTAAGTGTAAAGACGTCTCACGCCTTAAGCTTTTAATAATTTTAATTTAATAATTTTTTACTTTTCAGTTCCATAGCTTATAAATAAAAGTTTAAAAGTGGTAACGTGGCAGAGGAGCTTCGATAAAGATATCGTTGCCACAATTAGGGAGGAGATTCATGGTCATTCCCGAGGCTTAACGAGAGTACAGTGAAAGTGAAAGTAAGTCAAAAAGTTAAACATTCCCAGCCGGCTTAAGATTTGTTTGCCTAAATATGTAGAAAATATGTTGCTGTTAAATGTTAATTCGTCTTGAAAACGAAATCCTTTGTAATGTATATTACCGTTATCGTTGTAATGTCGTCATCAGCAATACAACAGCGGTCTATTAAATTAAAATAGTAGTTTATGTGGTGAGTGCATGTAGAGCCAGCAAGATATCTGATATGTTTCTGACGACATTTACATTAACAAAAAGTACAAGTGCCTTTTTGATCTTATGCATTTGCATTAAATTACACACATTTAACGCATCTGGACTCATTGACGTAATTTAAAAGATGAATGAATTTATTTCTTATGTGCGTATTCGTGGCAGTGTGTGTAAATGCCATACTCAGAATGGCAAAATACAATGCTTGTAAGATGCTGAATGTCGCTTTTAATTTGATGGCATTTTTAATTTTTTTGTTGATATGAGTTTGAGTTTTTTAAATTTAATCTGTCTTTTATCTACGACAATTTTGTTTGGGATGTGTGAAAAATTAAAAATAATGCAAACCAAAAGTTTTGCAGAAGCTTGTTTGGTTTGATTTTTCTATTGCTTAAAAGAGTCACTAAAATGATAATTTATATCTTAATCCAAAGAAATAAGTATGGGCTTTATTTTGAAAATACTAACATGAATGCTTATATAATAAAACATAAAAAATATTGGAAACCAAAGAGCATTCTCCAAATTCCATCAAGAGTACATTCATCCTACAGGATATCCCTTAACACCCACACCCTTCTAATGAATCATTAAATAAAAGATGTCGCATTTGGCAGTCGCACACAATCCTGCTCGCGCTTTCCTTTAAATAGTTGGCAGTATTCTTTAGTAGTTAAGAAAATGAGTTCCATGGAAGAGGTATTTTTTTGGCTCTTCAATCTGAAGAGGAAGAAAAGCGCCAAATAAAAAAGCGCGCGTGAGTTCCCTCCTTTATAGTGCAGCTAAGAAACTTAGTTATAATCTCCGACCCTGAAGTTGTAATTCTCCTGCTTTACAAGTCGGACTCAATCTTGAATACTCTGATCTGAGCATATCTAAGAAGAAGATTGTACTTTATTATACCGTCCAGATAACGCACCAGTATTTATTGCAGAAACTATCTTGGACGATTTAAAATGGCGCTTATATACTCGGTATGGTACCACCCTGAATACTTCCTGAAAACTTCGTCTAAATTACGTAAACTTAATTAGATACTAAAAATCGATAAAAATGCGCTCTCACACATCTTTATCAAAAGTTCTTGGCCGGAAAAGATTTATGTATGGCCAAGAACTTTTGATAAAGATGTGTGAGAGCGCATTTTTATCGATTTTTAGTATCTACTCTCCGCATGATGGTGCTAGTGCACACTTTTTAAATTACCTATGGGTTTGTAGCCGGAAATCACCGGAGCTTTGATAGATGGTGCTAAATGTTACATTTAACTTGTAGTACTGTTTCAGTATGATAGACGTTTCGTTTTCGATTTTGTCATATCGAGCAATCTGTTATTTCAGATCTCCCTGGGTATAAGCCTGTCTGATGAGGATAGAGGCCTAGAAATCATGATCGCAGGAGAGTACCCTGTGACATAATGGAAAGCAATTCTTCTTGTAGACCGTTTTGCACCTGCAGAAATTATATATTTCTGCTATTATACTTAATTAGTAATTCGGTATAGGTACACACAAAAACTTCTCTCGTAATAGATTCTCCCATTTATTAAAGCAATAAAAGATAATTTGTATATATGCTGTACAAATTACAAAATAACTACGTACTAAATTAAACTGCATCATGGTTCACTTTCCTTTATAAAAAGATGGATTTATACAAAGAGTACTTTACTTTCCTAGAAAGGGGATATATTGGAATCGTAAAGAAATCATCATCCCAGGTTTTTACATAACTCCACGTTTTAAGATCCCCAAATGCGAAAAAACATGTTTTTTCTATTTCGTTGATCAGTCTGTCTGTCTGTCGATCTGACTATTCACGGCATAGCTAAAAAAATACTTACCCAGCTGACTTCAAATTTTAGTCAACAATTAAGGGTCATATGGGGATGACCTGATAATATTTTGGTAAAAACCCAATGTAGCGAAACAAAATGGCAGCCTAGTGAAATGTTAAAAAAATATTTATAAAAACTGCGTCTTTGATTACCTGGATCCAAGTTGGCGAAACAAAATGGCGGCTTAATAAATTATTGTAAAAATCAGCCCGAAAAAACTTAATATAATTATTAGATTAATTTAAAATTTTGTGTAAGCATTAAGAGTAATATAGAGATAAACTTAAAGTTGTGGTACTAACTGAAGATGGCGGAACAAAATGGAGGCCAAATACAAAATTTAAAAAATCAACAATCATTCAATCAACTTGACGAAACAAAGTTGCAGTCTTAAAAGAAATCAGTGTAAAAATTAATTATGCAACTTATTTTAAATTATACCCAAACTAGACGAAACCAGTATGGTGGAACAAAATGGGGCCCAATAAAAGTGTTTGAAAAGACAGCATATGTATATGTGTTACTAAATGACTATGTGCGAAACTAAATTAGGTCGGCGTCACTATTCGTAATAAAAGGAAAGATTCATAACGAGGGTAAAGGAAATGTACCAACAAGTATAATAATCCTCCATTTTGTTCCACCAAATTGGTTTCCTACCAATATTTTACCAATTTTTCCTTATGTCACACTTGATTTTTGGGCAAAATTTGAAATCAATCGAATAAGTCGTTTTTCACACCGACTTTCTAAAATTATAATTAGGCCGACATTATGTTTCGCCATATTGAATTTATTCCAAAACTCTACTAGTTTATATCACATCAAATTATTTGCCAAATGTCAGTCAATTTTCAATTAAAGAAGAAGGTTTTTTACATTTTATTTGGCAGCCATTTTGTTCCGCTAGATACCAGTTCATCCTTATTTCAGACTTGATTTTTGCCGATTAAGCCGCCATTTTGTGTCGCCATCTTGTTTTCTTACCAAAATTTTACTAGTTCATCCCTACTTGAGGTCATTTGAGTTAAGTAGTTTTATTATACTGACTTTTTAAACATTTTATTAGGCTGCGATTTTGTTCCGCCATGTTTTTATCGTAGCGTTGCGGTTCCAGCCCCACATGGCCCCTAATTTTTGAAAAAAAAAATTGAAGCAGTTTTTTAGAATATTTTCTCTCTTACGAGGGACATAAAAATTAACAATCTATAAAATAAGTTATTTCAGATCATGATATTTTTTGAAACATCTTGAATGTGTATGTGGTTTTAGGGTACCTTTCTTTCTTATGTTTCTGGCAATATAAAATTCCAAAACCGATTCGGCTAATTAACAGATTTTAATTTTTTTTCTTTCATTTTTCAGCTTCGGAAAACGGACCGGTGGAAGTGCCAGAAGGCAAAACGAATGTTTTGTCCTCGAACCCTCAGAGATGATTGTCGTAAGTATTTTTCGTTGTGCGTTACGTAATCTTCCTTTAATTTGTGTAACAAAATTAAATATGTAAGTTTTTATGAATGTGGTGCATAATTCTACACTTATCCTTGGCATTATCTGTTATTTCATCTGTTGTTGTTTCGTATAATTAAATCCTATATAAAAAAATCGAAAGTTAAACACGCCATTATTAACACATTAATTAGAGTGGCACATTATATTGTATGACAGTGCAATAGTACAAGTGGTTACGTTACCGGAACTATGCGCCCGTATTTTCGTATACTTGAGGCATTATGTTAATTTATCGATTACTTGCTGGTAGAACTATAGTATATTAAAAAATGAAAATTGTTCAATGTTTGAAGGATTGCAATTGGAACAAAAACCATGATTTGTTAAGTATTTTAAAGCTTTAATTTTTTTTACTCCTTACCTCAATTTTAGAAACATCTCAGTTAATTCCTTAATTAACTCTTTAGATTATACATCCCTCCCCAAAATAAATCTTAATTTCAAACTCAAAATAGCTTTATTTTTATAAGAACAGTCTCATTGAGAAAGTGTATACTAAAACGAGACCTCAAGATAAAATACAGTATATGATCAAATAGATGAAATGAAAAGAAAAATATACAAATATAATGAAGAATTAATAATTTCGTGGCAAACCTAAGTCGATATTACAATGTCACTATAGTAAAAGAAAAACATTTAAGAGTATAAAATAAACATACAAACTTAGAAAATACGAAGTTTAAAGTAATATAGTTGTTGAATAAATATTAATACATTAAGAACATGTAGAAGATTTTTCTGTTCATGTTCAATTATATGAGTTTAAAACTTCAATTTCTCGTCAATAGACAATCCCAGAAACCTATTAACTTGTACATTATCAACCAGATCACCATTTACAAATGCATCATTCATTTTACGTTTAAACTTGGTTTTTTGGTTTTTAAAACATTAAAAGACACCTACTCAACTTTGTTATAATATTGTTTGACTAATTTCAATAGCTATTGATATTTCCCTATTTATACAGGGTGTTCCGAAATTAGGCTTACGGGGTAACAATCTCATAAATGTCATAAAAAAATTTCGGAATTTTTATAGACTAGATAATAAAATTTGGGTATAAATGCAATTATAAAAAAAATATTTACCTGTATTCCAGCCTTCGCGAACCGTAGAATAGTTAACACTTCATTTTCCCGATTTTGTTTATTATATTTTGTTCACCCTAAACGTGTTAATAAAAAATTCGATTTTTACTTCTATTGTAAAAGGGAAGTATTATAATCGAGAAAAAATCACCCTCCTAGATTTCCTCAGATCTTTACGTTTCAGGGTCCCTAGATGCCGAAAAACATTTTTCTCAATTCCGTCAGTCTGTCTGTCTGTCTATTATCCGATTGACATCCGGTCAAAAATTAGGGGTCATATGGGGATGACCTGGTAACATTTTGGAAAAATCCAGTACGTTGAAACATAATGGCGGTCTAGTAAAATGATAAAAAAATTATTACTAAAAAACTACTTACCCAATTTATCTAAAATTTTGCACAAAAATCAAGCATTAAGTAGAAATTAACTGGTAAAATTTGGGTATGAATCCAAGATGGCGCAACAAAATGGCGGCTTAATAGAATATTTACAAAAAACCGAGTTAATCGAGTGATTTGATGAAATTGTGTGCCATAACTAATTGTGGTATAGAGATGAACTATTAAAATTCTGGTAGGTACTTATTCAAAAAGGCGGAAAACAATAGCGGCCAAATAAAATGTTTGTAATCGTGAAAAAATTTACCGTTTCAGGTTTTATATATAACTTCACGTTTTAGCGTCCCTAGATGCCAAAAAATATGTTCTATCAATTCCGTCTGTACGTCTGACGGTCTGCCTCTTTGTCTGTCAGTTCGCGGCATAGCTTAAAAACTACTTAGCAGATTGACTGATAATTTTAGTCAAAAATTAAGGGTCATATGGGGATGGATGGATTATTATATTAAATGAAATTTTGTGCAAACATTAAGTGAGATATAGAGCTAAACTGGCAAATTTGTGGTACGGATTTAAGATACTGAAACAAAATGGTAGTCAAATAAATACGTCGAATTTAATATGACGTAACGCCGTAACAAAATGGCGGTGTGTGTCAACGTAAAAACTGCTTATTTAATTTGTTTTAAATTATGCCCAAAAATCAATCAATTAAGCAAATAACTTCTATTTTTTAAAATTGGAAAATAATTGAGAGGACTTTAATGAACTATTATTAATCTTTTCAAATTAGGCATCAGGGGCACACCCAGGGGCTGCAAGGGACCATCGTTCCTGAGTCATGACCCCTCCTAAAACTCATAACCAGAGCAAAAATTTTGAAGAAGTAAATGCTTCTTCAATATTTTATATACACTAAACAGTTATTCTGCAAATTATATTTCCAAGAATAACACAAACAACCGTTATAAATCTAACGGATATTTACATTTATATTAAGTAATAATTTTTCTCAGTGTATATTTTCATAATCCCTGAGAAATCCGTCACATTAAAAATGCATATAAGTCACCGTTGCGTTAGTTCCTCGAAATTTTATCCGATAACTAGGAAATATGATTCAGTCACTTTGTTTACTGATAACAATTTTAAGTGACTAATATTTGATATTCATATTTATAGCAGAAACTTACGTTTTAGTTATGCGGTTTCCATCAATTCAGATTTTTAATTTTCTTGATAGGGCAAGAGATTTGAGATACCACTTTTCGATCAAGTCTAATAAATGATTCGAATTTTACAGTCATATTTTTACGGAGTACTAGTACTCCCATATTTAAGTACCTTGTTTGTAATAATGGGTTTGTTTAATTTTGGAAATATGTATTTAGACTAATGAAAGTGTTTTGATTAGCAATCGTCTCTCAAAGAGAATGAAAGTTTTGTTCTTTTGCAACCCTAGATAAAGAGATTTTATTTTGTACCTATGCTACGTAAGCATGATATTTTATTTCAAAATTAGGAATTTAATGGTGTTCTTTTTTTATATTGAGTGAATTGTTCCTTCTGTATGTACAAAAATTTATTGTTTTTTGCCTATCGCTCTCAGTTTAACTCTTAAATGTACTATCTCCCGCTTTTTCACGTTTTCTGTTTGTATTTTCCAAGATTAGTAGACTTATGTTTTGAGTGATAACTTGGGAGGTTCAGATGTGCGAAAAAATTGTACATTTTTTTAAGGATCTGGGGGCATAATGCTTTTTAAGAGTCCTAGGATAAGTAATATTCTTCCGGTGGTTTATTTATATTTTTTAAAGGTGTTGGATTTTGTGATAATAGTTTGTCACATTGAACAAAAATACGAGCCCATACCTATCACTCAAAGGCATTTTTCGGAAAATAAACGGTACATCCTTACCAGCTGCTTAAAAACAATTCAAAAAGGTAAATTAAAAAAACCACCCGGGCACAAACACAACCAAGAAATATTTAAAAAATAATTGTAAATATCCACTGTTATCTATAATAGATAAAGTAGAACTCGTCGACAAAGAATTGAAATTTGCAATAATTCCAAAGGACACACAGTTAATAAATAATAGTGCTGTAGAGAGAACAAGCCTAGAGAAAACTGGCAGCCAATGCGCTTAGTGCAAATTAGCTTCACTCTCTTGAGTAAGCTGTACAGCTAGATTGCTCCAAATATCGATCGTCACTAATAATATAATCTTAGAGTTGGCTGGTCTACTTGGAATATTAATTCATTTAAGTACTCATCTTTTTTAAGGGTGTTAGTATAATCCACATTTGGTTTTGAATTGCTGAACTAACGAAAAATAGTTAATTGTAAAACTAATTTTGATATACCCGGTGTCCTCGAATCGCACTGCATTTACCACAAATGGGTCTAATTTTCTTTTTCTTTCGCAAAAATTAAATATTTTGTACTTAACTACTACTACCACCACCAATTAAAATACATGGTCTTAATTAAGTATGTAGATAAACTTTAAGTGATAACTATTTGTGTGACTCGTTGCTTGATTTTAAGACAAAAAGTTCATATAAACATGGGTTCGCAACGGCATCGGTTTGAAGATACCCGGGTGTAAAAGTTTTTAAAAATAGATTTCTTTTTGTATTTTCATTGTGGTAAAAGTTATTTAACCGATAAATTGGAAAACAAATTAAAATGCACAATAAATGTTTCCTGAATCCTGACAATTTTCGATTAGACTAGGAGAAAATATTTTAAATATCTTTAATGCAGGTCTCTGGTCCATTTTTAGGGCGGATTAAAGTTGATTAAAAAATTGCAAAATTTTTTATAGAGATGAAAAAAAAACATTTTTAATTATATGGGGTCTGAAAAGGTACAAGCTGTTAACAAAAATTAGTAGTAAATTAATTTTTACAAAAATTAATAGTAAATCGATAGTAAAAACATCCTGTATCTATGAAATTCAACTTTTCGCAGCCCATGCCCATGAAAAAAGTTTCACTATTTTTATGAAACCTAATTCGTCTGCAATTTGTTCAGATTTTTGATCAACTTTAACTTACGGACCAAGGATCAGCATAAAAACAGATTTTTTAAAAATCTAATCGAAAATTATAAAGACATTATTCATGTATTTTTATTTTATCTAATTCTAAAAGGTATTACATTAAGGGATAACAATAGGCGCGTTTTTTTTTTTGGTTAAAAAACTTAAGAACAAATATCTGTTAAAATGTTTAAAATCTTAGGTAAATAGTTTTTACCACCTTTTAAATAAATGTATAGCGTTGCTGACCGATGTTTATAAAAGATTTTTCTTTAAAGTCAAGCAAATAGTTATCCCTTAAAGCTTGTCTACATAGTTAAAAGTTTTTAAGTTTTTGGAATTCTTCCGATTTTACCATCCTTCTCCGATCATCTTTTTAAAATAAATGCTTCAGAGAAATAAAATCAATATTATGTTGTTGAAAATGTTTTTTCTTTCAATGACTACGAAAAAGCAATAAGGGGACTTATTCGTTTTTCTTAATTTATGTTTGAGCCCATTTCATTTTAAGGCGCACTAACTTAAAACCAATACATAATATTTGTCCCTTCTGATCCATTGTTACCTTTCAATTTTAACTGATGTGCCTATGGTGTATAAAGTAGATTAAATATTAAAACTCGTAATGTTTTCCATCTTTTTTTTTCAGAAAAAAAAGTCGAAAAAGTTCGCGAATTTCACTACTTTTCGGTGCAAAAGCTCTGTGTTATGAAGTAAAAGTTATATGCAGTGTTGCCAAACTCACCTGATTTTCTAGAAATATATATCAGTCTATGAATGATGGTTTATAACTTTAATGATGGGTTAACCTAACGCTAAAGAGACAGATCCACCTAACACATAACATAGATTTTTAATATAGACCCGAAATTTTGTTGTCTGCCTCATTATCATAATTTCAACTCTTTTGCATTCTCTCTGATCAGATATTACCTTAAATAGGTACGTACTCTAAATGTTTGTTTTATGCCACTATATTTTAATTAGTTTAAAGAATAGAGTGGTTTACTTTAAGAGTTTAAAATGTGGTGACCGTGGCTTTCCAAAAGTTGTTTTATTTGAAAATTTGGATGGAAAAAATATTGAAATAAAAACGAATCTACCAAACGTAGATCTAGAAAATACTAATAAAATTTCGGGTAGACATTAAGCGAAGATGCACAAAAAACATTTTCAAAGGTTTATGAAGGACTTTCGTAAAAAATGTATAGGACAGATGCCGTTAGACTATATTTGTAACCAAAACATCGTTAGTTTATAGGTTAAAAAAAATGACCAGAAGTGAGAAAAGACCGGAACGATTGTGGCATTAGCCGTATTATAAAAGAACTTAACCTAGAAAATATAAGAGAGATAATATACACTATGAAGGCTAAAATTATCTATCTTTGGATACTCTAAAGAGAAAATTAAGAGAAAAGAAATTGTCGACTGCTTTAGAAAAACTTTGTGGAGGTTCATAAAAAAAACGTGGTTTTAAAGGTTTTAAATATAACACAATTAACAAACGATAAAGTATAGTTGGAAAGTAGCAGATTAGTTAAATGGATTTTATTGGGCGTTGACAAGAAGCCTCTCTTTTGAGTGTCAAAAGCATAAAAAAAATTTCGTTAGATTATCATCAAGATATGATGGACAGCTCTCTTTTTGAAAAATGGTTTTTGGAAACATTCCAAAATGAAACAAAAAAAAGTGTAATTTTCGTGGACAATATCTCATATCATTCAATGTACTTTGAAGAAAATTATACTAAAAAAGAAATTATTGGAAGTACTTCAGACTAAAAGCTTTTAAAAAGTTTATGTTATGGATTACTTAGCCCAACAAAATGGTGATCAGACTCCCTCCTTATTATTGTATTTTAAATCCTACCGAATTGCTTTAAGCCCAGTTATGAAAAGGCATTGAAAAAAAAATCTCCTAAACTACTCTGTTTTGTGATTGATCTAAATACTAAAGAATTTGTCAATATTCGAAGCCAAAACTGGAAGACCTGCATTCAGCAAGTCGATAAAATAGAAAAATAATATTTAGTTTTATTTTTTATTGTAAATAAAAATATCCGTTTTATAAAGTTGTCAAATTGTCCTTAGATAGATTCTTTATAGACGTCGCGGTCGTGTCGCCTAGAAAAATTGTGTTTATAAAATGATTACTATTGTTTTCCGAGAAGAGGGCATGGCCTTTTTATCAAATGGTGTTCCCAACTAAAATAAAGTAAATGTCGTGCCCGACATCAACATTTTTCGATTAGGGTTATTGAAATGTCGAAGTGAGAATGAAAAGTCGTACTTGTTTGGCATGTACACAAATGCTTTAACCACATACACATGTATATATATAATTTCTTACTGAAATTATATTTTATTTGTTTTCCTTACGCATTACTATTTTCGAGCATAATAAAATATCATAGTTATTTAGGGGAGTTGAGCCTCTTACGTGCAAGATATATTGTCGTTATCATACAGCAAAGTGTTATATTTTAACTGTAGAATACATTATAAAGTCATATTCAATCTAATAGGCACAGATGTGATTATATCAAAGAATTACTTAAAGAAGTACTGCCTCTGAGATCAATTTCATTATAACTTTAACATTGGTAACAATGTCAATTTTTTTTCCGGTGGCTGCTAAACAATACACCCGAAGCAAGAAATATCAGCAGATACCTGGTTTTTAAGACTGTCTACAGAATTTTTTTTATCCATATTATTATTATAATTATCATTATTATACTGTTTTTATGATTGATGATTATTTGAATTTGACACTGACAAATTTGAATAATTAAGAAAAATGGAAACTGGAAAAGGATTCGCTGGATTTCTGCTCCCACAAGCCAAAAAAAATTATTCTTAGTGTTTTAATTATTTTTAAAAAGAAGTAAGAAAATCACGCCAGAACGCAATAGGTAGTCTTATTTCGAAAAAAGTGCGAGATAAGGGTTCTGAAGCTTCAGGAGCTATTCACCTGATTTTGCGAAAGTAAAATGCAAACAAAGAACGAAAATGAAGGCTTTGCGTAAGAGACAAAAAACGAAAACCAACGATCTCTATGTGATAGTGTAAAAATTGACATTAGGAATTTTATATACGATTTACACTAGTTGTCTAGTTAACTAGTTTACTAACACACAATTTACACTTAAAAAATTTCAAGAAGCTTTAAAACGGAGAGAATTTTTTAATGTAGGATTAGAATCATTATCAAAATTAGAAAAGGGACTGCACCAAAAGGTTTTAGTGTGAGCTGCCGCAAACAATTTCGCAACCAATCTATTTCTTAAAGAAATATGTGGAAATATCCAGCCAAATTTAGAAATGTGGTATTTTTAGATGGAACACGAATTTTTGGAAACGCTAGAGTGTTTAAATCATAGCAGGATGAGTAAGGAGAAACTAATTCCAAAGCTATTTCTTATTGTGCTAGATAGACGATACGTGTTACCATACTAGAATTCTGAATTAACATCCGAATAGTAGCTGGAAAAAAAGAAGACGTTTTTGAATGGCTTACTCAAGAACATTTAAAACCTCCAACCCGTATGTTTAAATCAGAATTACTCTGGCTTGATTGCAAAGTGTCATAAAAAACATTTTTGTGTACCGCACCGCCGATGAACTTTTGAGAGAAACAGGTTTTGCGCTTGGCACCATACCATTTCCAGTTCAATGCTATTGAGCTAATATGGACACGTGCATAAACGAAAAGGAAAAGAGGGTTGGAAGCGAGATACATAGTTTGGACGTTGAAATGGCTTGACAAAATTCTTTAGGTGGAATTACCAATGACTAAGGGAAAATATGTGAAGCACATCGAAAGGTTTTGGATTGGTGGGATAGAGAAAAACTTTTAAATATACAAGTTAATCCATTAATTGTTATTGCTTAAATTAATTAATTATAGTAATAATCAGTGGTTTTTAATATAAAAAAGCTATTTAAAATTAGAATAATTCAATATGACGAAAATGAAAGTTGATGATGGTTCGCAATAAACGAATCGTCGAAATTAAAGACGAATGCAACAATTGTTTTCTACGTGAAAAATTGCTTTGAAAAATTTTTACAGATTTTAAAAAGTACTATAAATTAAGAAGTTACCGAGCAGAAATTACAATGTTTTGAAAATGTCTTAAAAACCAAAGAAGTTAAAATTATGCTGCTTGCACCTTTAAATTACTTATAAAATTCTTTAGAAATGTTCAGTTTCTAAGCTTCCAATACGTGGATTACTAAAAAGGCCAACACTGTATGGTACCTACAACCAATGTATAATAATTTATAAAATAATATTTTTTATTTTATGATGGTCCTGAAAGTACGATCAAATATTAAATAGTATTATTCTATTTACAGTTCTAAGAATAAAAAATTATAGCCCGCAAACGCTTCGTTTAAAATGGATATAACAGGATACAATGTGTTTAAATTCGGAAAATGTATATAATACTAAAAACAGTATAATCCGATTTATTAAACTTTAATAATTAAATGATAATAGTGTCCCACTTCATAATAAAAGATTCCCATAGGTATGTAGACCATTTACAAGGACACACTATATGTACCTATAACTCACATTAGCTTTTAAATTTTATTAATTATAATTATTATTTTTACTTTAAAATTTTAACACCTTTTATCCTGGAAACGAAGCTTTACAGTCGTATGTTTATGTCAACCTCAATATGGATATGCTTATAAGAACCACCCTGTATATTTGCAAAAATCCCATAATGGCTTTATATGTATATTTAACAGCCACCCATTCCATTAGATTTAGAACTAGATGTTTAAAAACATCCTTATAACGTTTGCAGTGTCTGTATAGTATTTATTTTCATAAGGGCGCGAGGAAGACTTATCGTTATTTGGTCTAAGGCATAATAACCTACATTTTAGTAAAGTTTGGCAAAACGTACCTACGTTTGGTCCGACCAAGATAGGCGGAAGGAGACATGGCAAAACCTACCGAGTTTTAGTTACGTTTGGCAAAACGTACCAGGGTTTGGTCTCGACCAATCCTTACTTTTTCCGAAAATCGAAAATTGTTGAAAGGACATAATTTATTACAATCAACTTCAACAAAATTTTGGAATAAGCAGTATTAATTTTATTCACAAATAAAGGATGCCATGAAATATTTGATTTATGGAAACAAAGCTATATTGAAGTGTCAAACTTGACATTTTGTTTATGATACAAATAACGTATAAATAAATAATATTTCCTTACAGTACAGTAAATATTTCGTTACTTCCCGTTGCCTGGCAATGACTAGTTGCAAGGAAATGTTGACGTTTTCAATAAAAAATGTTAACATTTTCGAAACGATTTTCGGAAAATTCCTTTCTTTATTTAATTCATACATCATTGTACGCTTTATTAGAATCCGACTTTAGCAACTTTTTCAGATAAAATGTTTCTTGTAAATAAAAAAGGTAGTTTGCTTTTAAACAGAACCCACGTATTTTTCACCGAAGCAGAATTCCGTATGAAGAAATGCATTTTTCTTGATAATTAAAATATTGGCCCAGACCTGTATTATAAAGGTAATGTCAATCCTGTAAAATTTTCATTCTTATTTTTACAATCGAGATCGAATATTTAGGTAAAACGCTAATATTTTTCTTAATACAGTTTTTTTATCATTTAGAATTTCTATTGAACTAGGTAACAAGATTTCCAAGTTTCTGGGAATGTCAACTCGATAAAGCTGGATGGAGCTGGAGAAGCGGGATGCTGCCAATGCCGAGCCGTTCCCATGGTTACTAAATAACTACAACCTTTGACCTTTTATGTATTTGCAAAAGCTTGAAGGGAACAGTTGATTAAAACCTGTTGTTGCTGCTTTTGTAAATATTGCGGAACGTGTAGTTCGACATTAGGAGCATTTTCGCGTAGAGAAAAAAGGAAAAATGCAAAGTAAAACAAATAGATTTAAATAAGAGAGTAAAGGGAATGAATTTACTGCTTGAAAATATATGATCGTATAAATCTGGCTCACGATTTTGAGGAATGTATTTCATACTAATTTTTAGTAATTAACAAGGTAATGTTATTTTTTATTTCATTTTTAAAACGCGCAGTGCAAAAACTCTTCTCGACTGTATCGTAAATGGCTTTTTAAAATACCGATGGGTTCTTGGCAAAAACAGCAATATTACTATAAATTAAAAGATCTATGTTTAAAAATACAGCAACTTCATTAATTATTAAATTTTAAAATTTATAGGATCATTGTTGTTTTTGTTTAAAAAGCCATTAAGATTGTAAAACAATTTTATCGCCTGTGATATTTGGTCAAGAACCTATCGATATTAAATTGTACTGAACAGAACTTTATTAATTATTATTGATAAGAGTACTTTCCATTGACGGAATTGCTATTAGTAAATACAAAGAATTTTGTGAGATTTTTTGCTGACATTTCTTATTAATGTTCATGCGCCTTATATCCTAAAGTGTTTTTACTTGTGAAGTATTGTAATCGCGAAATAATCACGCATCAATCTCAAGTTTTTGAAGTTTTTCGCATTTTAGGATACCTAAACCCCGAAAAGTACGTTCTACCATTTCCGCCGGTCTGTCGTTCTGTCGTTCTGTCTATTTATATATATATATATATATATATATATATATATATATATATATATATATATATATATATATATATATATATATATATATATATATATATATATATATAATAAAAACTTTTTGTTTGAAATCATTTAAAAATGTCAATTCATACCTTTAAATATTGAGGATGTATTCACAACTATAATGATTTCGTTTTGTATGTTACTTTCTTTTCTAATACATTTTTAACATTTATTATGAATCGAAAGGAGGATGTATCTGCAAAGTGTCGACAAAACATCCGTGCATCAAAAGACAAGAGATCATCATTAAGGAAGTCGTAGCTTCTGAAAAATAACATCGCTCTCCTGGATTTTCATTATTTATGTTTTCCCGTGGATTGTGGCGATATAAACACCAGACCAATGTTTTGTCAGTTGTTGTCAAACATCTCCACTTATTATGTGGTGTAATAATTCTATTTATGTACAAGGTTTGATCAAAAATTTAATGTCTATTGTTTTGCTCTTTTTATATTTATTTTTTTAACCAACTTCCAAATGGTAGGTTCTATTTTCGACGTGGATGTATGTATGTATGCTGTATAGTCATTTTAGGTTTTAATTTGTAGTGGTCATCTAGTTATAAGGTCTGATGATGACCGTAAGGTCGAAACACGTATCACGAAGTAAATTTTAAAGTAAAAATATTATATATTAAATATTATATATATATATATATATATATATATATATATATATATATATTTCAATTATTGCTTAAAACTCGAAACTAATATACCATACTATAATATTAGTTGTTTTTTATTATTTATGATTTTTTTACTTCCCTCGTAAGAGGAGGTAAAGTCCCTAGATGTTAAATGTTTTTTTTTTCAATTCTGTTGGTTTGTGTGTCTGTCTGTTCGCGGCAAACCTAAAAAACTACTTACCCAATTTGAGAAAATACGTCTTATTAGATTGATTTCGAATTGTAAGCAACAATTAAGTGCAACATAGAGATGAACGTTGTGATACGAATTCAAGATGGCGGAACAAAATGGCGGCCAAGTAAAATGTATATAATCGTGAAAAAATTACCCTCCTATGTTTGTACAGATTTTTACGAGACCCTAAACTCTAGATACAAAAAAACATGTTTTCTCAATTCCGTCGGTCTGTGTCTGTCAGTTCGGGGGCTGACCTGGCAACCTTTTGTAAAAATCCAATATGGTGAAGCAACATGGCGGCCTAGTGAAATGTTAAAAGAATTATTATTAAAAAATAATTATCTAATTTAGCTCAAATTTTGCACAAAAATCAAGTATTAAAAAGGAATGAACTGGTAACATTTTGGTATGCAGATGGCAAAACAAAATGGCGGCCTTATAAAATATTTAAAAAATGTGACTGAAAAATTACATTTCAAATTTTGTGCAAGAATTCCTTGTAATATTGTTAACATTGTGGTACAAATTCAAGATCTCGGAACAAAATGGTGTCCAAATAAAATGTTTAAAAACTCAAGGTAAAAAAAATTTATTCAATTGACTTTAAGTTTTGCACAAAAATTAGATGTGATATAGGGATAAATTGGTAAAATTTTGGTACGAATTCAACATGACAGAACAAAATGGCGCTCTAATGAAAATTTTAAAAATAACTATAACCAGCTGCTTTTTCAATTTATCTTAAATTATGCCCAAAAGATCAAGTGTGGCATACGTAGAAGCTGATAAAATATTGGACGTTTGAAAAAACTATATATATATATTACTAAATTGGGTCATACTTCACAAAATCCTACTAAAAGAAAAGGTTCATAACGAGGGAAGTTTCGGGTAATGAAATTTACCGATTTTTGTTACTTTCCTTATAAGCGGAGAGTATTATAAGATAAAAGTTAATAGTCTTTATGAATTAATTCTTTCTTTATAAAGATAAAAAAAATGTTATTCGTTTATCGTATTTTTGGATTCTACAAATAATGTTCTAGACTGAATTGTCGTTTTCTAAATATTTTAATTTAGAATTTATTTCACATAGACGGGTTTCCATTTTGCAAACAATATACCTGCTACCTTTTTTAATTCTAGATATTTCAAGTCAAAGGTGATATCAATATTGGACGGTAAATTTAAATTTGAAGTTAATAACAGAATTGAATTGGATAGTAGTAGTTTGAGATATGCCCCTAATCAGAAAAACCGAAGGATACTGACGGACATGACAAAGATGTTTTTGGAGATCAAGGTGCCAGAGATAAGAAACATTTTAGTTGACAAAGAAAAGTGGTCCCACAGCATAGCATAAAAAAATTAAAAATGGCGGAAAGGCTCCATTTTGAACTGTTTACAGGATGTTACATTGAACAATACAGGCGTTCACTATTCGGTCAAGAAAAAGTATGTATATTACCATTGTATAATAAGATATTAGTATGGTGATTCTGCTCATTCGAAATTATAGAGTTCAATTGTGACATTATGTCTCGATATGGTCCTCTGATAGTACATAAATCTTTTGTTCTCCCTTCAATTATTATTAGGCCCACTTTTATGGCTTCTTTTTCTCCCTTATTAATAACTTCTTTAACTGCGATTAAATTATTTCCAATTAGATTGCTGTCATCTGTTTATGCTGTAGTAGCCGGGGCCCTTCCGTTATTTATTTTCTGCTCTAATTGCCTTCTCCAATAGGATATTGAATGACGCATCTTCTTCTTTGAGGTCAGTTTCTATATTGAAAGGCTTCGAGAAGTTCTTGCGTACCCGAATCAGCAGATTTACATCCGTTGATGATGATTTCAGAAAAACGCAACACCCTGTATTATATCTCCAGACTATTCTACTATTAGTGCAAATTTCTGTATTTAACTTTTTTTGTAGCCGTAAGAATACGAACTTTAATAAGGAGGGGGCATTATCAATCAAAAACCTTTTACTTACTGAATATTTTATATAAAAAATATTTTTCATAAAAGTATGTTTTAAGAAGTATAGTTATTTTTAATTACTATAACAATTTCATACGTTTTGTTTTTCAATAGGTATTAAAAAATATTTTAAATTGTCGATTGAAGCAGAAATTTAGTATTGCAATCAAGTCTTTGAAACCATTATTCGACCGGTGAAGAAAATGACCAATAAGGACATTTCTCAATTTTTTGACACAAAAAATACATTGGCTGTCAGTTTTTTAAGAAATGTATACATTTTCGTTATTTGTCATTTTTAAAATTTTGCTGCACCCCCTCAGCCAATCTGTTTAAAACCGGCTCTGACGATTCATCAAGTTAACTTAAAGCCCCACGATAACAGTCTCTGGAAGGCGTCATTTTTCTTGACACAAGCCGTGCGTTGTGTGTATCTGTTCTATTTTTATAATACCCCCGAAGATTAAAGATGTTATGCAGCGTGTAGTTACGAGCTTCTGTTTCAGTTCGATACATCTCTTATCAGTCGGGTGCAGTAGTCGGTTGACAGTGAAACGTCGTAATTCTGGTGACCTATGGGTTTTTCGATTGATTCGCGTTGTAGTGAACTTTGTGTGTAAAGCCTAATTTAGACAATGACCTAGGGGGTGACCACGGGTATATTTTTGTTCCAATATTTTGGAGTGTTAGCGTGATATGCATTGTTACTGCCTGCAAATATAATCAGGTTATTTTGGAATACACTTAGCATTGTTTAAGTGATCTTTAGCTTGTTTAAGAGGGACAAAAGTTGTGATTCGCTCAACAATATTTTAAAACTATAAGTAAAAATTAAGACCGTATTATATTCAATATATATATATATATATATATATATATATATATATATATATATATATATATATATATATATATATATATATATATATATATATATATATATATATATATATATATATATATATATATATATATATATATATATATATATATATATATATATATATATATATATATATATATATATATATATATATATATATAATATATTGATATAGGTTTTTCTTTTAATTTTTTCTTTCCAAATAATTTGTCATAATATATAGAAACACTGCAAATACGATAGCGAGGGTTGTAGTATTTGTCTGTGACGTACTCAGAAAAAGTTTTAGGGATGACAAATGAATGGAATTGTGGAATAAGAGGTGCAATTAAGTGGCAAACATGGCAAAGATATGTCTTTTTTCCAAGAAGGTTTCAGCCATTGCGTTTCTTCCCAGGTCTACGTCCATCGCAGCTTTTTACAAGCTATTTTGAACAATGTACAGTTTACAAGACCCCGTTGCAAAAATTAATGTGTGTATCAATTACTACTTAATATTGAGGATAGATCGGTTATATAAATGTAGAATGATTCAGTTTGTTTTTTCTAAATTCGATTATTTCTGAGGTAAATCAATTGAAAACAATGGTTAATTTCCTCCCACCCACAGGTAAAAATTCGAAAATTGTGAATGCATCAGTGGGCCAAATATGTAATAATTCTAAGAAAAAATATTAGGTTCTAATGGGTACCGCAGTGGTAATTGTGCCATCTCTTGTAATGTATCGGTTTTAATATCATAAGGTCAACAAAATTACCAATAACTCGTAAAAAATGTGAGGTACCTGTAACAGCAGCTTTTTTTCTTCGTTGTTTCATAGCATTCTTTAATGAAACAACGATCAAAATTAGGGAATGCGATTTTCTGAGGTAACACGCGTTTTTTCCGAATTATTTGTTTAATTTTTGGTTCCCGCATAATATTCGGTAAAAAATTTCTAGAATAACAACAAAAGGACTTAATATAAATGATATTTATATAATAATAACGAATTTTATTTTGTTGTAATTTATGTATTGACAAGTTTGGTTTGAATTACTTGAACTGTCAGTATTAGTACTGTTACTTGGCGTGGAAGGAGCTTGATGCTGCAAGCTAGGGCCAATTTCTGATTTTCTCATCTTATCTGTAATTGTTTGGTGATGTTCATGATCTATTTGAAGGTATGGAGTCGATTTGGAATAATTGTCCAGTAATTTTTATGACTCCTTTCTCGGAAACTCCTCTTTTAGCCAGTTTTGAAACTGCTGTGGCCCTTAACGAATGATTTGTAATTTTTTACTTCCCTCATAAAAGGGAAGTATTGTAATCGTGAAAAAATCAAAATCCGAGACATTTTCAGGTCTTCACGTCCCTAGATGACGAAAAACATGTCTTTTCGATTCCGTGGGTCTGTCTGTTCGCGGCATGCTAAAACACTACTTACCCGATTGACTTTAAATTTTGGTCAAAAATGAAGGGTCATATGGATGACCTGGTAACATTTTGGTAAAAATCAAATATTGCAAAACAAAATGCCTAATGAAATGTAAAAATTATTACTAAGAAAGTGCTTATCCAATTTATCTCAAATTTTGCATAAAAATCAAGTATATATTATGTAGAAATCTACTGGTAAAATTTTGGTACGAATTAAAGATGGCGAAACAAAATAATTATAAATTCAGCCTTAAAAACTGCTTAATGAACTGATTTCAAATTGTATGCCACAACTAATTGTAGTTTAGAGATGAACTAGTAAAGCTGTGGCACCAATTCAAAATGGCAGAACAAAATGGCGGCGGCCAAAATTTTTGTAATCTCAAAAAAATCACCCTAGCAGGTTTTACATATCTTCGCGTTTTAGCGTCCCTAGATGCCAAAAAAATATGTTTTATCAATTCCGTGGGTCCACCTGTCGGTTTGTCTGTCTGTCTGTCAGTTCGCGCCATAACTACTCATCAGATTGACTTTAAATTTTGAACAAAACTTAAAGCTCATATGGGGATGACCTGGTAATATTTTGTTAAAAATCCAATGTCGGAACAAGATGGCGGCCTAATGAAACGTTAAAAAATTATTACTAAAAAACTAATTTACCTTAAATTATGCAAAACAAATCAAGTGTTACATAGAATTAATGAACTAGTAACATTTTGGTATGAATATAAAATAGCAGAACAAAATGGCGGCCTAATAAAATATGTAAAAAATCATTCTGAAAAAAAGTACTTATTAGATTGACTTCAGATGTTGTGCAAGCCTTAAGTGTGATATAGAGATAAGCTGGTAAAGTTGTGTTACGAATTCATGATAGCGGAACAAAATGGCTGCCAAATAAAATTAACGTAAAAAAATTTTCTTAATCAATTGACTGTAAATTTTGGAGAAAAATTAAATATGATGTAAGGATAAACTGGCGCCAATTCAACATGACGTAACAAAATCGCGGTGTGTGTCAATGTAAAAACTACTTATTGAATTAATTTTATATGATGCTCAAAATCAAGTGTGGCATAGCTAGAAACTGGTAAAATATTGATAGGGTTCCAGTATATTGAGACAAAATGGCGTCTAATAAAAATGTTTGAAAAGACATTACATATGTGTTCCTAAATAACTATGTACTAAACTAAATTGATTCACACTTCACTATTCCTAATAAAAGGATATTCATAATGATAAAAGTGACGGGTAAAGGAAATTTCTTAACATCCAATCCAACTTTTTTAGCTTGCTTTGTGGTCGACTTTACTATTTCATTGCTGTCAATATGGATGTTCTTATACCATGGAGGGGGGATGGACGATTGCGGAATAATAACGAAAACGAAGGCATGATTGCGGATGGAGGCAAAATAATCGATGGCATTATTGCGGAATGCTCGTATATATTTGTTCGATTGCCTGACTCAAGAAAGGATCATCCTTCTTTGTTTATATTCCTTGAAGTTCTCAAAGATATGCAGACAGATACTTATATGAAACTTCGTGACTCAGACAATTTATTGAGATTATCTAAAAAAAATTTAGGGCTGTCACGTATACGGGTATAAAATGTCGCTGACAATACGATGCGTTCAGCCGTTATTTTTACATTCCGCAATCATGCCCTCACTTCATTTTGTGAAAAACTGAATACTAATGTTTCGTCCGCAATCGTGCCGCGCCCCCATGGAGTGCTACCTTTCCAATACTGATTAGCAGTTAGAAAGATTCCTTTGTTATTAATATCTGCACGTGTTGCTTTAAACAAGGAAAATAACCCGACTGGACAAAACTCCGGATTGTTTCTGTTAATCACTAGCCACTTGAAAGAAGCACATTGTTTGGTCGTTTTCGTCGTTAAAGAAACATTTTTGCGCCATTACTCCTGCTCCACCTCGCCATGCCAACTCATATGAGAACACAATTATGTTCTTTTAAGCAAAGCCTCCACGATATTTAAAAACCTACGTCATACGATGGAATTATAAGAGTTGAATTTTCACTATTGAGTTTTGTAATTGTTACTTAGTGTGGAATTGTCAGGGTAATTCGGTGAAAATTGCATTTCTCTTATGGCGGTTTTTGTATGTGGCAGAAATTTTCAACATAAACCAATCAATATTGATAGAATGAATAGACAAAAGTTCAGTTTCTCATTAAACACCGCATATATTATTTGTTGCTGTGAAAAGCTTTTTTTGATATTTAAATGTTTGACAGTTGATTGGCTCAGCGGATTTTCAAATATAATAATCGATCTTAAGAAATTAAAGAATATCAGAGAGTTCAATATTTCAACTCTCGACTAAATCCAACGGTATTCGTTGTGTTAGTTTTTGAATTTTAGGTTATTTGTGCTGGTTTAGTTATTATAGGATTATTTTATTATCGGAGGCACTTTTTATTCATAGTTTTCAGGTCTAATTTTGAATCTACAGTAACCGAAGAATGTTTAAAATGCACAATGTGAATTTAAGTCTCCCTAGTTACTCAATTTTGTAATGTCTCGTGTTTTTTTCGCCATTACTTCAAATAGACAATGCAAAAATTCGACCTCACACAGTTGATACTTAATAAGCATAAAGTTTCCTAAATACAACTTCTTGCCAAGATACAAAAGTAATAGTATTTGGAATTCCATTGTTATCAATAAATCTCGACTCTACAGCGATTTCCGATCTCAAATTTTTTATCTGTTTGACTAGTCTGTCGGATCTTAAGATGGCAAGTATCATTCACGCCAAACGCGTTGTCTGTTTGGATTGGGCTCCTTAAGGAGCTGCCCGTTTATAGCTAAGTTTATTTATTATTCATCAAAGCGGAAACACTTCCTTTTAATAATCATTTTGCCCGGTTTTCGTGTACACCATGGTTCAGTACTCGAGGTGTTTCGGTCCGAGTTCCCGCGGTACCTCTAGCGTAAATCGCGGTGCTATGTTAATCTGTCAATTAAACAACGAGAACGAGATTTTTTTAGTTGTAATAAGACATTTTTGCTGTTTTATGTTGTAATAATTGGTGATTTGTTTCATTCTCTACGTTCTTTTATTGGCACGTAGTAGTGAGTGTGTGTGTATTACTTGCAGTGAAAGTGAAATGTTTCTTTTTAACGTGAAAAACTTGGATATATATCCTGGTATTATCTATATAAAATAAACTTTATGACTAATTTTACAATTCGTCAGGATTGGAAGTACTTCACAAAATTGCTAAGTATCGTTGCTAAGTAAAAAATTCAGATTTTTCTAGTAAAATGATCTATGTACGATCAATAATGTGTATACAAATGCGCCAATTGTCACAATAATTCTGAATTTTAGAAATATTGCGGTACTTGGTGTATTTGTATATACATTCTTTATGGTGCGTAGATCATTTTACTCGAAAAACGTATTTTTTTTTAAATGGCACTTAGCACTTTTGTTACTTCTTTTCCCCCATTATTGTAAAATAACACTCTGAACTGGCTCCTTAAATGCTGATATTTTAACGTTTAATATTTTTTTCTAGCCCGATTTAGATGATTTTTAAACAATATCTCCCATATTCTCTAAAAACATTTGAGAGTTAGACTAGGTCTAGTTGCCATGGTACTTAAAACTCTTAGTTTGCCAGTTATATTTTGCTTATGTCACTCTCATTTTGTAATTGTGACATTCAGAAAAGTGGTTTTCTCAATTTAACATTTTAACCCTATAACTGTCAAGTTAGACCTGGTCTAAATATAGACCTCTTTAGTGAATACGGGTGTATGTGTCTAAATCACTGCACTTTAAACCTTGACATTTATCAAAAACAACGTCATAGTTGTACTAGAGGAAGCAAAATTTTATTTTTGAATAAAACACCCTGTGACTTATGGAATTATTTTTCAAAGTGGGGAATTAAAGAACTAGTTTTTGCGCAACGGCTTGAGAAAAAAACTTTTTTCAAAAAACAACCAGCAAACAAAATAAAAACGGAAAGAATTAAAAAAGTACCTATGTTTGGCAAAAATAACAAAATATAACCAAGGTAATTATTAACCTAATAAATACATTAGAAATACAAAAGGAACTACTAAAAAATAATATTCTTTAAAATCAAAACAAAAGAAATGTATCAATATTAGTTATCTTGTTTTCTGGCTCTGAATAAGTATAAATTATTTAGAAAATCAAAAAAGCCGACTACTTAGATGTAGTATGTTATTATATGGAAAGAAACCACCAAACATACTAAAATAAGCAACTCTTTACTTTATAAAGGTACCTGGTAACCAGTATAACACAAAAAATAAGGTGCTTATGAATCCCCAATCTCCTGTAGAAAACATCCTCTTTGAGACCAATAACCTAAGAATAATGCACCGTTTCATTAAACCCTGGTTCTCTATTTTTGTGTCTCCAATTACAGGAGTCGGAGTTTCCATCGATCTCCATGTACCGAAACGTGCGTTTGCACTTGACGGCACCTTTATAGAGAACCAATAGCCTATTTATTATTTTTATTATAATTACCAATATAATTACATATACGTGATAACAAAATTTGGTAGGTTCGTGAAATGTGTTCTACTTTTCTAACTCTATCTATTTTTACTGTCACTAAAAGCATGTCATGAGATATTTGCCAATTTCTGTACCCATATCCAAGTAAAAGTCAGCGTGTCAAAATACCTTGAAAATGTTTCAGTTTTCTCTAAAATCAAAAACTGTCTGCATTTTTTCAAACTCGATTATATTCAACTTCTTGGCCAAGGACAAAAAGAATGTTGATCTATGTTTCGTAGAAAAAGTATGAGGCTTTTGACTTGCCCAATTGTTTTGGTCCTAGGACCTAGGAGGTCCGATACGAAAAAACCAAGGATCACAACAAACAAAAACGAGATCTCTACATTTCAAAAATTTCTCAAGAATCAGCCTAAAACCCGATCGGACTGAATTTTATACCAGTCTCTAGAGTAACAATGATTCATCAACATTTTTTTTGGGCATTCTATGTCCGCCATATATATGCAACAATCAGAAAATTTTATTGGAAAAGTATTTTTTTTGTAATTAACACGAGGTGGATTCCACCAACTCATATATATTTCTTGCCGAATTTGTTTACCATATGTATAAATGTAATTACGAGAGTAATTATAATAAAAATAAATAGGTGAGTCGTGTCAAACATGGCTTTGAGGTAGATTGCTTTTACATCTGGACATACTTACTCTATGTTTTATATATCCTTCTCATTACATTGGATATCCACACTGTAATACTCCACCTATTATATTATAAAGTCTAGATACTAGAATTTATTTTTATTATAAATTTCCACTAGTTTTATTATATTTCTGGCATTCCATCGAATTGATAAGGCGACAATCAATATAGGTCACATTTTTCTTATCGGAGGAAGGAAGCTCTGTATTATGTCGGTACCACTGCACTCTTAACGTGCAGTGGCATTTAACTTCTAGGCGCCCTTTTAACTGGCTCTAGGCATATACGGGGTTTTCCGTAATCGTGGGGGCTCTTTAGAATGTTTTGGGGTCTTTAAATATTGTTTTCTTCTTTAATGTGCTTTAAAAGATATATCGGGCTGCAAAGAGGTACGAATAGATTTGGTTTTTGACTGAATCGGACTGGCACGAGGGACGAGGAGTCCGGTGACTCCGGGGCCAAATTTACATCAAGGGTCAAATCTGGATCTGGAGCCAAAATAACCAATATTCTTAATTCTGACTTCTGAATAAAACAAGTAAATTAATTGTTTAAATTCTCTTTTTTATTGTTATATTATATCTTTTAAATTATCATTTTGTTGACTTATTTTTTTTGTTTCTGTTTTTAAAGATGTTTAAAATATATTGTGTTGTTGCTTGGTAATACCTTTACTTATAAGTATTTTTAGAAAGAATATTTTTAACAGCAGGTACTTTGATTTTGCCTTGTGTTTGTACAATCTTAAAACGCTGTTTGTATATACACTGTGACTAATTTAGTTCGCTTTCATTTGGTCATTTCAGTACTTTAATAAATTGTTCTATTTAGTTGCAGAAAGGGCGATATAAAAATGTATGTTTTGTATAAAGGTAAATAAATATGGATTAACTTAATAAATAACCCATTTTGAAGATATTATTAAATAGAGGTTGTTCTAATAACTCCGTTACTACTTAAATTGAAAACATAACTAGCTGGCTCGGCAGACCTTGATT
Organism: Kuschelorhynchus macadamiae; assembly: GCA_030620095.1. Classification (NCBI taxonomy): domain Eukaryota; kingdom Metazoa; phylum Arthropoda; class Insecta; order Coleoptera; family Curculionidae; genus Kuschelorhynchus; species Kuschelorhynchus macadamiae. The sequence continues at coordinate 139,556 of JAUTXW010003751.1, forward strand.
TGCCTTTTCCCTTAGATTGCGCGATAAGTTTCCAGTGGAGAAAATACGCAATAAAACAATACAAAAAATAGTGTTGAAAGGTCTCGGTAACCAGACGATCATTTCAAAAAAAAATTATGTACATTGGTGCAGTATAACTGTCCTCACGAACTTGCTGAAAAATCTTAGTGTTTTAAATATACAGATATTCTATGGAAACATTAGTTTTATATTTTAGACCCATTCGGAAAAAAATTAAAATTGAGACCCTTGTTAATATAACTTTTTCGTATTTTTTATAATATGTGCAGTCTTCCCCAGCGACGAGCGACATCACTTAATTAAATCTGCATTAAATTTTGTTTAATTAACTACGAATGCTGTAAATTCAATCTAGTGACTACTAAATTCAAAACACTCTGTATAAAATATTAAAGACATATACAGTAATTATTTTGGTTTAGTGGTGCATTGAGGTGAAAATAAATCAATAAATCCGCAATAATTTGTGACGATAGGCAAAAAATAAACCGGCAAAAAATCAACACTGTATATAAATTTAAAATATGCACGTACAGGCATTTTATCTAGACAGTCTTCAGATCGAATTTTATTATTTAGACATTAATATATTTTATATAGTGTGTTTACACTAAAGCAATTAATTTAAATTTGTAACATTTCTCAATACCCCAAAATTGCCTCTTTGCTTCGCCATGGCTCGAAAAGTGCCCAACCTAGCCCTTGTTTTTTCCGAAAAAATAAATTAGTGGGACGAAAGTGCACTACTTAAAAAATCGCCAAATTTCCTCTGCCCGGAACTTCCCTCGTTATGAATCTTTTATTTTATTAGGAATAGAGAAGTGTTTTTAAGTTTAGCACATAGTCATTTAATAACACATATACCAATAAAAATGTTAGGCAGTATGGTTTTGGGCGCCATTTTGTTCCACCATATTGGATTCGTATCAATATTTTATTAGTTTATACGTATGCGGCACTTAATTTTTTTAAGACAGCCATTTCATGTCATGTTGAATTCGTACTAGTTTATACCTAAGTATATCACATTTAATTTTTGTGAAAAATTTGATGTCAATTGAATAAGAAAAAAAAATTTTTTACATTTTATTTGGTCGCCATTTTGTTTCGCCATTTCGAATTCCTACCACAATTTTACTAGTTTATCTATCACACTTAATGTTGACACAAAATTTGAAATTAATCTAATAAGTAGTTTTTCGGCCTAATTTTTTAAATATTTTATTAAGCCGCCGTTTTGTTTCGGCATCTTGGATATTCGTATCAAAATTGTACCAAAATTGTTGATTTTTGTGCAAAAATTTCAGGTATATTGGATAAGTGATATTTTTTTTAACATTTCATCAGGCCGCCATTTTATTTCGCCATCTTGGATTGGCACCAAAATTTTACCATTTGGTTACAATGTAATACTTGATTTGAGTGCAAAATTTCAGGTAAACTGGTTAAGTGGTTTTTTTAGTAATCATTTTTTTACATTTCACTAGGCCGCCATCTTGTCTCGCCATATTGGATTTATATCAAAATGTAAATTTCATTCCATTATGACCTTTAATTTCTGTCCAAAATTTGAAATCAATCGGTTTAATAGTTTTTGAGCTCTGTCGCATATAGACACACCTACAGACCCACGGAATTGAGAAAACATGTTTTTTGGCATCTAGGGACCATAAAACGTTAAAATCTGTAAAAACCTGGGAGGGTATTTTTTTCACGATTAAATACTTTCCTTTTACGAGGAAAGTAAAATTTGAGTCTATTTGCATTTTTAGTCGATTAAATATATGTAATGATTTTTGAAGCATTTGTGGCCCTCAGCAAAGTTTACTCAATACTATTTTTATTCACTAAACTTTCACCTCAGTATCATCTCAAAAGTAAATAAGAGGACCAAATTTATAAACCTGTCAGTCGTAAAGCACGAGACGAAGTTAAAATAATAAATATATATGATTGCGCGGTTGCAAGATACATTAATTTTAGCTCGCAGTTTTGTTCGTTAAGACATATTGGCATACAATAAACAGATGGCTTTAATAAAACAAAAGTTTTCTCGGAAGTCGGTTTAGATGTAGTAATTCTGGTATTCGTAAAGCGTTTTTGATTGTTGTGTCAATCAATAACTAATGGTAACGGGATTTAACGTGAACCTGTAACAAAACAAACATGAAATATTATAATGGTTTATTATAGAACTGCGTAATGGTTCGATTTTAGTAAGTCATTCATTACCTTGTTAAACAAACGGCGAGACTAATTATTATAATTATGTTCTTCCACCAAAACAGCCTTCTAATTAACTGTGGTCCGAAATGACAATGTAATGATAGCTGATCTAAAAGTTGAAACACATTTTTAAATAGGCCAATAGCTTATCGGTTCTAATGGTATAGGTTTAAGTAACGACAAAATGAAATGGATTTATATGTTCCTATCTGGTGATGGTTATAATATAGAACATTTTGAAAATGCTTTCAATACAACCAAATATTAATTTAAAGTCTTTCTAATAAACTCTTATATGTATAACATTTAAAACTAACTAAAACTTTACAAAAGTTCAAAAAGCTATATGCCTAATGTAACATTACATAATATTAGGTACAAAAATAAGTATGCTTTCAAACAGAACATATTTTTTTTTTTAAAGAGATACTCATTTGCTACTTTTTCTTGTGTTTAGAAGACATTCAAACATTATGGTAGTTCCCTATTGATTTCTGAACTGGCTTCTTGAGATCTCCACCACTGTAGTGCGAGCACATTTTGTAATATTTCACTAGAAAACATGGTTTTCGAAAAGGGGTCTAATTTTTCTTCTAACTTCATTATTAATGGTAATAATCCTGTGTTTAGGAAATGCTTACCAGCAATATCTAAAGCAGCTTTTTTTCTTGGCTTTATAGAGGAATAGATCAGTGGATGTAGGCTTTAAAAATTAACGCGCAATGTTGCCAAGTGTGTTAAGGAAGCCGGCAGACGAGAGTAGCGACCGCAGACTTTTGCCATTTCCATTAAATATCTCTGTCTCATAAAAAGTAGAGTCGGACTCTACAATCAATATGATAGAAAGCACATTATATTATTAAACCATTTATTATTCAATTTTAACCCCAAAGATTAACAGCCAAATTCAATATTCCTCTTTTAACTAAAAGATCTCTTCTAATATTTGGTGATTGGAAACGCGGCGTGTCATTCTCGTTCGCGAGTCGAGGGTTACCGCACAAAATAATAATGTTTCGACGAGCATTGATGTCTCCGGACCGATTCAAGGCGTCCCGTTTAAATGAGTTATCTTGCATATAAAGCTATAATTATTTCTGATAGGATCCAATAAGTATGCCAAAAACAAAAAAGGTGTTAAAGCTTGATTATATCTTGTTTTAAAGAGCTGATATTCATGTAAATTTGTGTCCTCATTTTCGACATTATCGGAAATAGCTATAACTTTTTTCATGCCTCAACTACATTAGACAAAGAGGCAGCTTTTTGCTGAACCATATCCAGTGACACAGAAATTGGTTTAAGAAATTTAAAAAAATCTTTAGTTATCTGTTTGATATGAATATTCGATGCTTTTTAAAAAATCACTGCATCAGTATCATCTTTGTGTTCTTCACAAATTTGTAACCTTTTTAGCCACTCACTGATATAAATTTCCAAGCAGTCAGAAACTATTCCATCGAACTTATTGTGGTAATATTAGTTTCTTCCCTCCTTTTTGTTTGTACCAAGTATTTGGCAAATGGGTATTTCGAAAATATTTTAGAATTTGCACTACATGATCTTTCACATGTTTTACTTCTAAAGGCTTGGAAAGCAAATTGAATATATGAGCAGAATACCCAAATGTAAAAATGGGGTAATCCAGTGCCTCTACACGCGTTTCGTTCATATTTGCTGCGTTGTCTGTAAGAAAACTGGTAAATGTCGCATTATATTCATCTTTACACTTTTTGTGTGGTATGGCCCGAAGTATCAACACTTCTAGAACACTACTTCCATCGTCCGTTTCTTAAAAGGTGGTTTGTAGCCTGGTCTTAACATTTCAATAGCCTTAAGAACCTTTGTATGTTCAATCGACCTGAAACTCTTCTCATCTTGACATGTTCTACAACATAGGACGACAAGAGGTTAAACTACTGCTGCTTGGTCTCTTAAATATCCGCCGGTGTTGCTTGTTTTTCTGGTTGGAAACCCTGTGAAGTTGTGTCTTCATCACCTCATTCACTTAACTGTTTTTTACACACGCAGTGATTTTTAAGGCTATCGACTAGTCCTTGTATTTCTCTATTACATATTTTACATTTAGCACGACATTCAAGTTTCCACGTTACTTTTAATTTGACAGATGTTGCCAAACCTGCTTTGTTTCCTTCCTCGACTAATTAACTTTACGACCCGACGTGTGTCAACTTCCAGAGGAAAAGGGTAAATGCGAAGCAGGTTTACATTACCGTTCACTTACTAATAGCCCGGCACGTCCGCGACAGACCGTTCGCGTCTTTAAGTTTCTGCCAGTTTTAACAGGGTAGCAGGCGAATTTTCTGGTCGTTTTTTTCAGATTTTCAGCCGAATTCCTAATCATGTTTTTATTTGTTTGCATTTTATTTGAAAAAAAAAGAGCATTTCCAATGGTAATAAGATTTTTTTAATTAAATCAGCGATTATTGATTTTAGGGCAAATTACTGTAAAAAGGCTATCACCCATGTCGCCATTTCAACCTTTTTATTCGCTCAAACATCTCTATGGTTGTGTTATTTTTTCCTTTATAATTTAAATACGTTATGTTGTATAGAGTAAAAGTAAAAAAGTATCTCCGACAAATCCCCTATAAAATCCTTATCCGTTTTATCTGTTGCGGATTTTGTACGGGTATAATAATAAATAGAACTCGATAAAAATAAGCGTTTTTTGGTAAATTGTTTAAATCATTATTTAAGAATCTTAATAATATGATTAATTACTAAGTTGGATCATCACAAATGTAAAATGTTTCCTACAGAAATAGTTAAATTTGAATAAAAGGAAATTAAATTAATAAAAAAAGTTTTAGGGATTAATACATGCATATTATATTAAAGACTTTAAGGGGTGTGTACACGTGCAAAAGTAATGAAACCAAAAGATTTATCTATATAGCGTGTATAATATCCAACTCCAAAATCGTAGCAGAGCGCTTTCGACTAACTCGTTATCATCAATGCTCCCTACAAATAAGAATATCGAGTAATAAAACCCTTCAATTATAAAGATGGTGAACAAGGCCAAAAAGCCGAAAGAAAAAGAAAAAAGTTAAATCACACCAAATATATTATTCGTCAGTGAACTGTTAGAAAGATACATACATACATACAATCAATCATTATTGCATAAAAGGCAGACCTCGTTCATAATGGCATGATGAAACAGAGAAATGGGAGAACCTCTAACAGAAAGCCAAAAAGAAAATTGACAGTCGACGGGGTTGCTAAATTTATGTGGAATTAAAACAACTACAACTGTAAAAAAATTATGATAATATTTAAATTCTTATGTATAATAGACGAATTACTAAAATTTGACAAGTTATCTTAATGAGTATAACTAGAATAGAAATTAAAATACAGAATAAATCATAAACTGGTGACAACAGCCAGTAAGAATTGATAATAAATCTAATTAGAAACCTCGGTGTCAGGTCATAGTGAGAGAAATAAACTGTTTAAAAACAAGCCGCCGAAGACTGACTTGGCATCCTTGGTTGAAGAGGCCAATTAAGTAAATACATTGGAGATAATAGATTGAATCGATGCAAAACTTGTGTAATGAACTATACCAATTGTGAGATGCAACATAAATATTTGGATGTGATTCGAAATTAAGATTAATAGGTGTCTTTTGCTGTTTAGGCAAAAAAAAGACGCTAATAACGCGTTTGAATCAAAACAAGAAACAAAGACTGTTAGTAAATTGAGAGAGCCGAGAAATTTAACAATAAAAAGTAGCTTTTAAACAATTGGCGAGTAATGAGAAAAATAAGTACATTGTTACAAACACTAGCATAAATTTCAAGTGAAGTTCAAACAAAACTAGGACTATGAGATACCAAAGCAAGCAAGGTAGACAAATGTGCTAGCTGGACAGAAATGTGTTAATTTATTGTATGCCTGTATAAATTAATAAAGGTCAATAAAATATTTTGAAAAAAGGTTGGCTAGCAAATTGTGATTAAAAGGATTGAAAATTACTGAGAAAAATGTGTGGTGGTGTGTGATATTAACTGACCTTCTATACAAGGATAACCTGTGGTCAATAACTATAAATAAATATAATACTAGAGATCTTTAAATAAAAAGGGATGGTTCAGTAATCTTTGTAAAAACTAACTAATTATTAACAAATATTTTGGTAGTAATGATAAGTTAACACATAAGAATGGTAATAAATATTTTAATTAGCTGTTAAACTAAAGATTGATATTGTTGTACCAATAGGTTTTCAAAACAAAGTAGAAACATTGATAAATGATATTTTATTAGACAAATGTAACATCATCAAGTATAATTAAATTATAGAGTCTATAAAGTATTAAAATTGTAAATTTAAAAGTTCAGATTTTGCTCCTAAGACATAATATATGAGACACACAACAACTGAATCTGTAGACATTTCATTAAGAGTTAAGTCAATCGCATAAGTAGTTTTTGAACAATACCGCGTACAGGCAAATCGACAAACCGACAGAAATGGGAGAGCATGTCTATCGGGATCTAGGGACCCTAAAACGCAAAGATCTGGGAGGGTGATTTTTTGACGATTAGACGGTACAAACACTTGAATTATGAAATTAACTGTTGCAAGTTCAAATGAAACAAGAAAATACCAGTTCTAAAACTAAGAAAAATTATTTTGTAGGATTGGTATATATTTATAAAACGATTTTTAAATATTAGCCAGTTTTTTCGTTATATTTTTTAAATCGATATTTTTAGGGACCTTAGCCGACAAACTTGCAAGTTGACATCAGGTTAATAGCATCAGCTAAAAAGCAGCCAGAGGAGTAAGAAAAATAAATTTTCTTATAAGTCTCCAAGTTGCAAGTGACAACTGAATGTCTTAACCTAAGATAATTGATTTTTGGTTTTATTATCCTGTAGTAAAATACGAAAAAATCCAGGTAAACAGAAAAAAATATGCAAACAAACATGGCTAACAGTATTAAATTTGTACGCATTGTTTTCCGATAGTTTTTAATTTATTTTTTTTGTTCAAGTAAATTTGTACGTATCATTTCAAAAATAAACGCGATGGAGACAAAATTCATATATTGCTGTTGGTCAGTTATTAAAACACTGAATTTAAGGCTTTTTGGCGTGCCAAATAGGTCAAATTTGTGATCGGAACTTATATATGACCTTCTCGTAAAATCAGGATTGTCCCCCTTAAAGATGTCGGAGATGTCTAAACATTTTTCACGAATCTATGAATTGTTTACGATCGTGTTTATGACTAATTAATTTTTATAACCGGTCCTTGCATTATTAAATTATTGAATCGGTATTGTTTTAATATACACAGGATATGTTTTCATTCCATTCCATAAATGGTGGAACGCCGTAGGTCTATACATTTATTTATTCAATGGACGGAGAATTGCAAAACATTAAAAAAACCTTGATGATTCTATATTTCGGTGAAGAAGTATAATAAAAGTCAATTTTTACGGATACATAGCGTGAAGCGGATTTGATGTTGATTCTTGAACCAGAAGTAATAACTTCTCTTTTTTTACATTACTTTAATATAATAGTGCTCAGGAAGGGGGGGGGGGTACTAATGAATTTATTTTTAACATGTATAGAAAAGATATTTAAAAATGACAAACCATACTAATTAAAAGTGGGCTCCAAATATATTAACTTATTACACGAAAAAAAGCCTAAGTCACCAGCCAAAATGCTGGCTACAGTAGTAACACTAATATGAAGTACAGTTGGTCCGTTGGATATTTATCCATGCGTCATTGTTCGTATTCATAGGAATCAAATAAAAATTTCGTGGATTAAGTAGTCAAAAAAAAGTCCATATTTATTATAGGCGTTGATATAAATATAAATAATAATTATAATTTGAATTACTATTTACTAATAACGGAACTTACCAGCACCAAAAATACAACAAAAGTAGCTTCCTAAAAGGACTGATTTGAAGATTAAACTATAAACGGCACAAAATTATAAAAACACAATATAAAAATATAAAATGACAATAACAATAACCACAGACCACCGACTTATTTCCCTGTACTGTGACAATAACCTCCAAACAAATCCTTGACGTTTGAGGCTGTGACCTGAAAATCCTGCATTTGTTGATGTCTTTGTCTAGCAAGTTCGTTTTGGTAATTTAATATTTTAACATTTTTCTTCAATGTGCATGTCTTTGATATTTTAGTCCTGACAATATTAAAAATTCCTAATTGCGCTCGCTTATAAAATTTACTGAAAATAAAGCATGGGTTACCCAACAAGAGAGCGGGAGGGGCAAGAAAACAAGTCACGACAAAAAAGTCATCACGCCGTTTCGGCACCATTTTACAAATATGTCGCCCATCAGATTTACTGAAGTCAAAGCATCGAAAAAGGGCGCCACCTACAGGAAGGGGGCGCTGTCTCCAATCTGCACTAATGTCAAAACGTGTCCACCATTTTGAATTTTGAAATATTGATTTAAAAAAGAATAAATAAATAAATATATATATATATATATATATATATATATATATATATATATATATACTGGGTGATTCACGACCCACTGTACATACTTATGTGGTGTATAGGGTATCCCTAGGGTATATCGAAATGGATATTTAAATTGATTAATTCGGCTTTATTACCAAGATACAGGGTGATTTTCGTATTTTGATAAAAATTTGTTCACCCTGTATCTCCTAAACTGCTTAATAGATTTTTTTAAAATTTGTACACAAACACTCTTGGTATATCATAACTTTTTGACGTTTGAAAAGTAGCAAAGTTCCAGGGCCGTATCCAGCCAATTCACACAGGGGAGGGAGGGTTAGTTTTGAGACACCCTGTACATCGGAATTCGGTATTTTTGAATTTTTTTCTTAAACTACATTCATTTGTGAACAAAAACATGCCATCATCTTGAATGGCACACTAAAGGTTATGTACGAAATTTAAATCTTTAGATAGTACATACCCCTTTTTTTAGCGGTATCTGTATTAAAGCTTTTAACTAAGTATAAAATTATTTCAATGATTGACTTTAAAAAAAAATTAAACTATCTCTACTAATAAAACACAGCCTTGTCGAATTAATTTTTATTTTCAGTAGCCCAAAAAAAACTAAAATCTACCGTAACACAATAACGTCTTAAAAGCTACAAAATGTTTTCAAAATGCATACCACCGGTGTCTCTACATTTTTGTGTACGCTTTTGTAGGTTTGCAATTGAGCGGTGAATCATTTGAGGGTTTTGTCTAACCTCGTCGCAATAAAAATGTATACTATTTATTAATTGATCCCTAGTTTCGATTGGAACACTGTAAACTTTTTGTTTTAGATGCCCCCACAAAAAGTAGTCGGCTGGATTAAAGTCTGCCGACCTAGCTGGCCAAGGATGTGGTCCTCCGCGTCCAATCCACCGATCAGCAAATTGTTGATTGAGATAATTTCGAACATCAATTCCAAAATGTGCAGGTGCCCCATGCATCGTGTTGAAACTATATGCCTCTTAAATTTACATTTTCTAATAAGCCCGGTAAAATGTTTTGTAGAAAGTCCAAATACACAACAGCCGTTAGTCGTTGAGGGAAATATGTGGTCCAATTAAATGATTATTTATTAAGCTGCACCAAACATTCACTGAAAACTTTCGTTGAGAATTGGCCAATCGCAACGAATGAGGGTTTTCTTCTGCCCATACATGAGAGTTTCTAGAATTAAAGACTCCGGCCCTTGTAAATTAGGCTTCATCAGTGAATAGTGCTCTAAAAATAGTTCTTCGATGATTTATTACCCACCTAGCAAATGCTAATCTAGGCAAGTAGTCGCCTTCTTCTAATCTTTGTACCTCTTGTACATGGAAAGGGTATAAGTTTTCATTTTTTATAGTTCTCCATACTCTTGTCTGCGGTATCGCTAATTGGGCGGAAATTCGCCTAGTGCTTGTGGTTGGATCTTCCCTCACAAGGTTGAGAATATTCTCTTCTTGGAACACGTTATTAGCACTCACTCTTTCAACGTGAAGATCGGTTGAGGGAAACTTACCCTTTTCACGCAATGTATTAAAGGTTGCGGCAAACGTTTGATGATTTGGAATTCTCCGATCCGGAAATCGTCTTCTGTATTCTTCTGTAGCAGCCCTTCCGTTACCATTACAAAATCCGTACACAAATACGATGTCTGCGTACTCAGCATTTGTAAATAACGGCATTTTTACAATTATTGAAACGTACAAACTTTTTGCAAAGAGAAAATTCAAATAAAAAATCTTTAATTAACAATGTCAAACACAAATGATTGAATTGTATGTACGTAATGTCAATTTTAAAATATGTGTCTAAATTCCAAGGCTTACTTTATTATTTTTAGGTATTAAAATTTATTGAATTCGTATTTTTTTGTAGGTTTTAAGGTTACGAAAAAAATAAAGGTAAATAAAAAAATTAAAAAAAAACAAGCTCTTACACGTAATTTGTATACAATAACAAAAATAAAAAAAGATAAATTTTTACGGTAGCCGATAAATGATCACGATCTCGAGCATTAGATAAGAGATGAGGCGAAAAAGACTCAAACAGAAATTAACTGGTTTATTAGTAGAGATAGTTTAATTTTTTTAAAAGTCAAGCATTTAGATAAAAACCTCAAATGTAAATGATTCAACGCTCAATTGCAATTCACAAAAGCGTGCACAAAAATGTAGAGATACCGTTAGACAGGCGTTATTGTGTTAGGGTAGATTTTGGTATTTTTGGGCCACTAAAAATAAAAAATAATTCGACAAGGCTGTGTTTTATTAGTAGAGATAGTTTAATTTTTTTTTAAAGTCAATCATTGAAATAATTTTATACTTAGTTAAAAGCTTTAATACAGATACCGCTAAAAAAAGGGGTATGTACTATCTAAAGATTTAAATTTCGTACACTTTAACCTTTAGTGTGCCATTCAAGATGGTGGCATATTATTGTTCACAAATGAATGTAGTTTAAGAAAAAAATTCAAAAATACCGAATTCCGATGTACAGGGTGTCTCAAAACTAAACACCCTCCCCTGTGTGAATTGGCTGGATACGGCCCTGGAACTTTGATACTTTTCAAACGTCAAAAAGTTATGATATACCAAGAGTGTTTGTGTACAAAATTTAAAAAAAATGGATTAAGCCGTTTAGGAGATACAGGGTGAACAAATTTTTACCAAAATACGAAAATCACCCTGTATCTTAGTAATAAAGCCGAATTAATCAATTTAAATATCCATTTCGATATACCCTAGGGATACCCTATACACCACATAAATATGTACAGTGGGTCGTGAATCACCCAGTATATATATATATGTATATATATATATATATATATATATATATATATATATATATATATATATATATATATATATATATATATATATATATATATATATATATATATATATATATATATATATATATATATATATATATATATATATATATATATATATACATAAATATATATATATATATATATATATATGTATGTATATGTTATATGTATATATATATATATATATATATATATATATATATATATATATATATATATATATATATAATTTAAGAACATTGATATATGATTTTTTCTGCTTAACTCTAAATCCTACGCCCTTGTCCGTCATAACGATCTTCACGGTATGGTATGCTTCTGATCTTATCTTCCTGAGTAGAAAGTGGGTTTCGATCGCAACTGTCAAGAAATGTAATATACTGCCAGCTTAAGTTATCTCCTTCATTTAGTAGAAGGTTGCTAATATATATGGAAACGGGATATTACATTACATATTATTAGTGGTTAATTAAAACTGCATATCTATGCATTCTGTCGACACGTGAATTTAATCTAAGTTTACTATAGGACTACATTTTCTCACTCATCTAAGTTGCGACCTATCAACTACTCTAATCTTCAAACTGTTTTTACCGGTATATCCACACTATCAGTTATTTTTTATCGATTATGAAATCACGTTTGTTTTAAATTATGATAATTCAGTTAAAACAGTGTAAAGGTTTTTGCTTAAGTTTATTTTTGGGACTTTGTAAAGAAAAGTCCTGATCATAGTTGCTTCCCCACATGATTTCTCTCAATTTTGGAAATAAATAAAAGCAAAGTTTACCGAATTTCGCTAAATTTTGATAAAATTGAGTAGGAGCTAGGTGTGGCAAATATAGTCGCTTTGATAAAAGAGGACGTCAGGGGAGACCGGATTGTATGACTAAGTATTAGTATTCTTTTTTATCTGTGAACAGTTCACAATGCACCAGAAACTTATAAATATGATTAGGGACCCCACAAAAACTTTCTGATGGTGGGTCTGAATAAAATGCTTTTCGTTGATACTTACATTAATAAACGCCAAATTGTAGAGGACGTTTCTCTCGTGAATATATTTTGTTTTGAAATCCGTTCACCGGTTTTTTTTGTGATAATTTAAAAAAACACTGATATAAGGGCGATAAAGGCAGCGAGTTTTATAATTTTTTAAATACCCTTTTCGAACTAAAGCATTGGAGTGTATAATAGACATACAACCCCATTTGCTCCTTTGCTATCCCGTTATGTAATTTTATGTATACAGGGTGGCCATGAAAATGTGCAACCTAAAAATCTAGTATTTTTAACCGACTTTAAAAAAGGAGGGGTTTCTAGTTTTTTTATGTTTGTACATTGATTACTCCGCGATAGTTTGACCAATTTGGATGAACTTTTCAGGATATTGACGGAATGGTCCTATAGCAAGCATATTTAAAAAAATTAAAATGGCGGAATGGCGACCATTTTGTTGTTTTTTTTTATGTTTATATATCGATTACTCCACGATGGTTTGACCAATTTGGATGAAATTTTCAGGAGACATTCAGGATATTGCAACATGTTAAAAGTGGCGAAATGGCGGCTATTTTGTTTTTTTTTATATTTATACATCGAGTACTCCTCGATGGTTTGACCAATTTGGATGAAATTTGCAAGGGACATCAGTATTCAAGATATTGCCGGACTAGTCCCATATTTAAAAAATGGCGGATTGGCGGCCATTTTGTTGTTTTTTTTTGTTTCTACATCGATTATTCCGCGATTTAGATGAAATTTTCAGGGGATATTCAGGATTTTGCAGGAATGGTCCCATAGGAAGAATATTAAAAAAAAATGGCGGAATGGCGCCAATTTGTTTTTTGCGTCAAGATATATTGCAAGAAGTTTTTTAATATTCTACGCTCGTGTCTCGATTCTACGCATTCGCCATTATATGAAGGAAAAAATATTATGCAGTGGACCATTTGTTAAACCTGATTTATACAACAAAACTCGTACAGATAAAACTAAAAAGAATAAAATGAAAAATTTTATAAAAAATTAAACCGACTTCAAAAAAATGCACTAAAAAGTAAAAAATAATATTTTATTCCATTTTGAGAATTTTATTCCAATTATAAGACATGCATTCGTGTTTCAGGCACATACTACAATCCCTATTGAAATTGCCACATCTGAATTATAGTTCGCTAAATTTCCAGCCGTCTCGATGTGCTTCTGTAACACAATGAATATGAGTAATAGTAATAAAAGATACAATGACCTTTTAGAGTAAAACGAATCGAAAAGAAAGTTTACAATCCCAAATAAATACTTTTACGGATACAATATTTTTTCTTGAAACTGGCGGCAATGTCGTTTATTAATTTTCACACGTTTGATCAAACAACAATAAAGCTTCCTTTGGTAAACAAAGATATTTGTTTAGTAATGATAAAGATACCACCAATATTGGCTTGAGGCCGATGATAATTTCGTTAGCTTCTTCAGCGATAAAAAGCCAGGTTTGAGGTTTACGTCCTTTATTTTTAGTATAAATAAATATGTGAACATTTTTTGTCAAGAAATAAACACAGCATATTAAATGGATAAAAAAATCAGAAGAGTGTCGTCAGTTTTTTCTTCGTGTTTGTTAAAAGGAAACTAAACCCATTTTGCATGTATGCAGATTAAAATGACGAATCTGTAAGTCTGGCTGGCGGTGTTCAGACAAAGAACATTGCCCCTTTGCTTTAAATAATAGATCGGGTCACCCATCAACGGTTATTGTTTTTAATTCTATTGTTTTTAAATCCAGTTAGACATCTTGGGTAATTTTCATGCAAATTGGATTTGTTAAAAAATCACTTTATGCATAGGTTGCATTTCTTTTTATTTCTCATCCATTTGTTTAGTATGGTTTTTAAATAATATAGTAGTAGATAGTTTAAAATATATTTTGAATCATTAGTCCTGTTTACTCTTAAACTGTTTTTTTTTGCATTTAAAAATATTTCCATTTAATTAGGTTGAAAATGATTTATTACCTAGCAACGTTTCGATGCCTTTATTGCATCTTCTTCAGAGTACGTAACTGTTTAAGATTTATTCACTACATTAGTTACAGCATCATTTTGTTACAACGTGGTCTCAACCGTGGAAAATACAGATAACGAATTCGACATGACATGGTTATTGAATATACAATAATTAAGTAATAATTTAAAAGTAATATCTGCATTTTCCATGGTTGAGACGACTTTGTAACAAAATGATTGCTGTAACTAATGTAGTGATTAAATCTTAAATAGTTACGTAGCCTGAAGAAGATGCAATAAAGGCATCGAAACATTGCTTGGTAATAAATAAGATTTAAGCAGAACTACCGTGCGTTATTCCCGAAAAATTTTCAACCTAATTACTAAGATAGGACGCAAGCACCACACAATTTCCATTTAATTTAAGCCAGCTCGAGAGCGATTGGTACTTAGGGACTGTGGTGGCTTTAAAAGGTACCTTGAAATCCAATATATGTTTCAAAGCTTGAGTTTTGGACGCCTACGCCTAGTTCGACCATGTTTGAGGAAATCACGGTACAATGAAAATTTACTGAAAACTAATCAAAATGGGTAATTATGTTATGATCGATTGCTGCTCAAATATTGTTTGGTATTTTTTATTGCAATTTTATATTTGATTTACCCTCAGTTTTGCCTCGGGTTCTGTCTAAAACAGTTAAAATCCGGGACTAAATTTAACTCAGAAATTTTTTACATTGAAGATACCCGGAGCTAAAATATTTATAGCAGGCATAACTTTTAAGACTTGAATGTCGAATAATATAGAAATTACTTCTTAGAACTAAATTATTCTCTACACAAAATCAGTATTTTTTGATACGTGGTTCTAGAATGTTTGATTTGAAAAACCGGCAAATTGGAGATTTGCATTTTATTGGTTATTTATTATTATTTTAATGTTCACACATTAACTCTAATTTTGTCAGTGGTTATGTCATTTTTCTGGAGATGGTCAAAAGACGACATCAGGAGTACGAGTATAGTGCCAAGTTTGATAACATTTAAGTTAAATTGATGAAATTGGTATGCATATATTCTATAAAAAATATTTACAATTTTAAGGTTGTGTATTTGATCATCAATTATTTCCTTGATCATACCATCATCATATATCTCTTCTTATCTCCCCCTGGCTTCTCTACTATGAATGGTAGAACAGAGACCTATTATTAAAGATAGAAAACAAAATATTTTATGTAGGGTAGGATCGCTCAAGAGTACACACTTAATCAATTTGCTTAAAAAAAACTCTGGACAGGTTTTAAACGTTAATTGTATTCAAAATGTATTAACTTATATACTAATCTAAACTTATACGACAAATTTTGAAATACATTTTATCATTTAACATAAATATAAAAATTGAAACAAAAACAACAAAATGCGCGGTTACCGGTTCCTTAAGAGTACTCAATTATACCCCAAAGAGTAACTCAAATAAGCCAAGGAAAGAAGGTGGCTCTAATTAGCCATTATTAAATTACTTCTTTAATTTTCTTATCACAAGAAAATAAACCACCTCCTGAGTAATTTGACCAGTAATCATGCCACCAACTTTGTAACAAAGGACACATAATCCAATCCGATGTGGAATACTGTTCAGAATATCCAAGACAAATCGTATCGCCTTTTTCATTGTCAACAAATTATCTTTGGACGAGGTAGAGGACAAAATTTCGGACTTCTTAGATTTATTTCTTCTTACTTGTTCATGGGTGGTTTTTGATAACGGCAAAATCATTTTAGGTGTGATACAACCACTCGACCTGGTTCACTTAGTGCTGCAGAGGCAGCCTTAGAATTAGTTGCACTTTTAATAAGCCTGTACTTTTTTTAGTTTGCTTTTCTTCAACCAATTTCAGCATTTGTTTTATATTATTCCGTACTTCTGCAAGAGTGTAATTATCAGTATTTCAGATTGAGTTTCTTGGACCAACTGTGCTTGCAGTCTATCTGTAAGCTCAGATGGAGCAAAATCTGATTCGCTAAAAACATCTGGGTTATATGCTGGCATTGGGCGGTAGGTTTAATAAGGTTATAAAATGACTTCTGGCAAATAAAATGGCATCGAATGAACAATGAGATACGTGATTGTCCATTATTAAAGCCACTGGATCTATTTGTGACGGTTTTACAAAGTCGCTAAAATGTCGCAACCAAATTAGAAACAGATTCATATAGATTCAGGTTATATAATTTTTAGTGTCCCAGGAGATGCTTAAAAAAAAGATCATCTTTCATTCTCTGCCTTGGAAAAATAAGACCTGCTGGAACCTAAATACGCACCGGCGCTAATGCATCATACAGCTGTAACTAACTGACCTCGTTCACCTGAAACAACTTTTGACACAGTTTTCTTGCCATTTGAAGAATAAACTTAAGGGAGCTTATTTGGGACGATAGATAGTCCCGTCTCATCCATATTAAAGATTCTGTGTGGTGGAAGATTCAATCTTTTATACACTATTTTCAGATTTCCGAAAAATCGTCGACACTGAACTTTTCACCGATCGCGCGACTTAAGTGACATTTTTTGGAACTCTAAGAGATAAATTATTCCTTGCTGCAAAATCTTGTGCCCAGTCTTTTCCCGCCATTTTGTTTTCTGTATCAAATCCATGCAGAATTTTATTTAATACAGCATACTGAATCGCCAAGGACCTCGCATAAGCTGTTCATAAAACCTGAGATTTAGATCTCTGATATAGTTAGACAATTCCCTGCACGCTTTTGAAAATATAGGTTTAAACCTACCCAGGCTAGATGAAATAGTACCCTAATTAAAATTGTGATCTTTTACTTTCCCTTTTGAGATGCGAATGATGCAATCTCTGGCTTGGTCAAGGATTTCTTGAGTAATTTTCAGTTTTCCTTCCAAAAAAAACATTCACTATTTTATGTCAAATTTTCGCAATCAGTATAGTATTTTTCATAGTCATTATAGCATATTTTCTACATTACTATTTATTAAGTTGATGTCTTGTAGAGCTATATCGTTTTATGTATGTCTTTTAGTGTCCTGAAGATGCAGTAATAAATTGCGAAACGTAGACTTTTTTGAATATTTGACTTTTCTTTTTGGATCCCTACTCCAAATTAAAAAACACAGCTAAGAATATTCTACCCCTTCCACATATAAAATAAATTCTGGCAAAAAAATGATTGCGATATTTTCTTGCTTCATTTGCACTTCACTTACTTTTTCACCCGCGAGCCGCCACTGCTTAACAATAATTCATTTTGTTCGAAAATATTTAGAAAATATAGTTACTACAATACTTACTACTTACAATACTGATTTTATCTGAATTAGCTCAGTTCCTAGTTGAGAAGTTAAATCATTTGAATATTTCTCCACTAATAACTGAGCTTTTTCCAAAATCTGACGATTTAGAATTGAAAATGTTGAATAAACTGTTTTAAACGTAGTAAATCTTTTATCTAGCTGACTTACTATTGTATCTAAATTGGCATTGAGTCACTTCCAAATGTTTCATAGGGTTTTATATTACGTTATCTTATTATTATCATTGTATAACTATGGAAAAAATATTTTATTTGAATACCCTGTTTAATTTGGGAGCCCCGTAGTAGCCTGATCATGGTTATAACAGAAAGAAAGTAATATTAGAAAATATTATATATAATTATCATAAGTTCGGAAATTAGTTCTTCGATTCATTTACAATTATTGTAAGAAAAATATTTGAGAATCACTTGAAAAATCACAACCGGAAGAGCCTTAATGTAGATCCGAATTTAGAACAGTATAACACTAAACAGAGGAATTTAAAATACCTTTAATTTTCGTTTTATCTTAATTAGTTCATCTATGACATGCGTGCTTTAGCTTTAGCTTATACGTTGTAGTTTGTAGTCAGACCATATTTATTTATTCTGAAAACTCGGCTTTAGATTTATTGTTTTCGGTTTCATAGCGAAAATCATGATTTTGAGTAAGAGGTTTTAGGAATAAAATAAAAAGGTGAATCTTTCACAGTTTGATATAAAAGGAAGTGGCCTATTTCTTCAAAAAAATAAAACTAATATTCTGTAATACAGTATGATCGTGATGATTTAACGTAAAACTGTGAAACGATATGTTGAAACACGCGTTAAGAACTTGTTACGATCTGGATTCAAGACCGACCGTGCGAAAAAGAGTGTCACTCGGCGACTTGTCTCTAAGAAGAAAATCTGTCACTTACGAAAACGTCCAGATATTGAAGAAATATTTGAGAAGAAGGAATTCTATATCATGGCCGAATTCAGTTTGTTTGGAGAACGATGACATTTCAGAGGTAAAAATTATACTAAAATGGCTGTTAATTATTTAAAATATTTATTGCATCCAAAAAACAACGCCTGTTAAAAGCTTGTGTATTGGAAATTATGCACCATTATTAAATTATTACATTTGTTTAGGGAAATTGTTAAATTGTAGGAGTATGTATTTAAATTTAGGCACGAAACTAATACCAGGTTTCAAATTAATAAATTTATTAAAGTTCTTACCAAAAATTAACATTGAAAAATCTAAATAATAAATCAAAACAGTTTGTTTTGTTTTATTATTTTAACTTTTTTTTTTAACAGCATATTACAATTTTCTGTTTAATTAATGCTTTTGATTTCGATAAATACCGCATTTCGGGAATTCAGGGTCATAATGTCCGATGATATATAGACAAACAATGAGTTATTAACTTTTCTAAAAAACTTATATGCGTGGCCCCTTCTGCATCTCTAATACCCAAAAAATTGATTTTGATATATTTTGTTGTTTACTATCTAAATTTTGAAATTGGCAAAAGTAGGGTTAGGTAACGAGGTATCAAAAGATTTTATAAACAAATATTTATGATTTGATTTTGGATAATTGTGCAAATTTTTAGAATTTATTTTAGAAACTCTATATTTATATTTTTGAAATAATTTTCACTCGATGAAAAAATGTGTCAAATGTTTTATTTATTATGTATACTTATTTTTTCTGTCGGTTATTTAAGTAACTTCTATTTCATATTAGTGATAAAATGCATAATATCTAAAAATATTTTTTCTCAGTTACTAAGTGTAGCAGTAATCTATTACTAATAAGTGTTTAATAGTTTTGTTACAATTTTTTTAATCGACTATTCCACTCTGTTGTTTTATAATGACAAAATGACATAGCAACGGCCTGTTTTCTACTGCCAAAACTCATACCTGGACAAAATTCTCCCTACCTGGACAAAATCAACAATATGGTTTTTTAGCGAATTTTGTTGGAGTAAAGTAAAAAAATTTTCTTGTCATTTTGACAAGTGTCATCTAAGTCAAATTTACTTGATCAGCAATTTAATTGCCCTATTTATTACAATACAAGCAAATAAAAGACACACTGTTTTATTTGATATTATATATGGTAAGACATTGTTCTCGTGAAATAGGCATGTCGAATACCACGCCTGAAAACATTTTAAAGGTAAAATTTTCCTTTTGTATATTCAAGTTTGTTGCTTTTTGGTAATTTCGCGAATGACATTTTTGTAACAAAACCACGAGCCATCAGGCGAGTGGCTTTGAAAAATGTCATGAGCAACAAACTTTCATAAACAATCGGAAAATTTTGCCGACAGATTTTTGCTCTCTTGTGGTATTATATATGAGAAAACTAAATCTATTCTCACATAAAGTCGATTTAAATTATATATAGCTTTGTCCTCGTGTAAGAGGAGGAGGCACAAACGTAAAACTAATATATGCCAAAGAGTAAAATAGATATTTTAACCTTTATTTGCATTATAATAAATATGTTCTAAAGTCGGTCATAAAGTTGTTATTGGATTTAAAAAAAGTATTGGTAATAAAACATTGTTGCACTTATAAAACAGCAATACTTATATTTTAGTACTATAGGAAACTAAATTTTGTTAAATAATAGGCACAAACAATAATTTGTTCTATGATAAATTTATTTGCCAGAAATAAATTGACAATCTTTTTTTAAATAACGTCTCAAAAAGGAACACGTAAAATCGAATTTTAAACATTTTTTTCTTATAAAATTTGTTAATATCTTGATACCGAACTCCTAATATTTCAAAATTTGTTTTTACAATTCTGACTTATGTCAAAATCGATGTCGTATAATTATTGTTATTAGACATACAGAAGCCATACTCATACAATTTTTTCGAAAATGCTAATAATAAAAATGTTTCTTTCCCATATGTAACCAACATTATGGGGAAAACAGTATAATTGTAAAGTAAACAATTTGTCTTTTTTACGTAACTCAAAGAAAAACCATAAAAATATTTGTTTCTCTTGCTTAGTTTTATAAATTTACATATTTTCATAGTTTTTATGTTTAGTTTCTATTGACTTTTCGCCCTGAAATACCAAGCATGGGGTCATTAAGGCAATCAGGGTATATTGTAAAACGCTACATTATACTTTACCTTAGTTCTTCGTAGTCTCTCCAAATATAAAAAAAAAAACATTTTATATATTTTCTGTTTATTTTAAATTTTCTCTTTTGGAAATTGAAGAGTGTATTTGTCTTGGTTTCAGATCGATTATCCAGATTTAGACCAAGGTAGAAGAGTACAAAACTCTCCTCTCATGGAACATCAACAGCACAGGCCAATAAGCATAATGTTTGATGATGCTGTAAGTATTTTTTGATTTTTGAAACAAAAATTAGAATTAAAGCAGGCACGTAGCCAGGGGAGGGTCCTTAGGGTCTGGACCTCCCGCCCGAAACACACATTTTTGTATATATAGTTTTTGTGATCTAGGGACTCGAAAACGTCAAAACCTTAATCTTTTTTTTTAATGTTAGCTGTCACAGTACTTTTCCTATGGCCCCAATATATCTAAAATAATATTCAACCAAAGTTAATATCGTTGAAAAAATATTAATTTATACATATTTGAAATATTGTATTAAGCCGCCATTTTGTCTCGCCGTCTTGGATTTGTGCCGTACTATGTTGTGAACCTTTTTACTCAATCGTCGCTAATTACTACAAAATTTCCCTCATAAATGATCTTCACGTTTCAGGGAGCTAAAAAACTACTTACCCGATTGACTTCAAATTTTGGTAAAAATTAAGGGTCGTATGGGGATGACTTGGTAACATTTTATTTGTTATTATTTATAAGAAAGTGCTTATCCAATTTTGCACAAAAATCAAGTACTATGTAGGAATTTACTGGTAAAAGTTTGGTACAAATCCAAGATGGCGGAACAAAATGGCGGCTTAATAAATAATTTAAAAATTCAGCCTGAAAAAATTACTTAATGAACTGATTTCAAATTGTGTGCCATAACTAATTGTAGTATAGAGATAAACTAGTAAAAGTGTGGTACTAATTCAAGATGGCAGAACAAAATGGCGGCCGAATAAAACTTGTCTAAAAAATCTGAAAAAATCACCCATTCAGGTGATATTCGCGTTTTCGCGTCCCTAAATGTCAAAAAATATGGTTTATAAATCTGTAGGTCGGTCTGTTGGTTTGTTTGTCTGTCTGTCTGTCAGTTCGCGGCATAGCTAAACTACTCATCAAATTGACTTCACATTTTGGACAAAAATTAAGGTTCATATGGGGATGACCTGGTAATATTTTGGTAAAAATCCAATATGCCGGAACAAGATGACGGCCTGGTGAAACGTTAAAAGATTATTACTAAAATGAAAATTATTAAGCTTAAGCACAGCAAAGACCTTTTTTTACTCGCCAAATGTAAATGTTTGCCCCCCCCCCCACTAAAACAATACATTTTTAATTCAAAATTAAAATTGTCTATGCATGTGTTTTAATTTATTACTTAACTATTTGTGTACCTATTTGAAAACAACATGTTTATTAACATTATGCTCTGTTTTCATAATTATGGAATATCTAATATTAACATCTAGTGTTTGTTTTATATTTTATTTCCGGCTACATATTTATCGCGGCTCGGTTAAATTTTGTTTGGAAATTGAGTTATATCATTTTATTTCTGTCTACTTGTAATTCTTTGTGAATGAGACGAATACATAATTGTTGACGCAATAAAACCAAACGTGTTAATATTTTGGTTTATGTATAAAACATGAAATAATCGTGCTAAATAATTAAATATATAATTTGGTTTGCTAGTGCAAGATTTACGATTATTTTTTAGCATGAGGTATCATTAGACTGCTAAAGAGCAGCTGACAAGATGTTTAGTTTTTCCAATACATTCAAACTCATATTGATAAATTCATTCAGTTGTATCGAGTATGTTTTACTCTATATCTTGTCGAAGTTTCAATGGTTTATATATTTTTTCTTTAAGTGTATTTATTTCATTAATGTGAGTAAGTTTGTTAGCACGTTATTTTACTTATAAGTCTTTCTCTCTACGAAATGACTAGTTTGGATAAGCAGTAATTACCTAATTTTCAGGGTCTATAATATGGTCTATTCTATAATTTTTCGCTAAAAGTGTCAACAATGTGACGTAGTGGTTGGAGATTTTTCTGGTGGTGGATTGTCACATCAATAGAAAAGCTAAAAAATATTTTTTATACTTAATAGCAGATAAACATAAAATTCATATTTCGGATATGTGGAAGGCTGTCACGCAAAATGTTTTAATAAAAAAATACATAGAACAACAGCGTAACTTCAGATTGCTCCCTCTATACACCACCATGAATAAGTCGAACTTCCCTCGCTATGAATCTTTCGTTTTATTAGGAATAGTGAATTCAGTACATAGTAATTTAGTAACACAAATACTGCCTTTTCAAATATTTTTATTCGGCGTCATTTTGTTCCATCATATTGGACTCCTGCCCATATTTTACCAGTTTCTACCTATATGCCATAGTTAGAAACTTGATTTTTGGGCATAATTTAAAATAAATTAAATAAGTAATTTTTACATTAACACACACCGCCATTTTATTACATCATGTTGAATTCGTACCTGTTTGTCCCTATATCACATTTAATTTTTCTACAAAATTTGAAGCCAATGGAATAAGATTTTATTGATTTTATAAAAATTTTGATAGGGTGATTTTTTCACGATTACAAATATCTTATTTTGTTCCGCCATCTTGAATTAGTACCACAGCTTTACTAGTTCATCTGTATACCACATTATTTATGACCCACAAGTTGAAATCAGTCCATTAAGTAGTTTTTCAGGCGGCTGAATTTTTAAATATTTTACTAAGCCGCCATCTTGGATTCGTACCAAAATTTTACCAGTTGATCCCTACATAATACTTGATTTTTGTGCAATTTGAGAGACATCGAAGTTGGCAGTTTTTTAGTAATATTTTTTTTACATTTCACTAGGCTGCCATTTTGTTTTGCCATATTAGATTTTTAACTAAAATGTTATTGGCTTATCCCCATATGACCCTTAATTTTTCGAACAAAATTTGAAGTCAATCGGGTAAATAGTTTTTTAGATATGCCGTGAACAGATAGACCGACGGAATTGAGAAAACATGTTTTTCGACATTTAGGAATTCTGAAACGTAAAGATCTGAAGAAATCTCGATTTTCACGATTACAATACTTCCCTTTTAAGAGGGAAGTAAAAATATTCATGCAAACATTTAATTATCAATAATCACTACCTAATCTGCATTTGATATTTCTTTGTCGTATATATTTTTTATTTATTATTATTTTTTATTATTATTTATATATTTATATTATTAGCGGTTTTTTATTAGTGTTTTACTCGAATATGCATATGAATATAAATGTTTCTTTATATAAAAAAAGAAATGGGTATAGTTGGGAGCTATTCGAAGTTTTGGAGTCTTTTGAGTTTCAAAGCCAGGTTGAATAATGTCACTTGTCTTGTGTGTGAATTTGGGGAAACAGTCAGGGTTCAATTCAAATAGGGCCTATATAATGTTATAGACGGAGCGACGGCGAGGGGAAAACGGGAGTCATAAGATAGATACACTAACGAAATAAGTATGAGAAGTTGCTTTTAGTTAGACAAACAAAATGGGCGTAATCAAAACAGTTACCTGTTAGGAATCCCATTATATGATAGTTACCTGAAGGGTAGGACACCTCTAACATGGATCATTAGATACACAAAAAAATATATTTAGGTAGGGTGATACTTCAATAACAATAAAAATTTGATAGTCCTACTACTTCAACTTGTCAAAAAAAAATTAAAAAGTTTACATAAAAATGGGTTTTTAGATGCACGAATAATTTAATGATAGTTTTTGTTGTAACGATAATAAAAACAAAGGTAGGACGAGAGTCCTACTGTATAGTAGGATGTTTGTTATACCAAACTTTTATTGTTATTGAGGAACCACCTTACCTAAATATAAATTATTTTATTGGTGTATCTTCTGACCAATGTAAGTACTTGTTAGGTAAATATCATATATTCGGACTTGTAACAGATTAACAGCAATTTTGTTTGTCGACCTAAAAAGCAAGTTTTCACATCCATTTGGTGTGTGTATTTTATGACTCGAACTATTATCTGAAAAACCTAATTTTCTTTTATAAAACAGAAAAATACCAGTTACCAGAAGTTTTGTTACTACCACAGGTTTCACATTAAAAATGTAACGGGATTTTTATGTTCATGTTTAAAGGATATCTATAAAACTTTCTCGATCTATCTTTTTTTATCTTTTACGATGGATATATATGATTCAAGTTAATAATAGTAAATATTATCAAGGGAATCTTAAAAAATATACAAATTTGGGAGTTTCACGAGGTCTTTAGTAGTTTTCATTTCGCAGTCTGTAGAAAACTTATCGTGTGTAATTAAATTATTTTACAAGTTTTAAAAAAGGAAGAAACTTTGCTGTTTCTAAATCTTAGGATAACTATTATTTACTCTAACTAAATAAACACGCATATTACTTTTAAACTCTGTAGTAGTATTATATTCATATTGGCTTGCAGTAAAAAATTCTGTATTTATACCAACATTATTTGACAGTCATTCTTTAATAAAACACACCAATATTTAGTTCCTTTTCATTAAATAGTTGTGAAATTATTTTATATTTGTTAAATATTTCATTACCTTGATGCTGCGACTCTGGCGGAATACCCATAGGAAATGTATAGACGAATAGCGCGCGCCATTTGGAAACGATGAAAAAATCACACGATGTTTAGAAAAGACTCCCGTCATTTAGGTGTAATCTGTAACTCTTCGTTGAACTCAAAATTGCCAGAAAAATCATACCATCCAATTTAGTATAGGCAAGAAAACATGGACATCTCCGTACTGAAAACCAGTTTTGGAATGCCGCTATAGGATGAATATACGCACTTTTGCTATTATATTCTAGGATTTACATAGGTATTCAAGTCCTAACACTGGAACCTGTGGTGGAAGATAGATCAAAATACAAGAGTTCTAACCACACTACACCACAACTTGTTACGTTCTGGACGCGCGTTTCGCTAACCAAGTTAGCATCATCAGCAGATGATATAAACTGTTAATATCATCTGCTGATGATGCTAACTTGGTTAGTGAAACGCGCGTCCAGAACGTAACAAGTTGTGGTGTAGTGTGGTTAGAACTCTTGTATTTTGATAGGTATTCAAATTTTACTGACTAATCAACATCATATTTTTTCTTTATTTAATAAAATGTAAATTTGAATTTTTGGTATCATATATAGGACACTATTTGTCAACTTATAACTCATGTTTCACACTCTTATTCACTTCCGGTTTAACCGGAAGTGGCGCCATCTCTCATTTAATAAATAATAGCCCCCCAATTTTTTATTTCTATTCCGATAAATCTAAATAAAGTTGTCTAATTTTCGGTTTTGAGATTTTTGAAGTCAAAAATGGCTAGGCTTTTATTAGCAGCTTAACGAAGAAAACATTGCATTTAAAACAAAAACTGCCTAAATTTTCGTGATAATAATTTTTTGATAATTAAAAAAAAATAAATAATTTTTTTAATGTTTGGGACCATTTAATTTTAAAACAAAAATGTGTTTTGAATTCGTTTTTTTTTTGTTGTAAAACCTGAATTGCTTTTGCAATAATTTTTAAAAGTTTTACCGATGATAAAAATAAAAATTGAAATTTTGTGGCGGAATACAGTGGCGGCTCGCGGGTGAAAAAGTAAGTGAAGTGCAAATGAAGCAAGAAACTATCGAAATAATTTTTTTTTCCAGAATTTTTTTAGATGTGAAAGGGGTAGAATATATTTTTACGACTTACCTAAATTTTGTATACTAAATCAATTCTCCTATCCTTCATAGCAGCAAATTTATTTATAATATCATAAAATGGATGAGTTGCCCTAATCTCCTCCAGACATTCCTTTTGAATTGAAATATTGTCTAGAGAAGTAAGTCTTTTTTGAGATATTGTATTTCTTAAATAAGTTTTTACACGTTTGAGGCAAGAAAAACTTCTTTCCACTGAAGCACTTGTCGAGGGTATTGTCAAAATAAGGGAAATAACTTAATATGCTTTGGTTAAAATATCTTTAATTTCATTAAGTTTTTTCACTTGCTCTTGCAGCTATATATTCCATTCACATTCCAGATGTAAGAGCATACCTTAGTTTGGCTGAATGATGAAATAATGAGGGAATACCACTAAAGCTTGCAAAAAAATTCGACATTTAGAAATATTTTTAAACTTTGCTGCACTAGGACAAATACAGCCTGCGGCGCTTTTTTTTTTTTTAAATGCCATTTAGATGGCCAGAAATCACACTTGCGCCATCGTAACATTGTCCTATTAATTTATGTTTATAGTCAAATTGGTCCAAAATTTGATCCAATAGAGAATATCCTACGTTCTATCGGAGCTGACATTATAAAATCCTAAGAATCTCTCGACTACTGAACCTTCTGAATTAACGTATCTTAAAACTATGGAGCATTAGGAGGTTTGCGTAATATCAGTGGTATCATCCACTTGCACAGAAAAAAACTGTGTGTTCGTTATTTCATTTTTTATGATCATTTAAATAATCAGAAATGCATTCCATTAAATTCAATTAATAATTAATTATTTCGTTTTGAATAGTTTTCGAGTGACCAGTAAAAACATTAATTTTTTTGTGATGATCTTTTAGTTCTTAGGAACTTCTCGATATTAATAGACCTAAAAGCTTTTTAAAATCCCCCCTATATATTGACTCGCTACTCTCATCATGGCCGCGAAAGACTAACTCTTGTTTTGCAAGGTACAAAACTGCGTCAATTACCAAGCACATAAACAGTCTATTTAATAGGACGTTTTCGTTAAAATGTATTTTATATAGTTTAGCATTTTCCAAGTGCCAGCTATAGTGCTTTGATTTTTTACAAATGTCTTTAGCATTAATTCGCATTTTAAATGCTCCGCCGAGTCTTCATGTTTATGTAAAGACCTTCATATATTTAACATACCTGCAAATCCTTCCTTATTCCACACTGAATATTTATTGGTAACTAGTAAACAAGGCCAGCAAAACAGTTTTTGTAATATTTGACTACTACATAACGATTTGTACGCCGATGACAGGATGACGATTAAAACTCTGATCTTGTTCCTTCCATCGATTAAATGGAGTTTCCAACAAAATGCAAACCACATCCGTGATCGGATTCATCAATAATGTAAATTAATAAACCCGACACCAAATAAAGTTTTAACAACACCATAAATAAATATAACACAAAACAGTCAAGTAAACTGCAAAGGAACTAACCAGTTGCAGCGAAATCCTCGAAAATAAAAGTTAACAACCACACCAAATTGAACGACAGGTGGGTGTAGTGTACTGCGTGAGCAATTTACCGAGAGCGTTGTATGGCGCTGGTTAACATTAATCTTCCATGCGGACGACGTCATCGCGAACGCGTTGTCATGGCAACGTAGTAGGAAAATCGTAAACTAAACACAGCACCTCCAGCGAAGTCGAAGCGGTTTGCGCCACTGTTATAGTTGTTATAATAAAGTTCGATTGAAAGTTTTAAAAAGACATGCCGCCAACGGTCAAGTAAAATATTTAATTGAGATGTACGGTTTATTTTTTGCCAATTAGGTGAATAAATGAATGTAAAAACTTAAATTTTAAGAGATATATAATAAATATAGTTAGATGTTTGCTTGTTTATTTTTCCTGGTGAAGTAGCACTTCACCTGAATAGCCGCCACTGGCGGAATATTAAAATTATGAACTAGGCATGACAACCTACTGGCATGGGGATAGAGGAGTAACTATTCCCTCCAGACCCCAGAGATGTGTAAAAATCACTATGCTTATGCATTTGTAATTATTAAACATATAAATAATGGCTTTAGACACATAAGTCATTTCCAAAATTTTTTGCAAAGAGTGAGGAATTTTTTTTAGTTTTGTCCTTTTTTCCTAAGGTACATTCTAAATACTTCACTGTCATCAGAGTCTAAACTAAACTATTGCCCATGACTAATTACACAAATGTCGTGGATATTTTCGTAGCGACGTCTCTGCAATGGGTACTATAGTTAGGAACTAAATATGAACTAAAGCTGAGCAATATATTAGAGACTTAACTCTACGAAATTCCGTTACCTACTTTAGAATGTAATCAAAATTTATTAAGCTTTTGGTATGAGGTTTGGTAGGGTACTGGATTAGCATTGCAAAGGTTCTGTGTTCTATCCCCGGCGGGCGATGACTTTTTTTAATGAAACCTATAATATCGTATACAATGGTGTTTTAAAAATCGGGTGTGTGTTGGTTAGCCTTGGTTGGGCCTTTTGTTGCGTTGATGTAAAAAAATGCATTTATTTAAAACGGATTATGGAATTACGTAGCAATATTAACAAATAACTATTATTTTGTCATTTTAAAGTGTATTTTAAGCTTTATCACATTGCAACTAAAAATGTGCAGTGTGGCGCCATCTTTGGTTTTCTAAATGGAAACCACGTTCGTATTTAGTAGGAACTTTTCTTATATCAAATGTTCTGTTGGTACCGAATCCATCAGTACGCCTATAAACATAATAAATACGTCCAAACTACATTTTAATGTCTAATGGTTGTACCGCTCACATATCGTCCTATATAATCGTATTTTTTAATTCTTTGTATTTTTATTATAATAATATTTAGTAACTTTTAATAAATTAGGTTGAGGGTTTCCTTGTGATTCTTCTGATTTTTGGTATAAACGTGGAATTTTAAAATTTAACATTCTGATCTAGATTGGGGCGAAAACGTGACAAAATGTGGCGTTTTTGTATTTGGGATTAAGCCCTGGTTTGACCATAGTCATCCATATATTGCAGTTGGAAAGTTTTCGATACGAGTTTCTTTATTCAGTGGGAAATCAAAAATTCTAAAGAAAAATTATTGCACCGCAATTTTTCCGATTATTTTTTATGTTCGTAATTACAACAAATTGGCAACCTTATTGCTCAGCCAATTTCATAAATCTAAAAACTGATATTTAAAAAATTTTAAACTTTATCAGATTGATTCGGAGGTTTTAGTTTAAACATTCATAGATGGCGGCACCTCTAAATAAAAGGGAAGTGAACAAAACTGTCAAATTTAGACTAAAAGTTGACATATATAGTGTCCCATACAAGATCACAAAATTCCAGATAGATATTTTAAAAAGTAACGAAAAAAAGGGATCTGTGATCACCCGCTATCACCTCGCATTTATCAGGGGACCCTGAATATATCTAATAGCTAATTAAATAATTGTTATGCCTCCATACATTACGTTGTTTGTTTTTTATTTATAGTATGGCAACCACCCGCATAACAACATTCCCAGACCGAGTCTGTACCACAAATGCTCGCGGGGCTCCCACTCGTCGGACACCTCTTCTGCTTACAGTGGTAGCGACACTATGGCCTCCACCCATTCCGAGCTGGATGGGGACGAGCCAGACCTGTCCGGATTAGTCGAAAGCATCGTAGACAGTGACGAGGAAGACGATTTAGCTGAAAGTATGGATGTAAGTAACATTTAATGTTTTCCAAGAATTTTGAGTAATAGGTTCTCAAAAAACAATTTAGGCGAAAGTCTACAAAGTTTAGTTTACCTACATCTCCTGCAAGAGTAACATTTTAATTTAAGCTTGCTATTATTTTCAATATACTAATAACAAATATCTCCATTTCGCCTGCGGTCATATATTATGTTTGGACCACTCTATCTTCCAAAATACAATGCTTCATGTCCACTTTGCTTTTTTCATTCTAATGCCTTCACGCAACTATTGTAATTATTTTCAGAGTTTGACCGTTAGAGACAGAGTACGAGACTGTTTAGAAAAGGAACCATCAGAACGGACAGAAGATGATATTGAAGCACTTTTGGAATTTACTCAGCATTTAAAAGCATTCACCAATATGACACTAGCCGTTCGAAGAGCACTATGTGCAGTCATGGTTTTCGCCGTAGTAGAAAAGGCAGGAACCATTGTGATGAATGATGGAGAGGAACTAGGTAATACTCAGGACACATATAGTTACTAAATAATCACTATTTATCTTATAAGTACCCCAAAAATATTTAATCGTTAGAAAAATTGAAAGATCTTATAAAACGTTTCTTCAATTACAGACTCTTGGTCGGTGCTTGTGAACGGATGCGTTGAAGTAGTAATATCTGGCGAAGAAAACCAAACTTTGACAATGGGCGACGCCTTTGGCATACTGCCAACCATGGATAAGCTCTACCATAAGGGTATTATGATAACCAAATGTGACGACTGTCAGTTTGTTTGTATAACGCAATCCGATTACTACAGGTGAGCGTAAAAACCATTAAGCTACAAGGCTTCAACACACATGTAAAAAAACACATCCTAGAACACTTTTGTAGCGCAACTTTATACCATAATTATTTTCTTTTTAGAATCCTTCATCAAGGGGAAGAGAATACTAGGCGGCATGAAGAAGACGGCAAACTGGTCATGGTTACAGAACTGAGAGGTTCAGTAGAATCGGGTTCAAACAGGCGCGGTCACGTGGTAATACGGGCAACACCAGAACGACTCATGCACCAGCTAATCGAGGAAAACTCCTTGACAGACCCGACCTACGTAGAAGATTTTTTATTAACTCACAGAGTTTTTACCTCTAGTCCTCTCTACATCGCTAATCAACTCCTAGAGTGGTTCAAAGATCAAGAGGTGCGCGACAGAGTGACCAGGGTCGTTTTACTTTGGGTGAACAATCATTTCACCGATTTTGAAACAGATCCGGATATGATCGAGTTTCTGGAGACTTTTGAGCAAGGTTTGGAGGACGAGCACATGGGAGGACAGCTGAGGTTGCTCAATATTGCTTGCGCTGCAAAAGCGCGAATCCGAAACGTCGTCCTCGCCAGACCGAACAGGGACGAACCTCTGAGCTTCCAGATTTTAGGCGGATTCGAAAGGAATTTCGGCATTTTCATTTCCAAGGTGGACAAGAAGTCGAAAGCCGAAGAAGTGGGATTGAAACGGGGCGACCAAATTCTGGAAGTCAACGGTCAGAGCTTCGAACACGTTTCTCATGCGAGAGCGCTAGAAATTTTGCGTGGAACTACTCATTTGAGCATAACAATTAAATCCAATCTTCTTCACTTCAAGGAAATGCTGAATACTCCTGATAATTCTCCACGTCCTAGAAGCAGAAAGGTTTCAGAAATAGGTATTTTTCTTTTTGATATAAAGATACGTGATAGATAGATAATAGTGATTAGTAGTTCACGAGTAAATGACGGGGAAGGTAGTGTTAAACGTATGCTGTGGTGTGGAGATTAGAACTAGACTAAAGAATTTCCCAAAAAAACATACACTCTTTTAATTTTGACTCTTATGAGAAAAGAGAGATCTTTGTCTTATTTTCTAATCTAATTATACAGGGTATCCGTAATGGTCTTACTTTTTAATATTTCTAGAAAAAATAATTCTTTAGAAAATATTCTGCTTAATCCAAAAATTCCATACCATAAATCAAAAGGGTAGTTTACTATTTATTAAAATGTATACTTTTGACTTTTTTAAGTTCAATAATTTAGGTGTAAGTGCCAATTTATAATGAAGAAATACTTTTTGAAAAATCTTACTAGTAAATATGGTTGTTTCCAGCCTGTTATCGACGAAACTGCAGTTTTTTTTTAATTGCAGTCATGAAAGCTACTACGTACTAGAATTTGCGTTCGGTTCAAAAATCACAATGTAATAGTTAAATAAATTTTGTTTAATTAAATACGGTAGGTTTCACTGGTCACTTATTTTTTATTATTTTTGAATTTAAAAAGCGTTGCCTATAGAGAATGTTTTATCTTAAAAGATATTTTTAAAACGCATTTGAAATATTTAAGAGTTTAATATAATTCATTAACTAATTAGTTATTAACTATAACTGAGACTGAAATAACAATAAATAAATTTTATATAGCAAAAATCCAGCATGATCCCAGGGCAAGGTTGTCAAGCGTTGAAGGTAGCATCATTTTGGGCCATGACACTCCTTGTTCTCAGCCAGTAACCATCAATAGTCCCCAGAAGGAAGTAAAAAAGGCCATTTTTTCTACCATGGGTCCAAAGAGGAGATTGCAGAAAGCTCTGATGAAGATGAATATTTTACCTAAAAATATTATGAAGTAAGTATTTTTTTATATTACTATTTATCATGTAAATTCGCAAGTTGGGTTTTAGTATGCATGAAGAACATTCCCACATTGAAATTTCACAAAATGTAGTTGAGATACAGAAATATAATCGAAATTTAAAGATGGTTTATAAAAAAGTAATGAGAGATAATGGGTATAGATATACTGATATTTTTAACACCCTGTTTGAATTTGTCTCTTTTTAGATGATTAATCATCTTCCAGTTGCCTGGTAAA
Source organism: Kuschelorhynchus macadamiae (assembly GCA_030620095.1). Classification (NCBI taxonomy): domain Eukaryota; kingdom Metazoa; phylum Arthropoda; class Insecta; order Coleoptera; family Curculionidae; genus Kuschelorhynchus; species Kuschelorhynchus macadamiae. Next base: position 173,079 of record JAUTXW010003751.1, read on the forward strand.
TTTACTTATTATGCTAACATGCTAGCACTGATTTCACTATACATTTTTACCTCAATCTTATTCTTTTTAGTGGCTAGTGAATATTTACATTTAATAACGGAGTAGACGTAGTGTTTTATTATTTTAATTGAAATATATGTATTGACTAGAATTTATTTAACAAATTATAAGCAGTAAAAATGTGATTTAAGTAATACACTAATTACTTTTCAGCATGGGTACAGACCAAGTTGATAGCTTTAATCCCCCATCGAATTTAACAAACAACATCTACCAGTCGCAGAGTAATCCAGACCTTATGTCGATTTGCTATGATGATTTGCGATGTACAGATTATCCAGAACATGTTTTAAAGGTGAAAATTTTATATGCTATTTACTTTAAATGATTCTGAAAAAATACAGATACTTTTAAGTTCCCTGTAGGTAAGTAAGGCATCAGTTCTAATTTAGTTTTCCATGAGAGGCAGTCACTCTTTAGTCATAAATTTGGCGCATACAAATTTTAGTGGTGCTGCTCATTCACCACTTGGGTGTTAAAAAGAGTGAATTAAAGGAAGTAGAGCAGTATGGGTGACCATTTGATTCTTAAGGAGTAAAGAGAGTACATTCATGAAATATCCAGTCTTATTTGATTGAATTTTATCACGAATGAGCTTTTACTTCTTCTAAAGCATATTTATTATGTTTGAATGAACCTCCGCCATGTCTCATGTTCCATAACTAGGACTTCTTTCTCCATATCCCTCTTTTACCCTCGACCTTTCCCTCAATGGTCAGCTGCAATAGTTGGTATTTTGGGTTCCGCATTATGTCCCAAGCAAGAGGTCTTTTTTTTCTTTACGATATTATACAGTTAGTTCTATTTTTTGCTGTCTATGATAGCCGGAAATACACTCACATTTCGAAACCTTCTATTTTGTTAACAGTGTTTGCTTTAGGATTTTAACTTTGCGAGTACTTCTGTAAAGAAGTACTGACCAAACGTAGCAATTTACGAGACTTAGCCTAAGGCCAAGCTGAAAGTCTGTACATGTTAAAACTTTTTGAATTTTAAAAACTCACTCCGAGATAGTTGAACGCTGCATTTTGTTTCGCTGTCTGATGTTCTTCGTGGAGCCCAGTTCCTAGATATTTAAATTTGCTCACTCGTTCTATAAGCATTCCATTGAATATTACGTTGACGTTTCTGAATTCATCGTACATTCTAAGGACAGCAATAGAATTGTTTTCTTCGTGTTAATAATTGAACCCCATGGTTTTGCTGTGTACTCCCACTACGTTGACAAGCCTCTGTAGTTTGATCATGTTATTTTATCGGCCATCAGAATTCAGAAGAATCATCAGCATGCCAGATATTGTTGATCGAGACCCTGTAATATTCTTTTCAAGGTCCTTGAATTCCTCCTAGAAAATACTTTCTAGATATAAATTGAACAAAAGAGGTGACGATATACATCCTTGCCGCATTTTAGTGGAGTGGCCAGGTCGTTATCCATTTTTATGTATGCTGTTTGATACCCCTGCCCCTATACACACAATTTTTCATGGCTACGCCAGTAATGAAAAATCAACCAGTTTCAGCAAGATGGCGCCACATTTTACACACCAAACCAGTCTATGGAAATGGTCGGAGGATTATTCGCTGATAAAGTTATGTCAAGAAGAGGCAATATTAACTGGCCTCCTAGGAGCCCCGATATATCGCCGCTTGATTATTTCTTGTGTGGTTGGTGTATAAGAACAATCTGGCAAGAATAATCCAATTTAAAAAAAATTGGCATCGAAATAAGATACTCTTTTTGGACACCTATCAAAATTCTTTTCATTCATTTATCAACTTGACTGAGTTCGTATTGGCATGATCTATCGGTATGTTATGACACTTAATGAAAAACTGGTTTTATTTCATTTTTGAATAGACCGAAAGACAATATTATGAGGTTGATGAAAAGAAAAAGAAATGGGAAGGTAGTTCAATCCTTGGAGAATTTGAAAGAAATTTATCAAAATTGATTTTTGTTTTATGTTAGATAATATTTTATCTGTGATCGTAATTGTATTGTGTATCTATTATTTTGCAACCGATTTTATGAGAAATTACGCGAATTATATAAATTATAAAGCCGTCATTTAACTTTATTGATGTTCTAATTTTTTTTGCGGGCTTAAAATTTTTGTTTTTCAGAAAAACTTTTATTTTGTGAAATAGAAGCTAAAATTACTGATTTTTGATAATTTTTGACACTTTCTGAACCTTAAAAAAAGATCGAGTCGGTGCGATATTAGTACATACCATATAGTGTGTCTGTCGCGAACTCAAAGAAAAAAAACTTTATTGGTTTTGTGGAAAACATACTCTTTATAAAAAACATTCATACTTAAATTTTGTACTATATGGTGTCTCAGAAAAATAAATGTTATTCCCCTGCACTCATACTCAAATTCATTTTCTAGTTTAGGGTACCTCAAAAATTTAATTTTGATTAGATATATTAATATTAAGATTCAAATAAATGTGTTTATCGGGAAAATGCAAAAGATCATTATAATATTCACTTGGTGTTACTTTTTACATGGTCAGTGAGAAATATTTTTTATAATTTATTATTTACTTTGCAAGCAGTGGTGAATTATATTGGGAGGTCAATAACAAATTTAAAAATAGGCATACTTTAAATAAAAATAAATATCGTAACTTTAAATTGAGCTTTAAATTCTCTTGAAGTACAGGTCTACTGTTCGTTCTTTAGAATTGGAAAAATGCTGAATGACACGTTCGTTAAAATTGTACGCACATTGCTTTTATAAACGATTTCTCGATACTTAACATTGCTAAAGCGGATAGTCTATCTTGGCCCAACTCCTCAACAAAATGTATAAGCCCTCGAAAAACCCCTGGATTTTCAAAGCCGTTTCATCATGGCCACGTAGTGCCAGCTCGTATGCCCCACAAAATGTTACAAAATCTATAATTTTGTTTAAAATATAACGATTTTTGGATACATTTTCGTTAAAATCTCTAAGGGATTTTCTTTAAGCTGTGTCTAGCTGAGTTCGAATATCAACACTTCCGACCGTAGCATAGTTCACCGAACATTTCATGTGCTCCGCAGAAAACACATGTTTTTATATTTTTTCTTTTAAGTGTTTTAAGTCTTTAACACCGATTTTGCACCATAATGAGTCCGACGAGTCCTTAGGAAACAACAAACAAACATAACAGTAAAATGAGTTAGACTTCACAAACACATATCCAGTTAGCTAAATCGTACATACTTTTACGAAAGTTTCGATGAACCTCTTTATTTTTGTGTCTACTAGTTTGTAGTATACTAAGTTCTGCGACCACTTACCTTGAATTCGGTTATTTTCTCAAAAATAAGATCGTTAGCACTCTTTAGTTGTTTAATTTTTGCACTACCCACATTTTATTTAATCTGCATTCACAACTCAAACATAGACCACCTTGAAATTGGTTATTTTTGTAAGATTAAGTTTGTAAGCACTTTTTAGTTGTTTATTTTTTTGCACTAGTCACTACCAACATGTTATTTCCTGTATATTTCCAACTTATACATAGATCATAAAAATAAAAAAAATATATATTACAAAAAACAGTATATAAATCAATTTACATCGATTAAACACGTCCGAAACAATATCGAGTTAGAATATCGACCGGGTGACTTAATAAAATATGGAAATGTTGGGTACTAAAATGTGCAAAATTTTTCTCAATTAACTTTTTCTTTTTTTACTTTTTTTGTCATTGTAACGCTGTAATCACCAATTTTTAATATAGAAGTTATAGTTTTCTTTTGTTCAAAATCGAAAACCTCAAATATAACTGATATATGCTGAAAAAAATTTAAGTCGTTGAATTTTGCAACAATATGAAAGTTCGAAACCTGAACTATAGCTGTTCTTAATGTTTCCATTATCTTTCATTTGTAGGTATATAAACCGGACCAGAGCTACAAATACCTCCTCATTCACAAGGAAACCACGGCTCATGAGGTGGTGATGCTGGCCCTCCAAGAGTTCGGCATGACGGACCCCAGTTCGAACTTTAGTCTGTGCGAGGTGTCCGTGACGGACACTCAAATAATAAAGCAGCGACGGCTTCCCGACCAGCTTCAGAATTTGGCGGAAAGGATAGGGCTTAGCAGCCGATACTACTTGAAGACGAATGGTGTGACCGAGACTTTAGTACCTGACGAGTTGGCTCCCGAGTTGGTGAGGGAGAGCGCTGTACATTTCTTGCAGTTAAACGCTGTGGAAGTAAGTTTTGATACATACATATGCGCACAAATAGTTATTATCGACTGCAAGTGATCTACAAAACTCGTGTAACGAAACTAGGAGTTTCACAGGGATCAGTTCTTTCCAAAATATTTTTTATTATTTATATCAGTGATGTAAGTGAGGTATGCGAAACCCCTGATAAAACCATACATTTTTTCTTTTAACATCAAGATATTTTGAAGATATTATTCCAAAATGTAATAATAACTCAAAGGAATTCGGCATATGGTGCGAGGATAATGGTTCTGGAGGTAGTTTTGGATCAGTCGTGTCCAGACTTAGTACTAATAGCTACGTTATTAGACCTGTTAGGGCAACAGCAACGCCATAGATTTTAAGATTACTTTAAGATTTCATAATTCAGTCATTCATTTCATTTAAAAAAAGGCGTCGACAAATATTTATTAAAATAAATAGTCTTACACCGCTCACTCCTTTTATCTTTCAATTGATCTATTATATAAAAATTAAATTTTTTTTAAATTTCGATATACACAGCTTTTTAACCCACAAATGCAGAAACGTCCATCATAATCATTTTTATTATTTACCATTTTAACTTAAATTATGTTTATCTTATATCTATGGATGTTGTATACATTTCGATTATTGATTTATATTTCTTTTATATTTACAATTTATTATATTTCTATCTTTTAAATAAAGCTTTAACACTTTAATGGAGAACAACTTCGCTATAAGAAAAATGAAGTGAAAAGAGAAAGGTAATCTTATCACACCCTTTGGTCCTATGACACAGATTTTCTTTTATTTCTCGTCTTTTTTTTAAGGTAAGGATATCAAACCCAGTATATCTAAAATCAGGAAAAAGTGATCTACTTAATAAAATTACAGGGAGTATCATTTAAAAAGTATAAGTTAAGGTTATTTGCTTGACAATTGGTACTTTTCATATTCTTCTAATGTTGCATACATTTTGGTAACAGCCACACAATATATTTTTTAAAATCATTTTTAAATATAACAAAGTTGTAGCAGATTAAAATATGGACAAATGTACATGTTAATAACCAAAAAAAAAAATTAAAATAGAAACTTATTTTATGTTAAAAAATTGCCTCTTTTATTGTAAATTTCAGGTGGCCATTCAACTCACCCTACAAGACTTTAGTATATTTAGACAAATAGAACCGACAGAATATATAGACGATCTGTTCCACCTGAAATCTAAATACGGTACGCCCATGTTGGAACAGTTTGAAGCTTTAGTGAATAAGGAAATGTTTTGGGTGGTCAGTGAAGTGTGTTCTGAGCAAAATCCAGTGAGAAGAATGAAGATTATAAAGCAGTTTATTAAAGTTGCACGTAAGTATTGTTATTCTACTTGTTTTGTACACGGCTACCCTCCTTTGTTGGTATGAAAATATGTGGAATATTTTTTCCAACTGTAAGAAAAATTGAATCTCTGGATGAATGATATGTGAGTGACTCCACTCACTGATATCCTTACAACGTTTATCCAACCGGGCCTAAAGTCAGTAGTAAAAATTAAACTAACCACTTTTGTTTTCATGGAAAAGCTTTATCTGATTATTCCACCTAGGCGACGGAAATAGTGTTAAAGTCTATGGTATTTTATCTTAAACAACACTTTCTACATTAGAATTAAACGAGACTGATATCCAGTGCCCTTAACTTGTACCTAATAAAACTTCCACCAGTTCTAAAATTCTATTTTGAGACCTCTGGAGTCTTAGGGGATAGGGGATAAGTAGGGTGAGACAATGGGCGATGTTGTGTTCCTCGTACATCACTCTACCAGTTAAGCTATCGACGACCCATAGCCAAATAAAGAAGTGGGGGGCCATGTGATTTCACCATCATCTGCATAGAGTTATTACACAAGTGATGAAACAGCTTTCCTTATCGCGCTTCTCTCGTTACATGCTTATTCCAAGTGACCTAGGGTACAGATATCTGTCCAAATATCTGCAAAAATTATTTCTGTATCTAAGAAACATTTCAAAATGACATTTCATATGTAAAGAAGTCCTCAGTATTAGACTCCCAGCCGCTTGTGTCCACTGCTAAGCCTCACGTAATCTCTTCCGTGTTATGTCCTGTGCGGTGCTCATCCAGAGCTTTTCGTAGTTGAGGAATACTAGGATAAGAGGTTTATTGTAATTAATACACTTTTCAATAAGCGTTTTTAACACCTGCTAGTTATAAAAACACTTATTGTAAGTCGTTAAGCTAATTTTGTTTCTTGATTCAATGAAATTTCTTAATTTAATGAAAGTATTTAATTTTGGTATTCAGGTCAATGCAAAGAATGTAAAAACTTCAATTCGATGTTTGCGATTGTGAGTGGTTTGGGACATGGGGCTGTGACTCGATTAAGACAAACATGGGACAAGTTACCTGGAAAATATCAAAGAATATTCAACGATTTGCAACAACTTATGGATCCTTCGAGGAATATGAGCAAATACCGTCAGTTAATTAGCGCAGAACAAACTCAACCCCCAATTGTAAGTAGAATTATTACTTATTGGTATATTTTTAACTGTTTAAGGAAGAATTACTGAATAAAATACTATATTTATTTACATATGAGGAAAGAGCTATCTCAAAAAGTTGATTAATAATAAAATGGTTATAAATGAAAAATAGAGGTAGTATAACACGAAGTTTTTTTCCAAACATGAATTGTTTTAACATTTTTCTTTAGATATTTCAATCAATATTGCAAATCAATATATCATTTTTTATCCTTCTAACTTGTTTATCTGTTTAGGCTAAAAAAATATTCATGTTTTTGCTTAGATTTCCCTAGCTACTATTTTTAAATCATAAAGTATGTGTGTTTTTCTTATTTATAAATTTCACGTTGGTTTTTTTTTTTTAGAGTGCTTAATAAAACATTAAATATAATGTGGCTTGAAAAACTTGTTGAGGGGGGCCCAGATTGAGTAAGGGCCTAGGACATAAACCAAAATAGGCCCCGCATATGCATTTTAAAATACTCAAGTTAGCAGAATTCAATGCTTCTGCATAATGTTATTTGAATATTTACTGAAGTATTTCAAATATATTCATGACCATAAATGATGTAAGGCACATAATTATTTACTTTTAAACACTATAATATGCCAGTAATTCTTTCTAAAGTCCCTAGTATATTATGCAGTAAGATCTAGATACTTGCCTACACAGTCTACGTAATTTTTCCGCAAAATCACAATATTTTCTGTTAAGTGATTGTCCAGATTTTGCTGCAATGTATTCATTGTTTCACTTGAAATAGGAAGTAACAATTTTAATAATATCTTGAGTACTGGTAAACCTATACAGTTTAAAATTTGACAGTTGCATGTGTATTATATATATAAATTGACTTTTTTGGGTGTTTAAGCTTTTTCTATCCCTCTTGAGGATTGTGGTTGAAGTTTTTAATTTTAATAGGGAGCGAATGAAAAATAAACGAGAAACATTGACAAAAAATTAAAGGTGTACTGTCATTGTTATTGATAAAAATTGTTTTTAACATCTCGTTACTGGGTTTTGTCGTCGGTGTGTGCTAACGCTTAAGCCTTTTGCCTTTGTGGTGTTATTAGCAATGTAATACAAATTACAATGGGGCAGCTAGACTGTTCAGTGAAGCTTTTCCAGATAGACGAGTTTCTGCATGTTATGTGAAAAGTGTTGTTTCTAAGTTCGTAACAACTTTTGGCATTGGAGATGTTCCCCACTCTGGTCGTCCTTCTGGTAAATCTGAAGATCCTGAAATTGGGTTTCTAGGAACATTTGCTCTTCAACCAAAACAGTTACTCCAAAGAGTAGCTGCTGATGTGGGTGTGGGTAAATCTACAGTTCACAACATTATAAAAAAAAACATACATTTCGCAGATTACGGTTTTGTGAAGAAATGTTACATTTAATTGAAGCGCAACCAAATTACTTTTATCCGACATGTTTTAGTGATGAAATAACTTTTATTCTTATGACTTAGTTTTTCAGCAGGATGGAGTGAAACGGTTACCCATCAGAGAGTATCTTTATAATGAAATTTCTGTAGAACGACCAGTACGGTCGCATGTCCTTGCTCCACTTGATTTCTTTTTTTTCTTCTCTCGGGGTTACTTAAAAGAGCGAGTGTTTGTTACAAAACCCAATGACAATTGACCTGCTCCAAAACGTTAGAAGGGAATTTGAAAGAAGAGGCTAGTAATACCAAGAGGTTAACTGTGGACATTTTCAACATCTTATAAAATACTTACTTAATGCATTTTATTGAAATATATGTACATAAAAAATACACAATAATTCAAATGGCCATCGACCCAAGATCTTCAGACTTCTTATAAAATAAAATTGAAAATAACAGTTTTAACTCTACGACTGGAATTCTTGTTTTAATATTTTTCCATTCGAAAAAAAAAACGGGGTCGAGGCAGACTCCGGTTTGCGCATTTTTGTCTTTTAGAGGTCTTCAAAATAAGTTAATATTCAATATAGGGTTGCACTTAACATTAAAAAGTTCAACTCACTCTCGCTACTCCCAAAAGAAGTGAAAAAAAGTTAAAACGCCAAAAAAGCTAATTTGGTGGTATACATGCAACTTCCAAATTTTAATATTTTTATGTTTTCTAGTACTCAAGATATTAGCTCATAGCAACACTTTACGCTGTATAAATTTAGTTTAATTTAAAGCTTCCTGTTTCAATATAATTAAAGAACAATAATATCTTACTATGTTTTTCTTCAATTTTCTTGTAGTGTTATCTGATTCTAAACCATAGTGTAAGTTTGGTGTAGTTCTACCCTTCACTCTTTTTTTATTTTCCTGTTTTGTACAAAGCGATCGTATTTCGTTGTTATAATGCTTGTAAGTGTTGGTACATTCATTTCTAATAAATTTTTGATACATTTACACGTCAGTTAGGAACAATTTTAGTCGTTTTTTTTTTCGTGCAAGGTGACTCCGAGAGCGTTATCCGCGATGTAGTTTAATAGTGTTAGTAAATAATTTAAAATTGGAGGAAACTATCATTTATTAGATCATATGCAGTACGTAATTAGCAGAACGTATATTTGCGTTATATCATGGCATTTCGTTGCTTATTTGGCATATTTTATCTGTTTAGCTAAATTAAGAATTTAAATTGAATTAAACTAAACGAAGTGTTCTAGGAAAGTTTTCGGGAGTTTTCAGCAAATGGAATTTTTCTATAAACAATTTAAATCGGGTCAGTATGACATACTACAAAAAAACGAAATATTCTTTATTTATTTCCTGTGTTAACTTTCAAGATACCTTGCAATAATTGTATCTTCTACTGTGGTTCTCGACCTTTCTGTATATAAATTCGGGTTTATGAAACACTGCATATAAAAGTATTTTTGATAACAGTGTTAGGCATGGGAATTTAACACGAACCGGGAAAATCGAGGAAGCATTTCGTTTTTCTTTTTTTTTCGGAAAATTATATTTTTAAAAACTGGTGGTATAATTACCCTGCATTGCCCGGACATAATTGCCTTATTTAGTACACAGTTTCTGAGCCAATTTAATAGTCTTGTAGTCACCATTCACGAGGTAGAGTAGGTGTACTTATTTACATTTTTATTTGTAAACATTTTAATTTTGGTAGGCCTTTGTTTCAGTTTTGTAAGTTATTTTTTGGAGAGATATATGAATTGTGTGATTGCTAATTCATATCTTATGGATTGTTCATATATGAATTTTTCTGTTTGTCTGAAATAATTAATATCTCATAATACATTTTATTAAATTACACAAACCTGTAGAATATATTTAAGCATGAGTTTCAAAGCATTGGTCCACAATTTCGAAGTTATTGTTTAAAAATGAGAATATAAGAAAATTTGATTTTTAAAAATGTTCTAATTTTTACTTTGCTGAAAGTTTTATACTAATTGTTATTAACTGCACAGTTACATTTTTTTTTTGTTTAAATTACAATTATAGGTGTAAACTAGTGTGTCAACTAGTACTTGGCAAATAATTGTTGACCCATGCCAATACTTGATAAAAAAAAAGGTACTTTTTATCAATCAGTTTCAGTGGTAAAATTTCTCCTTATATTAGATATTTAATAACTTTGCTTTCGGGTCGCTCACAGGATTGTGCTCTTCAACTCAAACTGAGGTCGTCACCCAAAGTATACAGTCGCTGAAATTGTAAATTATATTTGTTCAATGTAAAACCACTACACTAGGATTTTTTCCATACAGATTCCGTTCTATCCAGTAGTTAAAAAGGACCTAACTTTCATACACGACGGAAACAACTCCCACGTTGAAGGCCTAGTGAACTTTGAAAAACTTCGCATGATCGCCAAGGAAGTACGATCGCTTAGCAACATGTGCAGCAGTCCCTACGATTTATTGACCATGCTGGAACTGGGCGGACAGCCAGCCAGCAATGCCATGGTAGCTCTGAATCAAATGACTACTGCGGCGTCTCAGTATCATTCTCAAGGTTAGGAGAAAAGACATTAATTGACATAAATCTAAACCTTAAATATATGCATTATATATCAAAATTATTTTCATCTCAACTGTTCCAATCTATTTTTAATCACTATCAAACTTTTGAAAATTGTTTACTTGTAAAGACTGTTAATCGATTTTGACGATTAATAAAATCAAAAAGAATCCGATATTTTCGTAATCCAATAATGGATTTTTAAAACTGATATCGATAATTTTCTAATATCAACCAAATCATTTTATTAATAAAATATTTTTTTGCAAAATTGAGATTTTTATCATTTATATATTTATATTTCTTTTATTCTGTATATAGCTTTTGTTATTTAATAGAAAATTACGTTATATAAGTACTATTTTAGGGCAAGCGACAGTGAAGCGACGAAAGAAGTCCACTGCAGCTCCTAACCCCAAGAAAATGTTCGAAGAATCTCAAATGGTGCGTAGAGTGAAGGCATATTTGAACAATCTTCACGTAGAGACAGATGAAAAAAGGCTTCATGAAATGTCTACCGAGTGTGAAGGTATGATGGATTCATGTTTAATTACTAGTAGGTTGTACTTTCAAAATAACAATTTATTATGTGTCAAAAAAAATTCACAAGCAGTATATTTTCTTTTTCTAAATGCTATTCGTATAGCTGCTAAAAAGTTAAGACAAAAGTGGTTTAAAATTTTCTCCACTACTATGTATAGTTTTTGAATCCTAAAAACTGGTAATGGCAACGACACTTGTGTGTTGAAATAATTAAGAGAGGACAATTCATTCTTATAAATGATGAAAACATGTACATTTTAAAATAAAAAGCATCATAAAAATATAATTTTACAAGTCCAGTATAAACATGCGATATATCAGTGTTAAAAATGTTATAATATTATTGTTAATATTAATAAAAAGACCATATATGGCTTGGTGCTATCGAAAGATGTAGCAACTTCCATTTGTGCCTAAGGAGGATGAAATACTATCCGATAATTTACCTAGAGCATGGTACTCGGCATTATTTAACCTTAAGCATTATTATATCTCTAATTTTAAATTATAATATAAAAACAACTCCAGCTGTAGACAATATATTATAAGAAACCATTAACACCTCAAACAGACCTTACCTGGACCGTTCTGATAGTAATGAGAACATTCGTCAGACGGACTCTTTCACCCAGTGACAAACCTCCTTTTATTATAAAATAATGTCTTGCTGTTTTTCAGGAAGTGGCACGACCGGAGGATTTTCAGGGCCAGATAGCCAAAGAGGGAAAAGACACGCGTCACCAGCCCCCTCTACAACGAGTAGTACAAGTAGTGCTAGTGACGAGCGAAAACCTACTGCTAAATTTGGTAAGAAATTGTCTTTAAGTATTTAGTTCTATTGATATTAATTATTTGCTTTTTAATAATACGCAATTACATCTGTTCTAAGTTATTCTCAACTCATTTTTCATTAAAAACTCACTTAACTTTTATTAACCAGCGTGTAATAATTTGTTTTCTTTTCTAAGTTTACATGTATATGGAAGACATCGGTAATATAACTATAATATTTTCAACTTAATATATGTTGTTAGTAAAAAATACTATCCCCATTGAAACAGACTTCTTGAAATACCCGCCACGTTTGTTTCAAGCATTATCACAGTTTCAAAATTAAATTTTCTTTCTTTTTAATCCCCATTTCTTTGATAAATACTACTCATTTTTCATATTTGAATGTATAATTATGGCGTAATTATAGCATACATATTTCCCCAGAACTATTTTTTTTTATTACAGCTCCTAAATAAAGATCACTTGCAAAAATTATCATAAAATTAAAATAAATATGCAGCAGTAGATACAATTTTTCAAATTCCAAATACAAAGAAAGGTGCTAGTATTCCTTAGTATTTTTTTTTTCCAGATGTAATAATTTCTACCGATTGTAGAATTTTAAGTAATTACAATAATAAATCATAATGATGAAATTATGGTTCTTAGAATTAGATAGTGTCAAATTGGAATTACTTTCCCATGTTTCACCTGCGATTTCACGAGGCATCTTCAGAAATCTTTGCACGAGGTTAAAACTCTGAGTTTAGGTATTTATACTCGGCCTATTCTCACTGTGATGATTGGTTTCCGAGCATACTGTAGCTCATAGCCCGCTTCATAGATTTTCAGGGTGCTTGATGATTTCAATAGATTCTCTAATCTTTCTTTCATAATATCCCAAAACTTGCTCAAGATCCTTTGGCTCTTTTAAATCATAATATGTTGTTCAGCGACAGCCGATTGAACAATTTATTTTTTATTTATACATTTTTTATGTTCCTTAAGTCTAGTGGACACAGGCCTTCCAGTTTCCCCTATATACCCTTAACGCAGTAACAAGGAATTGTATAAACTTCTTCTGATTGCAAAGTTATTACCTCTTTCGGCGACGTTAAGTATTGCCCAATCTTATTGTGTTTATTAAAGATTTGGCGAATGTTAGATGTCTTGAATTTTTATATGAGGTACCCTTTAGAACATTTAAAGCTACAGAACTTGATGGTTGAGTATTCAATAAAAATCAAAGAAATTGTCTATATTTCTCAAATAAACCTAGTTTTAATAACAAACATAGAAAAAGACTCCAAGTCTCAGTCTCAGTAAATTATAATTATTAACATGACACGTTTACGCCCTTTCGAGCATCATCAGACCTACAAACAACACAGAGAACCTTAGTAAATAATCATACTCACAAATCCTAAAATAATAACTTAGAATAAAACACACTAAATTACAACAAAACAAACAACTACTTATACATATTTGTATGACACGAAAATGAGGTTAAGTCTCACGTGAATAAACAAAATAAAATATTAAAAAATTATTAAAAAATTGATGTCTGTAGCTGAGATCGAACCCGGACTGCCTGAGTGGGAGGCCAGAGTAAGTACTTATAGACCATTGGACTGGTCAAAGAAAATAACCAAAAACTCTTACTCTATAAATTAGTGAATGAAATACAATTCGTTTACTCGTTGCTTCCAAACATTCTCATTGAAAATGGAAGATTAAGGAAAAGTACCGTTTCTTGACCTTTTGCTATCGAGGAAACACAGTAGGATAGAGTTTAAGGTTTACCGGAAAGCATCGTTCATAGATAATATTATTCAGTATGCTTCAAACGCTCCTTACACACAAATTCGCCGCGTTCAACTCCTTTTTCTATCGGTTGTGTAATTTACCATTGTCAACGGAAGCGTTTAATAAGGGACGTGATATTATAATGCAGATTGCTTGAACAACGGTTTTCCTTTGAAGTCATATCAACAAATTAAATTATAAATTTATAAACAAGTACAAAATGTCCTATAATGTCATACATTCAAAACTTACGGATGAGACAAATATTTTCAAGTGCATTACTTTTTTCGGAACTATTTCTCTCCAATTGGCTAAATTTTTTAAAGATATTAAAACTATCAACATTTCATTCAAAACAGTAAATACTCTCAAGAGAAATTTAGTAAGAACAAAAGACACAACCAATAAATTGTCCAGATCTGGGGTTTACGCGCTAAATTGTGACGATCTATGTGGAATAAAAAGGTAGAACAATTTCAACAAGGGTGAGAGCACATTTGAGCCTTGTCAACAAGTTCAGAAATACGGATGTAACTGGAACTGTTGCAGCTTTTGCCATGCATTTGTTAGAGTCAGGTCATGACTTTTCCATTTCTGACGTTGGTGTGTTACAAGAATGTCCGAAGGGGAAAAAGCTTTACCTTCTAGAAAAAATGGAAATAACCAAAGCTATAAAAAGCCCTATTCTCACTTGCGTTAACGATGTTTTTAATTTCGAACCAACCCTAATATTTAACAAATAAATGTAATTATTATTGTAGGCAAACTTCATTTAATTCACTAATTTATAGAGTGACGGCCGGTTGCAGAAAGCTCAATTAAAGTTTAGAACGTTTAACGGAATGTCAAATTTGACAGGGAGTTCCTAGATTCGTATAAGCAGCTTGTCAAATCCGAAAGCACGGTTAACTATTCTAAACAGCAATTAAGTTTTGTGCAACCCGCTGTGAGAGTTTTTGGTTATTTTCTTTGACCAGTCCACTGGTCTGTAGGTACCTCCCACTCAGGCGGTCCGGGTTCGATCCGAGCTAGAGACATCAATTTTTTAATACTTTTTTAATATTTTATTTTGTTTATTCACGTGAGACTTAACCTCATTTTAGTGTCGTACAAATATGTATAAGTAGTTTATTTTTTTATACTTTAGTGTGTTTTATTCTATTTGTAAGTTATTGTTTTAGGATTTGTAAGTGTGATTATTTACTAACATTCTCGTTAGGTTCATTGTTGTTTGTAGGTCTGATGATGCTCGAAAGGGTAAAACACGGGTCATGTTAATAATTATAATTTACTGAGACCGAGACATTGAGTCTTTTTCGATGTTTGAGTATGCAGGTCTTGATGAGTTATACGATTAATAATATCTAATCGAACGCCTAATATCTTCAGTATCGTATCCGTTTGATATTAATTCTTCAGACAGTTACTCTATTTTCTTCAGAATTGATTACAGATTGTTTCTGAAATGAATGATGATGAGAACTAAAATTTAAATATTTATTCGTATATATTGGTTTCCCGTATACAGAGTGGCCTAGGGCGAAGTTCTCCTTCTTTTGTACTAAATCATCAAGAAAGGGATTGGCACCATCTGAGTCGATTTCAATAGTGAATTTTATTTTAGACTGTTGTTGGTTTAGAATTTAGATGATCTAAAAATATAGTTAAATTTTCTTCTCCATGGTTTGTTTATAAATATCATGTAATATGTGTCGGAGATTTTTGGGAACCAATAGAATTACCAATAGGCAGATTTGTATACAGGGATTAGAATACACTTTATTAAACGTTTCTACGAAATGTTTGGAGTTTTTGATATAAGAACTAGATCTTTCTGAAAGAGGGGTTTAAAATATTGGATACATATTTACCTTTTTTTGTAAGAAGGGGAGTCTGTCGCACTGACGATGGGATGTAATGATATATTGGCTTTTTGTATTTTTGAGGAGGTCTAAACCCAAGAACCATGATTTCTTAATTGACTCCAGCCTTGTAAGCTTTCGAACTATGTTAGAAAACTTAATGAAGTAAAAAAAATAGTCCATCATGTATCTACCAAGGTTCTAAAACTGCCTAAACTATGGAATAAATATAAGTAAAGTGAACAGTAAGATTCAATAAGATAAAAACATGACACTTGCCGTAAGTAATAAAATCAAAATTCATTAAAAATTTAATCTAAAATCCGAAATGACAAGACAATAAAGTGATAAAAATATTGGGTATATGATTTTTTATAAAGATAACCTGAGACAAAAAAATCACAATATCAATAACTTAGTCTTGGTTTGCTTAGAATGAAGTTTTAACATCAATATTAAAGTGTATTTTTATACTAACAGACAAACTGTTTATTCTGAAATATAAAAAAAAATCTTTACAATTAAACCAATACATAATTGACCAGTTTGTGTCATTTCAGCATCGATTCTACTAAACAAAAACGTGAGGGGGCTTGTACTAAAAGCTGTTTAGATTGTGTCTAAATAGAAGGTCTGTTACTTAGTCTAGTGTTCAAATTCCATTTAAGTTTAGCCTAATATATAGAGAAAATATTTTAAAAGATGTTAAATACAAAAGGTTAAAAAAAAGAGTGATTGAAAAGCAAAAAAAATAAGCATCGAACTTTATTAATCCAAATGGAATACCCTTTGTAACGTGGTTTGCTTAATTGGGTCTCTTTTTGTCGATTATAAAAATGCCAGGTTTGATAATTTTATCTTTAAAGAAAATAGATAAAATTGTCAAAAATCCTGCCTTAACAGGCAGTTCCTATTAATTAAAGTTAAAAGGTTCTGTCACTTTCTGACACATTGGCACATAGGGTTTTGCCAATTTTATTGGTTATTTTTAAAAATAAAGTAATTGAACTGGGTATATTCATAATAGCAAGAAGGCAATCATTTAATAAAACAATAATATACAGGGTGCTGCACTTAATATAACAAAGTCGATTTTTTTTCTTTCCAATTTTCGTTTATTTATATTTTTAGTAAACCCTAGTGGTTCAAATCATTATAGAGTTTGTAAACCCCTTTCAAAGTATAACCACAAACTCTGCTATAATTGGACACATTTCAGGAATCTGAGAAAGAAGTTTTGAGAGCCCTCAAAATCTGCAAAATTTTAATTGTTTTTACTAAGTTTGTGTATACAAAAAAAAAGAAATATTACACATGTTTATTTATTTTTTTTAATAGACATATCATAGTTTAAACTTGACAAATCTTATTTTTTTTATTATATATATATATATATATATATATATATATATATATATATATATATATAATTAAGTATTAATTTAGACTTATATTATCATCGTTACCGCCATTAACCTAAAGCCAGTAGTTTTTTAAATATTTTGCAAATTACCTACGAAATTATTAGTAATTTCGAATAAATGTAAACCAGGTTCGGCCTCACCTCAAGCTGTTAGAAAGCTACTGGCGTTGTCTGAGCCTGCTAAAACTAGGCCCCACCAGCCTAGGCAACCTCCCACGCATGGTGTGCCTATTAACCAACCTAGTCCTGCAGTTCGGAGAGCCCCTAGCGCTACAGGTAACTAACCCATTAATGTTATCATAGTAACTTCTTGCATTGCTAACTGTTTGTTTATGTAGCATTGTTTCATAACTGAAAAATCATAACATCGTAAATATCGATTTTCTGGTTTTCGTGAGAGTCAAAAAATACATCAAATGATCTTCTTGTGATAATTAAGAATAAAAAAATCAGAATTTTAAAGAAGTCTCATCTTCCCTAATAAAGATATTTTTTTTCTGTTCTTAAAGTCGATAGTTTTCTGGGTGAAGGTAGAGACTTTCCTCCGAAACTTCCGAAAGACTAGATTTTTGCATTTTCGTTCCTCCGGTACCATTGCGGACCCAGAACTCAAGTATCAACTTTAAAAACGGAAGGTGAGACTTCTTTAAAAGTTTTATGTTTTAGATTTGAGTGTGGCGAAATAGCCCAAAAATATGTTGTTTTTAAATCATCAATCTGTCGCAACAATTTCGTAATTATTTAAGGACCTCATGTATTTAGAAAATGTTTAATGTGTATTTCTACATAAGCTAAGGAAAATTTGCTAATTTCTAATAAAAGCTGAAACTGATTGCTATACTACTGTTTCACCGATATTCTTGAATATTATTACGTGGCGATTGGGAAGCCCATTACTTATCCTAGATGTTAAAACCTGACGGAAATACACATAAATCATTGTCTCTTTGCACATTTGTCTTCTGTAGCTAAGAAACTTCTGAAGAAATTCTAGCTTACATGAAGTTGTAAGAACTAACTCGGTCAATTCTACTTCATTGACTTTTATTTCAAGTTTCGTATAAAAATACGCCTAAAATTTTAGATTTTTATTTTAAACTTAAGTAATTCACTTAAAAAACCTCTCATTTTATAGCTCTTCTGTTTCTGTACAATATATCTCAAATACTTCGATTTTAATCTTGTATTCAAAAATCATTGCTTGAAGAATATCCAAAACGACGTATTAGTTTTTTTAAGCGCTCTTTGTAATGTAAGAAAAAGAAGAGTGTATTTTGGTCAATTTTATTCTGCAAAAAGGTTTGTCATATTTTGTGTAAGGTTTACGAAGGTGCAGGTGGCAAAAAACTTCTAAGTGTTTTTAAGACTTGTTTTGTTTCAGTTACATATTAGCTGTAATACTTCTCATCAATGTTTAATACGATATGGCACCCTTTTTTTTATTTTGCTTCTTATTTGAAAAACGTCATTGTAATCATTTATGTACATTCATGTAGTAAAATAATTTAAAATGTTATCTTTGTATTGGACTCCTATAGAGAATGATATGAAAAAAATTTTTTTTATCATTTGCTACATTTTTTTACTTTTCTCTTTGGTTTCGCTGTGTAGACCAAACTAAAAGAGAAGCATACAAATAATAAGTTGTTGGACTCTTAAATCAACATTATTTAGATGCCTTACTGATATCAGACATTAGTGAAAGAAAGAAAACTATTATCTTTCTGTTTAGAGGAATTATTAATCCTCTGAACAGAAAGAAAATAGTTTTCTTTCTTTCACTAATGTTTGATATCATTAAGGCATCTAAATAATGTTGATTTAAGAGTCCAACAACAAAACTTTTAACAAATCAGTACATTGGAAATAATAGAAAAGATACATAACATGCATACGATTTTCGTATGAAGAAATATTAAAAGGCTAAAGAAAAAACAAAAGCTTAGGTCTATGTTACCTGCGTTATTTACACAAAGGATAAGGATAAATATAAAATATTAGTTACAAGAGAGTCCTGCTAAAAATTTCGCAATGTGTTTTCAGTCCAAGTCGACAGCGTTTACCGTCTTGAGAAGAAGGGCACTAAGGTTTGAATGCCAAAAACTGGTTTTCTTTCGAGGGAGTTGTTTGATTAATTACATTTGTATAATGATACAATTTAGCACACAAGTATATATGGCCAAATAAAATTAATAGTTTTTGGATTTGTTCTGAATAATTCATTTTTAAAAAGATAAATAATTATTTTTTATAGGCCATCAAAAAATTATTCAATTTTTATAATTACACTGATAAAACAAACTTTTAGTTAGCTGTTCGTTTTTTAATAAATGAGGCATATTTTTGTGCAATAGGAAGTTACTCAAGTTACGGATCCCATAGCTCAAGCAGTTCAGGAGCGGGCGGTCGGGCAATGCACGAGCGGTCGCACTCCGACACGCCTACGCCACTGCCTTCGGTCGCCCTTTCCGCCGAGAGCAGTAGCGTGACGTCGCTCAGCAACTTGCCATTGAGAAAGACTCTCACCTCGGGTAAGTCCTAAACAATAAATAAAATTGTGTTTTTTAGTTTTTCCAACTAAATTTTAGAGTTTCCAGGTTTTTGGAAAATAAAATTGACAGTTTTTATAGCCAGTTTTATTGTAAACGTTAGGTATAGAAATAACTGCAAAAGCATATACTATATTTATTATCATCAAAAGAAAAGCAATTCATATTAATGGAGTTCATTCATTCATGGGCATTGAAACCTAGTTTATGTCAGTTTTGATATATATGATCAAAATTGTACAAAAATTTTGGATCTTTTGATTATATTGGCACGTTCGAGAAAAATATAGCAATGAATTTTAAAAAATTAGTTATACACAGAACCTAACAATGTAGGTAGGTACGTTAGGCGAATGACATTAATGCGACAATTTTCAAAAATACGCGTCCTGAAATGATCAGTTGAATCAGCCTTTGAAAACTGAACTAGTTCATTGTTCGAAGGTATCAATTAAAAGTAAACTACTGTGAAGTAGTGTTAGAAGTTATTGTTCAAACTAATAACTTTAGTAATCTTACCTAATTAGGTGTTTAGATTAGATCTCAGGAATTACTTGAAACGATATGGTAAAACTGTATAGAGCAATTATTCAAATACCTATAGAAATAACTTAATCTGATTGTTGATTGTTCTATTTTTTTCGGCGATTTTTAATTTTATCTAATTAATTAATGGGAAATAAATGTAGTTTTAGTTCCCAATTTCAGCTTAATTAAAACTGACTACAACTTTGAAATTATTGAACTCCAATATTGTTAAGGCTACAAACTTTTAAAAATGTGTCAGTTTTGCGAGAAAAATCATTAGTATACATTTTTGTCTTAGCATGAGGCATGTACGGTACATGTATATAGTTTTTAAAAAAAATCATTGGAATGAAAATTATTTTAAAATACATTTAAGGGCGTCTTCCGTTTCAATCTTGGTTTCGGTTTCGGGTTCTATACTTATTTACCGATTGCATATAAACACTGCGTACAGACATATGCAACTGGGACCGAATACTCGTTTCTTATTGGCTGGAATGTTAGTTCGTTGGAATAAAGTGTCAGCAATCATTGTAAATTACGCCATTTGGTGTTTATGTATAGCTTTATTGGTGCTATCCTAGTACCGATGCATCTACCTAACAAAATATCCATAACAAACTGTGTCAAAACCTGGTTCCTACTTTGTAATAAAAATTTAAGTTTGCTGTACAAAATTATTTTAAGATGTAAACCATAAGGAACCAGAAATTATAACATTGGAATATAATTAATAATAGAAAAAAGTGCACCCCACGCAAGACTTAAGCCAATCCTACCGAACTTTAGTCCGACGTGCTAGTATATGAGAGCTTAAAGTAATAGTAAATGAATCTCGTTCTCATTCCGATGTTGAGGGGTGTGAAGGTAGTAACCGTACAGCCAACCGGAATCCTGGTTGCGTAGGTCTGTACAAAATGTTTATATGCTCACCGTTTACCTGAAAAAACACATATACGGAGCTCGGTTCCTAAAAATAAATGTCAAAAGTGTCACCAGAACAACCGAAGAAATTCTGTTGGTTGTTTGGGTAACCAATGTCTGAAAATGCTGTCAGACGACTTTCAATTGGACCGTTTAACACGGTTTGAAAACCGAATGCATCCTAAAATTTTATAAGTTTGGTTCTTGACATCCCATAACAGTATTTTAGAATTAATTGTTCACCTCTGTCACAACAAAATTACATACACCATTCTACTTCCTTTCTCTATCCTCCTCTTCTTTTGCACTCTATGGTGGCATGTTTCTTTTCTACGCAGGTTCGGTCACTTCTTCCGATTCGGGGCACAGCACCATAAGTCAGGTGACCACAGGTTCCACGGGCGATTGTCACCCGTACCAAACGCGTTGTCTGAGCCCATCGAGGCATTCGACAGTGTTACCGGCAGGTATGTAGTTTTACTTTTTTTCTTATCTGTTGCATTAACATTAAACTTGGTTACGTATTACCAGATAGCCAATATAAGGACTTTTATTTGCTTTAAACATGAGGTACATTTTTTTATAAATTCGATTATAGATAAGTATTATGACGATTTGGATGTATCTGAGCAATTAACAACTTTTAAAACAATAAGAAAATGTTCTAATTC
The DNA here is from genome assembly GCA_030620095.1 of Kuschelorhynchus macadamiae. Taxonomy (NCBI): domain Eukaryota; kingdom Metazoa; phylum Arthropoda; class Insecta; order Coleoptera; family Curculionidae; genus Kuschelorhynchus; species Kuschelorhynchus macadamiae. The sequence goes on from JAUTXW010003751.1 coordinate 194,941, forward strand.
AATAGGCATATTTTTGTCATTTTTTTGGTTGTGCGAGAAAATAGAATTGTCAAAGTCGGTATATTAGATATCATTATCTTAAGTATAGGTAGTATATCTGAGCAGTTAATAACTTTACTTGGTGATTTTTAATTGTAAAAATAATAAGAAATATTGTGAGTAATTTGAATACTTATAGTTTCTTATACTTCATCATTAGGCATATCTTTGTAATTTTTTCGGTTATGCGCAAAAGTAGAATTGTCGTTAGTATCACTAATTGGATTGACATTGACAGAGCTTTAACCAAATAATGTGTACATAAATTTTTATATTTACAAATATCCAGTTCTTACTTAAGTTTGATATATTTCTCATAAAAAGCATAATATACAGTCTGTTTCTTAAAGAAGTTGGAAGCTTCAGCTAGTACTTGTTACAATATTTTATGAAAAGTTGTAATGTATGACTTAGTTAAAAGTATCCTTCGCGGAAATATAATGTGTTGAAAATTGCCCTATACTCCTAATTTAGTTTGGTACATTGTTACCTACTAATGTTTTCGTTCTAACTTAGTCCTATTGTGAATCCATTTAAAATTAATTTCAAGTTTGTCCAAAAATCCGCAGAAGCTGAAGCTTTTGACTTTCCCGAGGAAACATGATGTAATAGCGTACAATTTTATTAGGTAATGCATGATTAAAATCTGTGTTAGTTGAATATACAATGTGTCCTGAAATTGGATACTGTTATCCATGTCTAATTGTGTTTTGCTCCCAAGTGATTTGTTTGTACATATGTTTCCTGATATTTTTTGTCATAAACTGCAAAAATCCTCTTGAACCACACAATACCTAATCCTGAAAATTTCACTAATTTTGAATCTTGCTAAACAAATGTGGTACCAATTTTAGACACATTGGGTTAGTACTTGGGTATGTGTGTGAAATGGTTTGTTGAGTGAATTTTAATATCAGGTAGCAACCCGACTTTTAAAGTAATCAAATTGATCGAGAATGATTTAAAAAAATGTCTCTATATTATATGCAATGTCAGGTAATATGGCATGTAGGCAGGTCTTACTAACACAGCCATTTGGGGAAAATTACAATAATATTGCATAATTTTATTAATATTGGAGTATAATAATATTACAAGAAAAAACATTCATTCATTGATGGGGTATTTGCCTGTTTCAAACATTCTTATTTTGTACACTGTTAGAATCTGCTTAATATTTTTTCTTTCGTACGCCGAAATAATAATAAATACGTTTTCAGGCGATAGTCGGTAGAAATCCATAATTTCTAATATTCTGTAAAATGAAAAAGTAACCCTTCTTATGATTTCTTGTTTCCTACACCTTAACTCAAAATGATTGGGGCCTTGCTGAGGTTCCAAGTAAAATTAATTAGACCATGCTATATTATACTCGGGAATGTACAAGTAGCTTAAAGGTACAAACCATTGCTGATCCTAGGCCATTCCTGAAGCTAACAGTATAGTGAGACATCATCATTGAAAACTTAACAAAATTACTGACTGAAAAATTATTAAATGGCTCATGATTGCAAAAGTTAAAAGTAGAATATTTTTTGAGATACCCCATAAAAATATTAAATATAAAAAGCAGGCTGATGGCCACAAATCTTTGACTGCATTTTGTTTCGCTCCGAGAGTGTTGAATGTTTAGAATAATTGTTGGTGTAATATATTTTAGAAAATTATTATTTTTGGAATTAGACGGAGCTGCAAAAATATAGCGTTCATGTTATAGTTTAGACGTGGACTCACCGATTACAGTTTTTCTAAGCTTCATAAATCTCTTAGATGATAGCTTTTAAGCAGAATTTTTAAAAAATATTGAAAGCCATTGGAGTACTTAAGTTAAGTTTCTGCTAATCATTATTATTAATTCCTTGTATGAAAATGAAATTTAATCTAAGCTTTTGTTTCCATTCCCGTAAATACTGGACAAAAACATTCTTAATACCTGAATAATGAACGCAGATGGTTCCCTGCATAATCAAGACCAAAAAAAAAGATCTATTTCCAACAATCATAATTTTCTAACTAACCAAAGCGTGATAGCTTCCTTTCTATAATAGTGTTTGTTATTTACCAATGGTGATAGGCTGGTGTCCTACGCGACCTGGTGCTATACCGCCTTGTCCCCAAGCTGTGGCAGTGTTACCTCCCTTACCCCATGCTTTGCGCAATGGTAAGTCGTTTTCTTCCCATAGAAGAGAGAATAAACATCCTTTTTATAGTATGCTTCTTATGTTGAAAACTGAGGAATGGTTATAAAATTAAAAGAACTGTTAATTGATGGATTATTAACTAAATTAGCCTTTTTTAGAAGTTTAATGAGGTATGTTCAGAATTTTGTCAATATTAGATAAGTATATCATTTCTAATTTCATAAAAAAATTTTAAAATTATTCCTTAGTTTTCTACAATTTCGGTATTTGCAATAATATATATGTAAAATTTTATAACTAATTCTTTTTATTTTCGCATGGACTGAAGAAATTTCTCTTACCCTACTCTCATCCACCATTTTGTAGTTCTAATATTTGCATGATGCGTTTCTGTTGCTTGCTGCTTTTAGCTTATTGCTTTGTATTACTCGTTTTTCGCATGATCAATGAATAAATATTCATATATTTTTCATAGCGTTTGCAATACTGACTTTTAAATAATAATAATATAAGGTCAACATAATACTCAATAATTTTTAATGAATTTCAAAAATTAACAATGGTAAGCTGGAAATAGGTATCTCAGAAATATGGATTATAATTGCGACTGTTTTTGTATCTCGAATTTTTTGTCAGTAATTAACAAAGTTATTAAAATTTGTTGTATGTATTGGGTATATTTAGTGTTTCATTTTACGGAACTGTAAGAATGTAATTTTGCTGAAGGCATTCCGAGCTATTTCAGAGTTTTTTTAATTTGGTTTGGGTATTTTGAGTACTTATATATTATGCTGTTTATACAGGGTGTTTCAAAAGTATCGTTACAAACTTCGAGAGATGATTCCTAACAATATTTTAGACTAGGAAGTTTTAGTAAACTATGGTCGCTTCCTTACCGAGATTCAGGATGTTGATATTCAATAAAAAAAATCATAATTTTTAAATAACTGCAGAACACGTTAAGATTTTTTCATGAAAGTAACCCGTACATTTCTTATGGGAAATTGCTTTCAGTCAATTTTTCTGAAAATCTAATATATTGTAGTTCTCGAAAGCTTTCATGGCCACAACTAAATCCTGCGGCTAGTTTTTGATATACAAGGCGACGAAGTTGGAATTTTACGTTTTCCATTTTTTTTTATTTTAAATACTTTATGTGTATTAAAATAGGTCAGCCGTTTAGAACATTTTAATTAATGTATATAAATGTAATAAACTTTTACAGGTTGATGCTTTTTTGTTTCCTAACCGACTGCACCTAAAATACTAAAATTCCATTTTTTACTAAAAGCTTTATAACACTAAAGCCGATTTTGCTGGATTTGTGACACGTTTATCAAAATTAAAGAATTGCATCGGACATTTTGGTAAATCGCTCACATTAACAGTGGTTATGAATTTGAATACACAAATTTTATAACCTATATTGCATTATCTGAAGAAAAAGACTTACCAGGATATTTAAATACCCAGTGAAATTGATACATTTTAATTATTATCGAATGCATACCGTCAATAGATATAGCTTTAATAATATAATTGAAAATGAAATGATATAGGGTATTTCAGTGATTTTTTCATAATAAGTCCTCAATAGCTGATACAATTCTATTAATATAATATTAGTATTAGGTGTTTAATAAATAAGTTTTTTTGTTCCAATAATTTCAATAATATCGATTATATGATATACTTATTACAATAAAGAAAAACTGTAAAATAAGCGTAGATATGTCTACATCTATAAACTATTATTAATATTCTTATATTTAGTTAATACATGTACAGTTTGTCTCTTGAATGGGTCTCCTTTTATTATTTGAACTAGTGAAGATAAAAAATTAAAATTTGCAAACTTTAATACTAGACTTATTCTTCTTTGTGCGTGTTTCGTGATTAAACATTTTAAAGTAACGGCTGACCGCCATCTTCAAAAAAAATTAATGGAAAAAAAATGGGTCGAGTAGCACATCTTTTGATACGCCTTTGCAGTCTTAATTTGTCATCAAATTATTACGCTATTTAAAATGACGGCCATTCGTAAATGTTTTAAAACCTAAAAAATATGGAGAATAAAAATTCTTAAAAACTTGAAGTATTTTATTTTTTCTCACATGATTCTTAATTAATATTTTCTTATGAGCATGTGTGCTCAAGATTGTACTTTTTGTTTATAGGGTTTTATTTCTTGATATAACACAAAAAATATATATAAATATACATTTATATATATTTTTTTAGGTTCTGTCACATTAACGAATTATTTCGAACTGTAATTATAATGACCGCGTATTTTGAAGATAAATTATTGTTGAAAAGACTTGTAAAAAAATGTACTATCCGACTGCCATTTCCATTTTGTGTTTTCTTATATTATCACTGCCCGAATTCTTAAATACAGCTACACACGGTCAAAAATATTCTAAGCGTCTATACTATTTAAATGCGTATTAATTAATTAATATCAAAAAACCTGAAAATTTTCATAAAATATGGAAAATGTGGGCTCCTTTGGTAAAGGAAATAGCATCCAGAAACACTTATTTTAAAAATATAACACGTTCTTGAATTGAAGTGTACGATATTTTTCTATAATTTCTATTTTACATTTTTTTTTTATTAATCCTTATTTGATTTAGAAGAAAAAAGGTCTTTTGCGTTTTTTTTATACGAGAAACGGTTTAGCAGAAAATAATTATTTTAATTGGGACATATTTTAAATTGATAAAAGATTCAAATAATTAAAGTAACAATAATCAGTGGCTGCTCTTCCATAGGGTCATTTGACCGTCCCTCCTAAGAGTTGTAATAAAACGCGAACTTTGGGAAAAGTTAAATACGCTACACTATTAGCCGCGCGCGGCAGTTCGAATGGTCTCGTTGCGTTCCTTAGGCATAATAAAATACGCTATACTAAGCTAGGCTGGGCAGTCCGAATTGCTCTGATTACCTTAAAGCTTGACCAAAGGACCCGAAGATTTCACAGCTACCGAGCGGCAGCCGAACGTCATAGCAAATGGAATATGAAATCGCGATTTGGGTCATCATCCGGTCTCTCCTCATAATTCGATCGATCGGTCGCGGCATCACGTTGGCATGCCGAAGTTCAATTGATCATCGCGCGGTCGATATTCTAACTCGAAATTGTTTCGGACGTTTTTAATCGATGAAAATTGATTTATATATTGTTTTTTGTAATATATATTGTTTTATTTTTATGATCCATGTGTGAGTTGGAAATATACAGGAAATAAAATGTTAGTAGTGACTAGGGCAAAACAATAAACAACTAAAATGTGCTTACGAACTAAATTTTGTGAAATTAACCGAACTCAAGGTAAGTGGTCGCAATTTGCCGCACTCAGCTAGACACAGCTTGTAGAAAATCCCTTAGAGATTTTAATGAAAATTTATCCAAAAATCGTTGTATTTTAAACAAAATTATAGATTGTGTAAAATTTTGTGCGGGATTGGAGCTGGCACTACGTGGCCATGATGAAACGGCTTTGTCTGAAAATCCAGGGGTTTTTCGAGGGCTTATAAATTTTGTTGAGGAGTTGGGCCAAGGTAGACTATAGTTTTAGCAATGTTAAGTATCGAGAAATCGTTTATAAAAGGAATATGCGTTCAATTTTATCGAACGTGTCATTCAGCATTTTTCCAATTCTAAAGGACAAAGAGTAGACCTGAACTTCAAGAGAATTTAAAGCTCAATTTAAAGATAAGATATTTATTTTTGATTTGTTCTTGACCTCCCAATATAATTCATCACGAACCGCCACTGACAATAACATCTAATATGAGAAAATGAACCTGTAACTGCAGAAAAGAAATTGTCTTTAAATACTCTGTTGGAAATATCCACCCTCTGCCAGGATGCAGAAATCCAATCTTTTTTGCATGGATTCTCGTACACGCGCTAAGATATCTGGCTTGTTTCTTGTTGATTCAATATTATCGATAATTCGGTTTCTAAGATCTTCTTGGTTTTCCACTGGTGTTTTATAGACAAGGGACTTTAAGTGTCTCCACAAATAAAACTCAAGGGGATTTAAATCTGGAGACCTTGGTGGCCACGGTTGATTCCCTTCTTCAACTCGCCTACCGATCCATCAGTTTGGATAAGTTTGATTTAGGTATTCTCTAGCAATTGTGCTGAAATGAGCGGGAGCTCCGTCATGCATAAACTACATGCTACTTTGAATTTCTAATGGTACATTGCGCAATAAAAGACGAAGTTCATTTGCCAAAAAATTTCGAAAATTTTCGCCATTCAGTCGAAATGGAAGAAAGGCTTGTATCCTTTGAATGTGGTATGGATCTAGCTGTTGGTCGTGCAAAAATCTCCAAACTGTAACGTGGGTAGAGTTGAGAGCATTAGAAACAATTCTGGTGCTGGTATCCAGATTTTGCCGCACAACTTTTAAAACATCTTGTTCCAATTCGTTCGAGCTGTTCCCGGCTTTGTCGCGAGCCCTTGCAAAACTCCGAGTTTCAGCGAAACGGCGATGAAGATTGGTAAATGTTGCAGCAGCAAGCAGTACTCGGTTAGGATATCGCTTCTGAAAATTCCAAGAAATTTCAACGAATACATACTTATGCAGGGTTTTTTTTAATTTTTGTTCAACTCAAAAAACAATAATTTACCGGTGATCCGTTGCTCGTATCAAAATAACACAAATGACCTTTTTTGTTCTAAATGAAGTAGGGATTCATAAAAAAGGTAAAATAGAATATGTCAGTGGCGTAGCATAGTTTTTACAACTTTGTTTTAACAAAATGTCGTATCGACGCCACTGGTTAAATTCAAGGATGTGTTATATTTTTAAAATAAGTGCCCTTAGATACTTATTAATATTCAAAATATTGTTAGGATTCATCTACAGAAGTTTGTCAAGGTAGTTTTGAAAACCCTGTATATCGTTGTGGTTATCCAAAGTAAAGGTATTAAGTAAGAAACGAATAACCCACAACTTTTAGAACAACTGATAATCTTGTCAAGAATACATGACGTAGTTCCAGTCCAGTGAAATTCGTACTAAATAAATCTCAACCATATATAAATATAGTCATTCAGCGTGGTTTACAAAAGAATCTTGAACATTGTCTTTTTTTACAGGTGCCAATAGGAGACAACCTCCATCATACAGTGTTGCCGCCCATATGGCCAGACTTCATAGGCTGGGCAGAGCGCATTCACACGAAGGGGTAACTCAAGGTTACCACTATCAAACAGATCCAGATACTGATCAGGGTAGGTAGTTTACCTGTTTAATTTTTTTTCATAGGTCACGCGTTAGCTTAAAGCCAAACCCCTGTAAAGTATAGAGCGCAGTATGCTGTGCACTTTATGGATATTTCTATATTGGCCAGACAAATGCCGGTGCGATACAGGGCAAACTACGCCGTGGAAAGCAAAGCAAGTTAATAAGAATTGCGTTTGTTTGTATTTGTCATTTGTCATTTGTTTGACTAATATAAATTGTATTTAGCTCAAGAGTATTTAATTATAGACATCTGCATCTATTAGTGTTTCGAGTACAAGCTACTAGCGGTCTAACAAACACCACTTTCTGGGAGAATGTGACAATTAGGCACGATTCAGAAAGAATATATTAGGGGAAACTACTCTTCTCTGGCGCTATCGAAGATTCCTTGAATAGTCACCTTTATCAAGGAACGAAATAAACCTTCAGCGATTGAGGTTGCTTAAAACAGTTCTGATTCTCAGCCTCCCTCTATCACTATTTATAGAATTAATTATGACAAGTTTTCTCCGGCTTGTCGTATAAAAATCTCCTACGATTTAGATGATATAACGATTGCTGCTGTGGTTAGCTAAGCGACGATTAAATGATATACTAGAAAAATATTGGAAAATCTATTCGCTTTCGTAATATCTTTATGTTTTATACTTACTTAAAATTTGACTAGAATATGATTTTTGTATTTTAACAACCGTAACACCTGGTATATTACCTTAAGGTACAGGAGCTTTTCTCATAATTCGCCAATCCAAAAATTGGTTTAATTTTAAGAAATAGAAAAAATTGTTAAACATAGAAATTGTAGAGTTAATGACGTAGTTATAGATAATTATAATTTATGTATACTAGATATATTAAAAATCTGTAGCAGAACAATATCATTAAAGACATCCGAGAAATTTGTCAAAAATTTTGTTAAATGAGACTGTTTCACTATATGATGGTTCATTTATTTATTTATTTATTTATAAACGGGATGTACCCAATTGCACATGAGTGCTACATAAATTTTAATAAGTCTGAAGAACTGAAGCAAGTATAAAATAAACAATAACAGCTACATAATTTACAGACTACAGCAACAAAAATCCATAAATAAAATAAGCAGTTTATTTAAGAGAATTATGGATAAAATTAAAGGGGGTTCCAAAAATATCAAGTTTAATCTCATTGGCAGACATCATCATACAATTAATTGAACTATGTTGTCCATAAAGCTTACGGTGATGCTCCAACGAAAAGGTTTGGACTTCTCTTAAATTTCTGCATGAAACATGACTGTTGATACAATACAAGAGATCTTCACATTTTACGTGGTTGTGCAACAACTTACAAATAAACATCTGATCAAAATGTGTGCGCTTTTCTTTAAGTGTCTTGAGATTTAGGAATGTTAGCAGATCTGAGTAATTAATAAATTCAGCTGGAATAGCCAGTTTATATCCTATATAGCGCAAAAATGTTTTCTGTACACGCTCCATTGCATCAGAGTGAACAGTGAAGTGAGGAGACTAAACTGAAGTGCTATTTTCTAAGTGGCTACGAACAAATGCCACATATAAGGTTCTTAATGCAAAAATATCTTTAAAATCTTTTGTATGACGTTTTACAAAACCTAACATTTTTAGAGCTCTATTACAGCAGTTTGGTGTCAAAGATTACACCAAGGTCTTTAATTTCGTGAACACCATTTTTTGATGTTTAATTGCAACCGATTAGAGCAAACCTAATTCTCGAACCTCAAATCATCCCGCATACCCTCAATATCATCTGAAGAGTTGACGACCTTAAACATTTTAAGATCGTCAGCATATAATAGAATCTGACAGTGATGAAAACAAGAAATTATGTCATTGATAAATAGGTTAAATAAAAGGGGAGCAAGAAGTAAATAGGTTGCTTCTGATTCCAGGGCTTTTCTCAGTTTTCTGGTCTTTAAAGATAAAGGTATTAAACCTGATATATTTATAATCAGCAAGAAGAGGCTGGATTTTATGGACATATAAAATACAGGGTGTTCCATTTAAAAAATATTATTTTGGATCTGCAAACCAACTACAATAAATGTTCGAGTTGTGCCAATTTTCATTCTCTCCACATTTTAAACATTTTTTGAAATAGTTCTGTGTCAGGGAATGCTTTTATTTCTTGAGCACCATAAAATCTTTGCATCTGGCCGGTTTGATTTCAGGAAATAAAAACCTTGGATGCAATTTATCGATTGACAGAATATGTTTATGACTCCTTCGAACCCGGGGATGCCTCTGGATGTTTATTTACAGATTTATCTTTGGCATACCTAAAGGAACGTTGCCAGCAGGTGTATGTGTCGGGAAAGTGTAGCTGAAAACTGCGCGTCACTCGAAGTGGCCACAAGGACCAGTATTGTTCCTTGTTTGTATTAATGACATCCCTATTACGGCTATTTATGTAGCACAATCTTCTACAATTTGCATTGAGGAAAACTTATTGAGTTAACATATTTCAGGCGATACTGGCCAAGGTTAGGTTTACAGCTAATCAGTTGTTTTTAAATGAAACAAAAACAAGTCTATAATTTCAGCTAAGCTGTAACACTGACACTGATAATACAATATCTAGGTTTCTGGGCTTATATATTAACACTGGGTTGTCAAGAACATATTAATATCTTGAATGGACGATTCTCTTTGGCACTGTTTGCTATACGTAAAATTCGGTTTGCGGTTGGGCAACAGGCTGCATTGATAAGTTATCATATACTTTTCCATTCCATAACATAGTGTCATATGGCATATTAGCTTGCGGAAGTGCAGCACGGTGCTCAGAATAATTGCAAATACATCCTCAACACAAAGTTGTAGATCTCTTTTTGCTCTTTACAGAATAACCAGTATTTATGGCCAAATCATATATTACAGCCTATGTCACATCAAAAAATATCTCAACAGATACAAGACTCATACAGACACTCACTATCACAACACACGATTTGAAAACTAACTATCTCAAGATTGCAAAAAACAAGCTACATTGGCGTTTAATTTGCTTCCTTTGACTTTTAAAAACTTACATTTAAACACTTTTAATACATATATAAAAAAATACATAGTTGGTGCCCTACTCTGTGAACGAATTCAAGGATGCTTTGAGAGAGAAATAGACTTATACCTCCTTATGCCCTGATAAGTGATTTTACTTTGCTATTGAATGTGTTGTACTTAATCTAGATCAATTATATGTTATTATTTTATTATCTTAATGTATTACTTTAATTCTGACTTTTAATTACTTACCTTTTATTAACGACTTTAATAATTTTCACTTTATCACTGACGTATCTACGAAAATGTATATTTTCTTCAGATTAATGAACATTATTATTATTATTATTATTATTGCGCGAGCTATCTTCAGGGATCTTTTCTCCACAAGATCTGGACACTGAATGGGCCTGGAGAGATTCAAGCTGCCTATTATAATCGACTAGTGCTCATCGAACCGTGGTCCGTTTCACATATGATGTTGACCGTGACCCGTATCTCTATTGAAATGTTTTGGTTGTTTAAAAAATTCAATAACACAAATTAGGTATAAAAGCCAGCCAGAATGTCTCTGAGCTAATTCAGTGTTCAGATCTCGTGGAGTAAATATACCTGATTTACCAGATAGTAAATCCAATTTGACATGGTCTTATCCCAACAACCATGATTCTTATAGCCTTGAAAGTTTGTATGTTAAAATAAATGTTTATTAACTCTTAGACTCAGGTCAACATTTATTTTCGTTTATGCAAGTGTGATCAGTCATTCATTTGTTATTTTTTTTGTTATATTTATCCTTAAAATTTATTCTCATATTATCTGTATTACTTACTTCTCACTGTTGAAACGAAATGGAAGTTAAAATGTGTGTATTAGGCAGTATTATCAATATCTAAATTTAATTTATATATTTTCCTGTTTAGGTGACGACGAACTGACAGACTCATCACTCGAATCTGACACCGTCATTATCATGGTGTAACGATACGACAGTAAGGACGTAGTGACATTTTAGTGACCAAAGACATACATATTTACAGTACAAAGTGTGCATACATAATCGATAAAAGTTTGTTTAAATAGTTGAATGTTGGATAAAAATCCTCCAATAACGGTCACGTGGCTGTTTAAACATTGAAGGTAAATAATATTGTTAATAAGTAAAGTCAAATAGGTCTTTTTTACATATACGAAAATGTAATTTGCTTATATCCTAACATTGGATGATAAAGTAGTGATTTATTTATAATGTTTATAGAAACAAATTCGGCAGTGGCACTGGCAGTAGGGCTGCCAGCTCTCTGGGTGAGTGTACGGGTTTGGCTACTCTATTTCCGTGCTCCGGTTTAAACGTCAATACTTCCAGTGTAAACGTCTTTAAAAAAGATAAAATTGACTTCCAAAAATGTTCAAATTATAATAAAACAATCCTCGCCACTACGTTTAATATCGTTGTATGAGAAGCAAACATTAAACAATCGCCTATTTCCATTTCTTAGGTTCTGTTTCAATGTAAATTGTTGCAAATACGTATAAAGTAAAGTGAGTACCTTTTTTTGTAAATCTCCGGGTTAACTTCTTTTAAAAGGTGGTAACCCTAATGGGGAGCTATGTAGAACATGACATATCGCAATAACCACACGTGGCTGTTATTGTGGGTACTAACAAAGATACTGGTAATAGAAGAACCTTTCAGACGTCAGTTCATAAAAACCTACTGTTGCTACTATCATTAGTCTGAAAAGCTGAAGAAACCATTTTTTTTAATTTGATGAAAAATAATAAAAGCAATCATGACCAGATTTTTTTAAGGTGAAAAGAATACATTTTGACCACTCAATAATTAATGTACTTCCCTAATTTTTTTTTGAATCAGTCTAGATAAAAATTTGAAATTACTCAAGTATTCATTCTTTTCATTATTTTTAATTGAAATGTTCTGGGGGTTGAGTACTGTATGTTTAGTGTTCTAGTTGTAAATAAAATTAAAATTTTCTTCTAGACCTTGTTATTAGAAAAGTGTACCTATGCCTAACCTAACCGACACGACCCACACGACATTATGATTATTTACATTTAGGATCAAGTGAGGCATAAAATACTTCGAGTTTTGTAAATCTTTAAGAGTTGTTATTCTCCAATATTTAGGCTCAGTCACATTTCCGAATAGTCGTCATTTTAAAATGGACATGAATTAAGGCTGAAAAGACCATTCGAAAGACCCCCCCCCCACCCCTAATTTAATTTTTTTCTTCCAGTCCTCATCTCTAATTGTTTAATTAGGAAATATTCAAAAAAAAGTGTTTAATCAACTACAACACGTCGTTCTATTTCCATTTTCTTTCAGCCATAGGTATAAGTATGATAAAATCCGGAAAAACGAATACAAGTAATAAACTATAATTTTCGGTAAAATACTGAAAAACAAACAACAAAAAAGTGTACGCAGTATACGTGCAAACAGACAATGCTATCAATCCAGGGATGCCGCGTTTGGAAAACTGCCAGCTAGCATTTAGAACCAACAGCGGCCGATAGTAGGTAGACTGTTGTATACCTACTAATGTGGAGAGGACCAACTATCGATACAGTATTGTTTTATTAGGCAAAACCTAAATTATCGATTTTTTTTCTAAATATTCAAGGCACAACCAAATTTCTCAAAATACAGAACATTCCTCGTATTTATCTAAATAGTAAGAGTACAGGAGCCGAAAAAGAGATCATTGCTCTTAAGTAGAGTTAGTTAAGAATATCGTTTTTTTTTATCCTTAAAAAGTTAATAAATATATAAAACTTATATTTTTTAAATGGTAGACCTTGTATATTTTTATTTCTTTGAATGGGTCTCGTCTTACCCAGTAGCGGCTCGTGGTGAATTATATTCAGGTCTACTCTTCGTTCTTTAGAATTGGAAAAATGCTGAATTGCACGCACATTCCTTTTATAAACGATTTCTCGATACTTAACATTGCTAAAGCGGATAGTCTATCCTGGCCCAACTCCTCAACAAAATTTATAAACCCTCGAAAATCCCCTGGATTTTCAGACAAAGCCGTTTCATCATGGCCACGTAGTGCCAGCTCGAATGCCCCACAAAATTTTACACACTCTATAATTTTGTTTAAAATATAACGATATTTATATACACATTTTCATTAAAAATCTCTAAGGGATTTTGGAGTGTTTTAAGTCTTTAACACCGGTTTTGCACCCTAATGAGTCCGACGAGTCCTTAGAAAACAACGAACAAACATAACAGTAAGATGAGTTAGAGAATTCACAACCACATATCCAGATAGCTAAATCGTACACTTTTGCGAAAGTTTCGATGAACCTCTTTATTTTTGTCTTTACTAGTTTGTCGTATACTAAGTTCTGGCAAATTGCGACCACTTAACTTGAATTCGGTTATTTTCTCAAAATTAAGTTCGTTAGCACTTTTTAGTTGTTTGTTTTTTTGTACTAGTTACTACCAACATTTTATTTCCTGTATATTTCCAACTCACACATGGGTCATAAAAATAAAAAATTATATATTACAAGATATTACATATAGATTACAAATAAATCAATTTTCATCGATTAAAAACGTCCGAAACAATATCGAGTTAGAATATCGACCGCGCAACCTCTGAACAATGAACTTCCGCATGCCGACGTGATGCCGCGACCGATCGATCGAATTATGAGAGGATACCGGCTGATGACCCAATTCGCGATTTCATATTCCATTTGCTATCACGTTCGGCTGCCGCTCGGTAGCTGTGAAATTTTCGAGTTCTTTCGTCCAGCTTTAAGGTAATCAGGGCAATTCGGACTGCCCAGCCTAGCTTAGTATAGTGTATTTTATTATGCCTAAGGAACGCAACGAGATCATTCGAACCGCCGCGCGCGGGTAATAGTATAGCGTATTTAACTTTGCTAACTTAACTATTTAACAACTATTAGGAGGGACGGTCAAACGAATAATTAATTTTCTGAAACTATTTTTGAGGGGTCATTGACCAATTTACCCTATGGAAGAGCCGCCACTGGTCTTACCGATTATAAATATAGCAGGTTTGCTATTTTTATCTTTAAAGACAACTGAAAACATTGACGAAAACCATGTCATAAAAAGAAATGTATTTCTACTGATTCTACATTTATATACTACAAGACAATGTTCTCCTCACTCTCTAACGCATTACTTCTTATGGCAGGATTTTTGTCAGTTTTCTTGGTTTTCTTTATTTTAATTTTAAGATAATACAATTAAAATCCTACAACCTTTGTATTTAAAGTTTTTTTTGAATCTCTAATAGTTCAAGCTGTAGATAGGTGTCGAAATATAAATGAATATCCTGTACATCTCTAGTCAGTCTACTGGTCCTTCATGGCTTCATGTACTCTAAAATTGATTTAATTCATTTAGAATAATGTAACATGGTATAACAGTGTAATTTTTATTATGCAGGTATTAATTATAATACCAAGTATTATATTTTTTTAATTACAAAATAATAAATGAGTTTTATAATGTTTGAAATGCTAATATATGAAGCTTTTGAATGGATAATACACATTTTTAATATTTTCATACCGAGATAATCAAAACATAATAGAAAAATGAGAAGTTACTGCACTTTTCACTATTTGAAATCCATATTATATAAAAAAATAGATCGTACATTTTATGCAAGTCAGTGAATCTCTGTTCGTGGTACTAATTTATTCGAGTCCCGCAAATAAATTATTGCAGTCTAGGGCCCGATTTTTAACGATAAATATGGCAGATATAGAACTGAAAATGTCAGAAAGCAAACAGAACGCAAATATGGTTTCCATGGAAGTTTCTACATAGCAAAATACTTAAAAATAAATCACACATTTTATCTTTTAAAGAGAGGACTTAAATTCAAAGATACATACCACTTAAGTAACTTAAGAAGGGAATGTAAAAAACATATGAAATAAATACTTCAGAATACGTACTTATATAATAGTAATAGTAATCATAATAATAATAAAACATTTATTTACAATTCCATAAAAATGCAAGAAATAAGTTACAACAAAATGATATGAAAACAAACGGCAAATAAACATAACTATAATCTATAACACACCTTGTTTTTTACATATGGTACATTTTAAGCAGTATATAAGTAACATAAGTACTGTAAGTTATTAGCTAGCTAATGTTATTAAAATATAATAACAGAGGTAGATTGTTGAGTTCCACCTGATCGTTCAAGAAACTCTTTGATTGTATGAGCTTACGTGTTTCTACACAATTTTATATTTTTTCTAAAGTGTATGACAAGGTCTCAAATGATTTTAATAATTAGATTCGGTTTTTGTGTTTGTCTATAATATTACAAAAATGTTCCGCCTGTTCTATACATGTTTTATCACAATCTCCGCAATCTAGTTGTATACACCTGATTTTTTTTTAACCCTGTTTGGTTTTCCTATTTTTAATAAAATTATATAAAGAATTATTTGTTTTTATATGTTAGTTTAATATAGAAACTCTTATTTAGACATTTAATAACTAAATTTTTTTTGTTGTCTAAAATTTATACTTATTCATTTTCACTCTGACATTATTAGTTATTTGGACTTTGAGTATAATTACAAGAATGACTTAATGAAGGAACTACGGACTAAAAATGAAAACCATAAAAATCGTAAAGAAAGTTATCAAAATAATGTTTAAAAATTAATTAATGACTATTTCCAGAAATAACAAAGTTTGGGACCGTGCGATTACTTAAAAAATGACCAGTTTTTCTCACCGCACTCTTACTCGTTTTAAACAAATATCGCAATTGAACTAACCTAAGAAAATATAACATGCCGATATTTCAGATGAAGCCTTAAACTAAACCGGTTTTTTTTTTGTTTATAGATGACGAGGAGACTCAAGTTTCAGCTGTCTAAATGGTCCAGTCAGTGTATCCTAGAAGATGCTCTTAGAAGATCACTTATTGGTACCCAATGTAACTGTTGACTTTTACGTACACTTTAAGTGTAATAATGTCTGAGGTACTGAGATTAACATTAAATTGATAAACTTAGTCGAGACAAATTTGTTAAGCGTTTTTTAGTTTACTGAGTTTCTATGTTTAATACTGGGTGAACAGAGGTCTGAACACGGTTTTTGTACGTGATACACTTATCTGACTCAGTTACTTCTAGTGATCACACTAGATATAAAATATATATAAAACATTCTCAAAATATCACATAGATCCCTTGATATTGTCCAGAAAATGACAAAATGGCAACAGCATGTTTATGATTCATAAATTAGATACTTTAAACTTTTTATACAGGGTGTTCCAGAAGCATCCATACCCAAAAGAATTCTTGTAGAGCATCAGCCCTTTTAGGCAATTTCCAAAATTCAAAGGTTTAATATTTTTTATTTTTTTTAGACACCACCGAGCTTTAATACCCATAAACTTAAGTAATGTCACTAGAGAGCAGGGTTCGAAAATATCATGATATTTATGTAAATATCATCACATGATATATATCCGATATATATAATTTTCCAAAATTTTATTATTTATTAAAAAACGGCATGATTCTAAGCATAAACTATAGTTTTAAAAATACTCTAACAAAAAGTTATATTTTAAACACAAAACCTTTTATTCTAACTCTAATTAAAAAAAAAAAACTTAGATTTTTACGCTCAAATGTATGATGTGAAGTAAGACCATTATAAGGTCGTAATCATTTTTTAAAACTCAGTGTGATCAGCATCTAGAAAAGGTGTATTAGTTGCATAGAAATATCTTAAATTCACATCTAAGTGCAAGTTCAACAATAATATTAAAATGACGTTAATTAATGTTATGTGTAACAACATTTTGGTAAAATATTATAAAACATATCGAGTAGTCATTGGGATTGAATTTCGCACATTGATACCAAATGTAAGTTGTGTTAATAAATCTCTTAAAATCCAACATCAACTAATTTTTGAATCATTGAACATTGGATAAGAGCATATTACTTTTAAGGAACTATTTGACTACTGTCTCTGGGACACCCTGTAATTAATGTCATTTCAAAATTTTTTTTACACTTCAAAATGTTCTACGATAATATGATTTAATGGTTGTCTCTGTGTTAAGTACCTGATTCCAGAAGCATTTCCCCTTTTGTTTATTATAGATCTTTTAGGTAGTAAAAATATTTATGAAAGATTTTATTGCCTCTTACCCTGTATATATTTTTTATTTATAAGAATCTTTATTTAAGTTAGACGAATGAAGAAAATTACTTAGCATTTTTCTGTTGCCTTCGAATCAGTATATTTTGCTCTTTTTTTATTTGGTGGCGGTATCAGAGTGTTCCTAAAAATAAAAAAAAATTGAGTTTTTTTTTTATGAAATTCCCTATGAAAAACTAAAATTTGAACGTTTTGAAATTTACTCGGCGACTTTTAAGGGCACAAATTAACGTTCACCTTGAGCTCAAAATAATGAGTGTATCTGAAATTATTATACACTAACAAATTTAATATGAATAAAAAAGTATATATTAATTATCCCAGTGAGTAGAAGAGTTTATTTCTATTTACCTTGTGCAATGTAACTTGGCATCCAGGGTTCATTATACTGGAAAAAGAAACATGTTACATTCTGCCTTACCGTCGCCTAGACTTTTTGAAAATATTATTCAAGGAGACTTAGAAATATTGGAACAAGATACATATCTGTTGAAAATGTGAATCTTTAGAAAAAACGAACGGTGATTGCCATATTAATATTGATAGTGAAAAAGTTTGAGGTAGAATTTTGTTACCACAATATATTTATTAATCTTATATTATGCCAGGTTTTAATTTCCTTAGATTTGATACATAATAAGCAAAATTACTTGAAGTTGTTTATTTCGACATTTCCATAAGAGTCTCATAGATTTTCCGGAAAAAATTACCGCTTTTTGCAACCTTGTTGCATATCAATTTATGATTTTTTAAGCTATTTCTTCTTAGCTCGATTAAAATTTGTTATAACATACCTCTATTGGCATAATATAAATTAACCTATTCCTTCTATATGTATTTGTTGATTTCTTACCCTTAAATATATATTGTAACTGTTATTTTTGTACCGGTTTATAATATACTACTCGTTCGTTTAGCCACTTCAACAAACTGAAACCTTTGCTTTTTTCAAAACGTATCTTATCAAAACAATCCATTCCATGTATATAAAATAATATATAATTGTGTGTTGCACGACATATCCTACTTCTTTGTTGAATGTGATTTCTTCCTGTCGGGAACATCAGCCAAGTTAAATTCTGACATGCTATTTTCTTCTCAATGAACTTAAGATAATATCCGTTCTGTTTTCTTTGAATATTTGGGAAGCATCAACTAAACAATCCGCTGTAAATTTTTAAATGAAACCGGGCGGATATAACATAATAAATGTTAATTAACGTGATATCTTGATTGATGGAAATTTATTGATACACAAGTTTCTCAAGACTATAGAATTAAAATATTAATATTGCGAACGTTTTTAGTCCACCAATGAGCTTTTTTTTTGTCTGTTTACAACGTTTATTTAGAAAAACATATTTATTAGTATTAAACGAAAAACTAAACAATTACTTTTTCAGGTCTATAAGATCAGATTACTTTAAAAATTCGGTGTGTATTTTAGATCCACCATAAACTAATGTCTTAGTGTAACAAAATTTTGTCTTTTCTTACCTTTTAGATCCATCAGTTTTCCTCACGTTAAATTTCACATTATATTTTAGAGGTTACAATCAAAATAATGTCTACTTCAGTAGCAGTTTTGATCAAATTCAATGTACTTTCTTGAGTAGCAGTAAAAATATGGATATGATAAAATCATTGCTACTTGAGCTCTGTGATCAGACTGAAAATGTTCGCAATAATTTTTGTTGCATAATTATGACTAAATATCTAACCTTAATATATTTGTGACTGATAAAATGATTTTAGAATAACTATAAATAAGTAAAATTCTCTGCTTGAATGATTTCATTGATTTTTATACTATAAAGCCAGTACTATAGAAGTCAACTCTTCAATTATTGCAGATTAATGATATTTTTATTGTTAAAGTTGATTTTACTATAGTAATTTAACAGAGCAGTCATTGCTTTTTTGAATTTGATCATATCGTAGTTTTGGCGAGTCCACAATGAATGCAAGGCTATGAAAAAGCATAATTCAAAAAAATTAATGACTAGTTAATGTGGCTTTATTCTTTTTATTTTTATTTTTTTTTACCTAAGTATTAAGACGATTGAGTTGCAATCTTTATAGGTTAATGTGATTGAACTAGTCTCGCTCATTTTTTATGTTCCACGCATATAAACACTTTTTTATGTCACCCCAATATATTTTTTGCTATTTAATTAAGAAACATTTCTACAATGCGTATGCGAAATAAGCAACATTTGCTTGATCGACTCCATTTGGTTTATTCTGATAATTGTTATATTAGATGAGTTCTGCATGGAAGTGGTTTTATTACTGTTAGTACTTTCAGGATTATATGCATTCTGTTTGTGTTTAAAATTGTGTCCTAAATTGATCTGTTTCATCTAGAAGCAAAATGCCAATCACTATTTTACAGTTTTGCCAAAATTACTTTGGAATGCTCTCTTTTAAAAATGATAGTTAAAGTTCATAAGAGCCAGGTTAGGACTGCGAAAGATAATAAAACAAGAATTATTATACTGTTTTTTAATACTGCATGTTTGAGATATTTATTTTTTTAATATGGAAAATAAAAAAGTGTTTCTATGGTGGATTTATTCTCAGATGATATTATGTAATATTGTTCTTTTTTTAAGAGTTATGTAATATATGTACAAACTTATTTTCTCCATATTAAATGGCTATAGAGATGTCATTTTATTATGCAAAAATATAATTTTAAATAAATTATTATAGATAGTTTGTATGCGTTTTAATTAGGGTAGTAAACTATTGTAGACAGAGCCTCTGTATGCAAAATTTTTAGTTTAATAAAACAAGTAAAATTAACTGACCATCGACCAGTTTTTCGTAACTTCTGCTCTTGTTTCTCCAATTTTTTCCTTAAGGACAAGTAAATTTACTGTAAACATTTAAGTTGAAAATAATTGTCATACGTTTTTTTATATACCTACATGAAATCAAGGTGACCAGAAATAGGGACTAACCAAATGCTACAGCTTTACCAAATTTGCCATTTTAACTCTATTTTTTAATCAAATCCTTTTATTATTTTAATTACAAAAATATACATTAAAACTAAGGCGGGAATCAATCCCTTCGGTTTATACCAACAATTTCAGTTAAACCAGTGAGGCGCCGAATTAAGATTGGAATGACCTTATAAGAAAAGCATCGTAGTTTGCAGTTTTTCTATTTTTGGCCTATTTAATAGACTAGTGAGATCTCGTCGGTGTTCAATGGCAAGTATGGTTGAAAAATAAGGCCTGAAAACTATAAAAAAGAAGGCCCATAAATTCTAGGACTTGACGTTGCTAATTACTTCTTTGCTCTTAAAGTATATTTCAACTTTAAAAGCTTTAAATACAGATACACAAAACCAACTCCTATACAAGCAACTAATCACGATAAAACTAAAATTCAGAAACTAATAAAATAGAAACAATCAAACCGACGAGAAGTTTTATACAACCTCTTCTAAACAGGAGATGTTTACATCGCTTCAATGTTGCTGACAGACTGGTTGGGGCTGGTTAGGTTTGGGGTAAAGAAAGTGCGCCAAAAAAATTCAAGTGTAATAATAAATAAATAAACCCGCCGAAGCCAGATGCCAATTTGACAATGTCGGTATTGTGGGTCAACTAGCTTCTCGAGCCGCACAAGATCTTAAATCCACTAACCAGTCACATTATTTCTGGCGAATAGGTACTTTCCTACAAAATAGCACATGGGAAAATTTGTATAGTAATAATAAAATATAATAATTCTTTAGTCATCCAAAAAATATATTGTATATAATTAATGCCTTAGTCAGGTTAATTGAATGATTTCCTTATACCAAAGATTGTTATTTATATTTGATTATTTGACTTATTTATCATATTATTTTTAATATATTTCATGTTTATTTGCTGTAATTACAATCGCAAGAGTATAATATTACTACTCCCGCCTTCTGCAGGAGTTTTAAAAACGTTATATGTTCGTTACCACCGAGCTCAATGCTCACGATATATTTCAGGGGTTCTCAGCCTGTGGTATGCATAGACTCTCAAAGTACTTCGCAATCAGATTTACAATTTCTCAAAAATAAGCGCGATCTGTATAATATAGACATTTTTAATAGTTTGGTCTTATGTGAAAAAAAAGGTTTAATGACTCTGATGTATTCAATTGCTGCTAGACTACTTGATAAGTTGACTTGAAATTAATTCATCAGACCAACACCGTCAGATCCGTATTATGTTGACAGTTTGACAGCTGTCGATTCTTAATTTAAAAACATGTATATCTAAAATATTGTGTAGTACACAAAATCCAAATAGATACCTGAAATGCCGTTTAAATGTTGGACTAAAAATTAGCTCTGACAACAAACTCGACTATATTTATCGAAAACATCAAAGAATCTGTTTATTATCGAAAATCCAAAATAAAAATTTTGAAAATTAAACTAAAATCATTTTGTCAGCCCTTAGATGTCAAAACCACGTCTAATAAGATATTTGTGTTTTATTATTTTTTTTAAATAATAATAGTTTCTGAAATAAAAAAATATTTTCTCTTTTAAAGAGCTGTTTTAACCTCTTGAAATAACCCTACGTAGTCAAAAAAATTTTATATACAAAATATAAAACAGATTAGGTGTTTTCATCTCTTAAAAGAAATACCTAAAATTTTAATTTTCTCTTTAGAGAGCTGTTACGCAAAAAAAGTCGTTTTATCGTTTTTTAAAAGAGCTAAGAGTTATGGATGTAAAAATTATTTGTATGTTTGGGGATTCTTGTATTCCCAAAGGGCAAGAAATATTTAATGTTAAAGCAAATCAAAGAAATTTGTCATGTTTCACCATTTTTTTATTCAACTAATCTCTTTACAATAAAAAATATTTTCGTTTTTTGAGGACTGCTTCATATGTCTAGGATGACTACTGTATAACGGAACAAATATTATGGATAAAGACAAAAGCAGTGTTATCGTGCGGGTCATACGATTTATCAACGAAAAACTTTTTAAGTTTGTTTTTCTATTATTACGCGTAATCATATCCTCCGCATAAAATTCGGAAGATGAATTATATAGACCTATGATATTTTCATATGAAAAAAGAGGATAAACATATAAATACCAGCAGTTGCAAAAATCTTTGAGCGATGTCACTTCAAAGTCAGATTGACAAGTCAGTGACAAAATGAGTAATAAAAAACAATTTTCGGGTTTTTTTGCATCCACAAGCGAAAGAAATGGTATTACATCTAATAAAATATTACGAAAATGAAAATTCACTGGCCAATATCCAGGAGACAGTAGCAAAAGCTCTGGGAATTGGTATAAGGACTGTGTAGAAAATTGTGCATGAAAAAAAGGATAATTTACTACCGAAGAAGATTAAGAAATTTCCACGAAAAAAGCCAAAGACAGAAGACTTAGTGACAATGTAAAAATGAATGTTCATAATGCAATTTACGATTTATACACATCAAAAATAAATATAATCTTCCTCGGAAGTAATTTTTTTTTTCATGCACCTGTTTCTGTACATTCCTTATGCCGATTCTCAGAGCTTTTGCCACTGGCTCCTGGATATTAGCCAGTCAATTTTAATTTAAAATTTTTTTTATTAGATTTGATTTTTTTGTACATTTGTAATTTTGTAGGCAATAAATAAATAATTATAGAATACTTGTTCCAATTTTAAGGCGTGTTTAAAATAAGTAAATTTGTTTATTAATTATAAGACAAAATTTGATATATAAAAATCGGTAAAATCGCTTTACCAGAAACTCGGGGCTAACGAAAAATACAGGCTATATATATATATATATATATATATATATATATATATATATATATATATATATATATATATATATATATATATATATATATATATATATATATATATATATATATATGTTGATTTTTACTCCTTCACGGATGGAAAAATACAATGTGTTTTCATTCCGGGTTCGGATATATATATACAGGGTGTCCCGAATTGCAGTGTCCAAACTTTAACAGTGCGTTCTGCATTCAAAATAAGCCCTAATTTTCTATATAAACATATATCGGCAAATGCTTCGTTTTCGAAATACAGGGTGTTAAAGTTTTAAGAAAAAAATTGTTTTTTAGTCATAACTTTTTTATTACTTGAGATATTGTTATTAAATTTGGTAAACAGCCTTGGAGTAACAAAAGGCATTTTTTGATTTGAAATATTTTTTTTAATTTTTCATCAGTGGCGTCCGTATGGGATTTTTTATTGAATATTCTTGAAGAAAAAATGGTACTCTACTGCTTTTTCTGAAAACAAAAATCATTCCTAAAATCCCGACTCAGTTTGGAGCAAATTTGATCCATTGTCTTTTTTTCGTGCGGTGTAAAACCATTTTTATGTATGGCATAGTTAAAATTTCCATTATTGTTAATTTCAGTAGTAAAACCTTTAAGGTGGGATTGTAACAGCAAGTTTTTAAAATTATTTGGTTTCCGATATTTATTTCATGCATTCCGGGTGAGTTCATAATTTCTGAACAACGTATGTAGGGTTTCTAAAATAAAAGCTTGTCTGACAACTAAGGAGAGATGACGTCATCGACCCGTTGTAATGGAGATTTGCGTTATGTTTAGGTTATCAGGGTGACATGGCAGAAGTTAGCAGGCAACCTATTAAAATCTAATGTCCTTGGTACTTACCATCATTCCTTCATTGTCGACTCTTGGTATGCCATGATGGGTTTTTGTGATAATTGAACAATTGCTAGGTTCGTCTTTAAAGTATGACAGATGAGTTTATAATTCTAAAATCGTCGATTCATTTTGTAAAACGGTAATTAGAATTAATTCAATTTTGAAGATGACACTTCATTTTACAGAAACTACTCTTTATTAACTAAGTTCGTAATTAATTTTACAAAAACTAGAATTCATCACTTTTATTAACTTAGATCGTGAAAAAATTCCCCTAAAATTCACAATAATTGCTCAAAATGAGCTCCTCTAACTTCGACACATTTTCGGCATCTGCTCTTAACTGTGTCAGTGGCATGGCATATAAAATTCGTATTGGCTCGCAAAGTTTCACAGACTTGCTCTTTCCACTGATTTGAACCGCCTTCCGACTTTATTAAGGCGCTTGCCAATTTGTGTATTTTTGTTTTTGCCAACCAAAAAATTTTAACCAAATACATATTTAGCGAATTTTCTTATTTAGTCCCTCGGCATTTAATATATAAAATAATATTAAATGGCTATCTTAATAATATTGCCTAATATAATAAAAAAAAAACTATTTTCTTTCTCCCTGTATGTTTGTAAATAGCCCATCGAGATTTAATAGCTCGATAAAAGAATCACACATTTTGGTATTCACTGTGTTTTCTGATTTGATTCATAATGTTGGTGACTTTTGGACCCGCACGATAAGACCTCATTCGACTATACAAAATTAGAAGACATTGAACGTGTTTCAGAGGGCAGTTTTATCTTTCTAAGTTACCCGGCATAGTGGAAAAAATGTTTATATGTATAAAATGATAAAATAAATTTTACATGTTCTGCTGTTTTTAGGCAAGTTTAATGTTTCTAGGGTTACCCTGTATATTTAAAAAAAATGATTAAACAAAATAAAAAATATTTCTTATTTTTTTGTTTTCAGCGGGCTGCCTCATAATTTTAGAACTGCCTTGTATAATAAGAAAAAAATATGTGCAATAAAATAAATTTGAAATAATTCGCAGTTTGTCGAAATAGTATGTGTTTTATAACATAGGTAAATGAAAAAATATGCAATATCTACGTCAATAACTGCCACAATTTTTCCATGTCAAAACAATTACCTCAACTAGGTTTATCTGCTTTTAATTTGACTGTTATCGGTTTGTGGTTCTCAAAATATAAATTTGTTATGTTATTACACCTTAAAAATACCGCGAGAAATTGGTTTGACTGTTTAATGGTCACTGATGATTATCAGTTAATATAAGCATAATAGCTCGCAACAGTTTCATAAATTACAAAAAGCGGCGACTTTTATATACCCAGTACTTTATGTTAAAAATTAAATTAAACCTGCTGTTGAATTCTCGGTTACTGTACTTTTCGGAATGTATATACATCACCATCGCTCAAAGCATTCGAAATAGATAGATCAACAGATAGTTGCAAATTTTGGAGGCATTTCGGATTAAAAATATCGCGATGTCAAACTGCTTTTTATGACATGTTAGTCAAAGCTACACAGGGAGGCAGAGCCAGGGTAACTCGAAAAAATAGTAAAAAATGCGAATCTATGTCTTCTAGCGGAAAGATGAAATTTTTGATATATTTAATCATTTTTATCCCAGGAAGTACCGATACGACTTTATGAAGGATCAAAGAGTGACAAACAGAATTCGAGCACACTACAATTCAAACATTTCTCATAATTCACCCTTAATCCTAATCGAGCTTCTTTTCATCCAGTCTCTAGAAGAGATAAAGATGTTTCTTTGCGTATTTACTTGATTTGCCCAAGATTAACCGTTCATATGCACTCTTCTCGAGAAAAAATAGTGAAATATGTAAAAACTGAAAATTTTGTTGCATTTCGACCGCTTTCTCATCATTTGATCATTGATTTTAAATCTCCTCTATATTCCCCATTGAACCCCCTATTTACCTTAACAAAGTAGTCAGGATTTCGACTCCGCAAAATGCTTTTTTTAAGCCATTTTTTACCCCATTTATATATTTTTTTAATTGGCATCCCTCACTCCGATATTGCCCTTTAACGAACGATATTTTTGGACGAGAAATCCAAAAAAAAATGCCTCTTCTCGAAAAATTTACCATAGCGACCCGTATTTAGAATCATCGGGGTTCGAAAAGAGTACCCATATCTGACGCCACTGCTATCTTACCTACCAAAATCACATTTTTACCAAAAGAAGCGCCCATCTATTGAAAGGTATAAAAAATATGTTTTTATTATCTTTAGTTTATCGTCCATTAATATAAAAAAGAATTCCAAAATGAAACAAGACGGACAAAAAGAGCTTCACAGAAATATCTACAATAACTTGTTCATGCCAGGTGTGGAAAAAGGTAGTAAAATTTATTAATAATGTGTTATATAAATATTATTCTCTTGTTATTTTGGTACCAAAGCAAAATTCGGATTCAAGTAAATTATATTTGTATGCCAAATACAAAAGATTGGATAATTTTATCCAAAACCTATCCGATTACTTTTTCAGATGCTTTTTTCATATCGACGGTGCAGAAGTGAAACCCCGTATCTTCCATTTTCTGAAAACTGTGAAACCACGTATCTGCATTTTTACCGAAAATTAGTTAAGGTATCAGATCTTTTACAAATGTAATTACGCATCTTTTAGAATACACCCCGTATCTGCATTTCAATATCTTGACCTAGAATTTTAACTTTTGTGACAACGCGCATGTGCACTGACACAAAACAACTGGTGAGACCTCGTATCTTAGTAGTATGGTACGATTTGTAATGGCCGCGACAGAGTTTTTGGTGGGCTTCTGAATTAGGTAAGTTTTTGCAGTTTTTATCGATAAAATTAGTATAAATTTTATACAGTTTACTTTAGTTATTATTGCTTTCTTTATATAAAAAAAGATAACCCATTTTATTCTTTATTAGCCCTATTTATTACGAATGTTTGAAGACATGTAGATACGAGTTATCACATGTACTAAACGTTAAGTCCAACTAATAAAAAGATCGCAAATACTTGTTTTCACCAATGCATAATAGGATTTGCTTTTAAAAAGCTTTTATTTAGTTTCACTTGTATGTTAATTAGTTGTTAGTTTGTTAGTATTGTTTGAGTCAAACCTTGCAAACAACTTTTGAAGCAGTTCCGGTGATCGGAATTATAATACGATTACAATACAACACTGTGGTGTCCAATTGTTAAGGTTTTATACAAGATGGGTAAAAATGCCAAATTTACCTAATAAAATAAACGTAAAAAAATTCTCGTGTTTGTAATTACACTGAGATTTGGTATACATAATATATAAACCCAATGACAACACAATATTGTAATGTTCAATCGTAAATAATGCCTAATACCGGGTCATAAAAAATAATGCTAAAAGGTACAAAATAAAGGAAACGTTCAAAAATATTAAAAAACTCTTTTATTTGTGAATTATTGAACTGAAATTTAACAAATAATTATCATTACATAAACACAGAAGTTTTAAAGATTTGAACATTGTCTTAAATGCTTCAGACGTGATACAACACTATATATTGAATTTATCAAATGCTGTGTTTATGTAAAATTAATTTTTAATTTTCAGTCCAATGGTTTATATATTTAACCTTTTTTATATTTTTTAACATTTATTTTTATAATCTTTATTTTTTTTACAGATTTACAAAAATGGAAATTAAAAAATATTTTCCAACTCGAGTTGATAGAATATTTGCAAATCTCCCCAAAACTAACTTACTAGAAGGCAATAATATAGTGAAATGTTGTGTTTACCAAAATGACCTAGTGAGCAACTTGGATCCACCTATTATTTTAGAAAACTGTAAAATTTACGATGAAGTGGGAAACGAATTAACAAGTAACATACAGGCAAGTCAGATTATCCAACCATTAAATCCTACCATTCGAACAAACGAAGAAAAAGATAAAGAAAATCAAGATGTCATTTCAGAAGATTTTTCGATAGTGTCCAATATTATGTCCGATGACTGTTATTCTAATAATATAAGCCTTTTTAATGACTCTTACTCTACAGAAAACATATCTTTTATGGATAAAAATTTAGAAAATATTTGTAGTGACATTCAAGATTGTCTGTTAAACGTTGGATCAATAGAGGAATCACAAACTGAGGTAGAAGCACGAACGCTTTTAGATAAAAAAGATGAATTACATGAGTATGTAGAAAACCATCAAGAAGATAACTGCCTTAACCACCAGATAGTGTACAAGCAAAATGACCCTACTTTGTCCGATATAGACCAGAACTTCGATAAAAGAAATTGTGAAGAAATGCTGAACGCATCAAGATACTAACCTTCCTTAAACAAATTAACAAATGCATTTACCGATTTTGAAGATAGAGGGGAAGTAACAAAGAGCCCTATAATAGAAGAAAACCTAAGAAAAGACTCCAGAGACTCAGAAGATGACTACGTAGGGATAAACAGTTGTAAAAGAAAAAGAAATATGGAAAACTGGACAGACTATAAAAACAAAAAGTTAAGAGAGCAAGGAAAATCCTACAAGGGTTGGAGTAGAGCTAAAGGTGCGCCTGCCAAAAGAGGGACTGAAAGAGATGAGAGAAAAATGGGCCCCCGCTGCACTTCAAATCTATGCCTTAAATCGAAAGTCAGGAACTGTCAGGAAATTTCCGAAGAAAACAGAAACCAACTGTTCATCAAATTTTGGTCCCAAATGAGTTGGGACCAAAGAAAAATATACATATGTTCGCTTGTTACAAAAGCAGAGCCGGCGCGATTGACAAAGGGTCCGACTGATGTTTCAAGAAGAAGCTCAACTTTAAAATATACACTTAATATAAATGGAAGAGTATTTAAGGTATGTAAAACAACTTTTCTTTCGACATTCGGTCTTCGAGAATGGAGTGTTTTAAAATGGGTTCAAAACTGTGAATCAGGGATTCATCCTTCAAAAGAAGCTGCAAACCATACTGTACGAAAAAATCAGGGAACTAGAAATGACAGTGCTGTTGCGAAAGGAATTCTTGTACAATTTCTCGATTCTTTAGCAAAACTTCCATCCCATTACTGCAGAAAATCTACTAGTAAGTTGTATTTGGAACCAATATATGGACATTCTATGTCTGCAGTTTATAGAGAATATCAGAAATACTCTTTGGAAAAGAATCTCAGCGCAAAGCCTTTATGCAGGCATACATTTAATTGTACTGTAAAAGACCAAAATATTGCTTTCCAGCCACCCAAAAAAGATAAATGCGATACCTGCTGTTCATATGAAGCCAAAAATTTAGATGATAAGACCTACGAAGAACACATTACAAGAAAAACAGCGAGGGAAGAGAAAAATAAAGATAAACTCTTGGGAGCACAAGGCAAAGTTATTGTTTTAGCTCAAGATATGCAGGCTGTAAAAGTATGCCCATCTCTAAATGCTTCAGCTTTATATTATAAAACAAAATTACTTTGTCATAATTTTACCGTATTTAACATTAATAGTCACCACTGTGTTTGCTATTGGTTTAATGAAACCGAGGCCGATATTACAGCGCATACTTTTGCTAGTTGCATCATTGATTACCTTTTACAGATTGAAGACTTAAATAAAACCGTTATAATATGGAGTGATGGGTGCACTTATCAGAATAAAAATTTTGTATTGTCAAATGCCTTGTTAAGCTTAAGTGTTCATAAGAACATTACAATTTATCAAAAATATCTTGAGCGCGGACATACGCAAATGGAAGTAGATTCGGTTCACGCTACTATCGAAAAGAATCTTAAAAATAAGTCAATATATTTACCAAGCGATTACTTTAAAGTTACAACAGGTGCGAGAAAAATAAATCCTTATTTAGTTAAAAACATTAATTTCGACTTTATAAAAGATTATTCAATGTCACCGAAATTTGACTCCATAAGACCAGGCCGGCGGGTAAATGATCCTACCGTTAATAATATTAAAGTTATAAAATATAGCCCTGATGGTACCATTCAAGCTAAATTAGGTTTTAATGAAGATTTTCAGAATCTTCCCCACCGACGAGTAGATAAGCCTGTGCCTGATTTATTATCATTTACCCAATTGCGAAGAGCACCTATTAAAATAAAAAAACAAAAATGGGATCACCTTCAACAGTTAAAAACTGTTATTCCAAAGGACTGTCATTTATTCTATGACCACTTACCAAAATCAGAATAAAAGTTTGTACAAAATATCCAGAAAAACTTACAATACTTTAATTTTTGTGTGTGTTTTTTTTAATAAAGGGCATTTAGTTCAAATTAGATCTCATTAAAAAAAATAAGTTTAAGTTTATTTTTCCAATGTTCTAATGATTTTATTTTAATGATTTGTTTGTAATAATTATTTTTTGATCACTATTAAACATTTAAGAACTAATATGGACGATTTTCTTTCATTTCAAAACATAAAGAACATTTTTTCTACCTCACTAACATGTGTGATCATACGTATCTCCTATATTTGTAGAAGTTTTCCCCATGTGAGACCGCGCAAGTGCTCTAAATCATTGAAATATTACTGTGAATAATATTCTTGACTTAAATACCCTAAGAAAGCTACCCATCTATCTGATGTTAAAATATTAAAAACATTTTAATAAAATTCCACGTTATATCAAGTTTTTTGTGTCTCCTGTAAAGTATAAGTTTTGAAGATACGTGGTTTCACACATTTCAGAAAATGGTAGATACCGGGTTTCACTTCTAAATCGTCGATATGCTTTATAGGAATACTAAAATTTAAATTTAAATGAATAAGAATATTTGCTATTTTTTTTAATTATATTACTTAATACTTTGAAACATTCAAATACCCGAAGAATGCATTCAAGTTTAGACTTTATTTGATGACAAAATGGTTATTTTTAGTAACACGTTCGGAAAGTGGCAAACGAGTTCTGGAAGTCTGCAAATCTAAAAAGAAGCCTTCCGGTTGTGTTTAGTATATTAGTTTTTTTTGCAATTGTATTAAGTTTGAAATAACCAATGTGTTTGCTTAAATTAATATTTAATATATAATGTATTCTTTCTGAACTAGTATGCTACTTTCGTAACAGAAAAATGTAATTTTGTTTGTATGTAAGTTATTATATTTCATTAAAGATCTAAGAATAAGGATTTTTGCGTACGCCCCTGATAAATTCTCGTGTGCGGCCCAGGTGAATACGGAAAGTCATGCAAGTATGGAAAATGCTATTTCTATCTGCTGTAATTTTATTATACTTGTCTGAAAACGACTACACAAAACCAAAAGATAAAAGAAGAGATATGAAATAAACTTGGAATATTTTTATTTTCATAACAGTTATAAGCTTAGAGTAAGAATTAAAGTAGACGTCACAACTCATTCATAAATCACGTTAGGGCTATGCGCCAACATGGTTCCCCTATTTTTCACATTGTTCTTTCTTTCTTTCTTTCTCAAAATGGAGTTGGCTGCCACTTTTTTGCTTTCAGAGCCATTCTCCAGCCCAATAGGTAGGATGTCCGGATGGCGAGCTCTTAGCTCCCGAACACCCCGAATTTATCAAATAACTCTTGATTTTTTCCTCTTTTAAATTCTGAAATGCATCTTGGCTTCCACTAGGTGCCCCTTGAGAGTACTACTGATATCACGAGATGACCCTTTCTTTCAAGCTATCCCCTTACCCCTCCCACTCCCGCCACGTAGCGGCCGTTACGCTAATATTCTATGTAGAACTGCGGCAGACGAACGAGATAGAATACAGGAACAACTAGGCCTCACACGTTCACAGCGTCTGCTCCCTTTCTAGCGGGGTCGTTAGTTTCCACACTGAGCGGTTGAGTCACCCGTTTCCCCCCGAAATAAAGCAGCAAAACCGAACACGTGGCACCACTTATGTTAACAACACAGAGGTCTGCATTCGACAAGACGAACCGGAAGACTGTCTTTTCACATTGTATCGACCAATGTTTACGATAAAACAAGAAGTGGGGATGGCCCATGCCCAAGCCGTGGCCATTTGTTGACGAATGCCAGTGACGGCGTGAGTTTTCACTTCCCGCATAAGGAACTATCATTAATCGGGAAAAAATTATCGTTCCGGGTTTTTACAGATCCTCATGTTTTTCCATTACTGTCGGTCGGTCGGTTTGTTCCGGTATAGCTAAAAAATCAACTTACTCGATTAACTTTAATTTTATTTAATTTTCCACAAAAATTACGTCTGATATAAAAAAAAAACTGGTAAAATATTGGTATGAATTCAATATGGCGAAACAAAATGACGACTTGTTAAAATATTTGATGTACAAAAATGAAGAAATAGGCCATGCTTCATTATCGTTGACAAAAAGAAGGATTCTTACCTATTCCTTAATGAGGCAAATAGGTATTTTTACAAACTTCAAAGAAATAATCGTTCTCTACTTCACTATCTAAAATCAAACCATTAAGTTAGGTAAGTTTAAAAGAAAATTAGTTATTTCTATATTATTAAACTTTAGTTTTTAGTTATGTTTGCCTTATGTTACTATCATTTTGTAATTGTGACATTTAGAAAAATTATTTGTTCAGTTGTTGAAAATGTCATCTTAAACCTGTAACTGTCAAGTTAGACCTTGTCTAAAGT
This sequence comes from Kuschelorhynchus macadamiae, assembly GCA_030620095.1. Classification (NCBI taxonomy): domain Eukaryota; kingdom Metazoa; phylum Arthropoda; class Insecta; order Coleoptera; family Curculionidae; genus Kuschelorhynchus; species Kuschelorhynchus macadamiae. The sequence goes on from JAUTXW010003751.1 coordinate 227,954, forward strand.
TAAACCTCTTTAGTGAATACGGGTGGGTCGGGTGTTAGAGTTTTAAACTAAAATCAATGCTTTTAACGCGCTTTTATTGGCTTCCTATTCGTCTGATTACTCTGATTGTATGTTTGTATGTCTGGTTCAAATCTTGTAATGGATTTTTCAGCACTTCCATTACCGATTATTTTCAAATTTGACGTGCATACACTTTCGGATATAAAAAATCCGAATTTTTTTAGTCAACGTTTAGAAATTCAAAATGGCGGCGCCAAAACGGCCGACGAATTTTGTTACTTGTGTAGCCAAAACTGAAAATCAGTGCCTAGGAAAATTTAAAAATGTCAGCATTTAAAAATTCAAAATAGCGGTGTCAAAATAGCAATGTCAACAGGTCGGACGGATGATTTTAACATTTGTGGGGATTATTTAAGAATGCACAACAAAAATCAAAATGGTGGCGCCAATATAGCGAACGAATTTTGTCATTTGTACAGATTCAGCTGGAATATCAGTATCTAGAAGTATTTAAGAACAAAAGTTACGAAATTTTAGTCAATATTTGAGTATTAAAAATGGCGACATCACCATAGCAGACTAATTTTAAAATTTTTGCAGATTTGATTAAAATTCGGCATTTAGGGTTATCTAAGACTGCACATCATGGATTTTTGTCAACATTTTAAAAATTCAAGATTGTAATGCCAACATGGCTACGGAATTTTAACATTTGTGTAGATTTTGCTGAAAGAAAGTAGGAATCTGGGGTTATTTGAAAATACATATCATACATTTTTAGTAAATATTTAAAAAATAAGAGTAGGAATGCCTAGAATGCGAGCGAATTTTAATATTTATACAGATTTGATTAAAAATCGATATTAAGTGTGCAATTCATACATTTTTAGTAATAAATATTTAAAATGGGGATATCATCAATCAATCCGATAAGTACTTTTTTCAGATATTTTTAAACATTTAATTAGGCCACCGTTTTGTTCCCCATTTTGAATTTGTCTCAACATTTTTACGAGTTTATCCCTATATAATATTTGAATTTTGAACAAAATTTGAACATAATCGATGTTATAGTTTTCTGCATTAACACACAATATTTTATTAGGCCGCCATTTTGGATTTGTATTAAAACTTATCAGTTGATGGTCATGTCAAACCTAATTCTTCTGCAAAATTTGGATAAAATGGATAAATTCGCCCAACTCAAGTGAAAATTTAAAAAAGGCGTGAAATCATCCTAAACTTTATTATTTCCCAGATTTCATCCAAAATCGAGTGATTTTCGAAATCGCAGTACGTTTTTTTGAGCGTGAGACGCCCTTCGACTATTTTAAGATAGCATAGATAGGAAAAACTATTGTAATCGGCAAAAAAATCACCTCAAAGTCTTTTTGTATCATTTTGCTTCTCAAGATTCTCACATGACCTCCGACGAAATAAACGTTCTATTAACCGGATTGGTCAATACGTCATGTGATCCAAAATAAGTGAATAAGGTATCTTCCATTAGACATGTCTCCTGGAAAAGGAAACCTTGCTGTTTACCTAGTGATTAAAAGAAAATCCCAAACTTAAACGGCCATTTTTTTACAAACTCACATTGCCGCACCATTGTTAGGTCAACTAAAGCTCCTAGTTTCGCAATGTCCAAGATAAAGTAAATAAAACTTATTTATTAAATATTTCAAAAATTAATGTTCTTCTAATGCCACCGCACCTTTAGAACGCTGCTTCTTGAAGTAAGACAACATATAATTAGAAGATTTGAGCCATATCAACAAATACACAATAATAAATTAAAACATATGCAGTAGTGACGCTAAAAAAATATTTTTTAGCAAATTAATTTCTTTAATGTTAAAATTTATTGTAGTTCCACGCCCCAATATTGGTTTTTAAGCCACGCCGGTCACGTGACCCTGTAACAATGTTTACTGTAGATTATTATACTATTTTACTATAAAAATCCCTTGTCAATGAAAGTGGGATGGTCTAATACGTAGAGTTGTCGATCGGGTTTGCCATAGCTAACTAAAACTCTTGTTACTGGTGAAATCTGATCTGAGACTTTGGGTATTTTAGTTTGTATTTTACTATTTTCCAATAAAAATAATTTCTTTATACTGCTAATACTGGAAATACATTACTATTCTTTGTATGAAAATTTTATTGTTTAAACATATTCACCGTAATATAAATTGGTATAAACATTGGTGTTCTTGGCTAGGCTTGGCATCGTCGTACGATAGACCTTATACTGTGAGGTAATCTTGGCAGTGGCTAAATATGTAAATAATGAACTCTATTTTTATTATTTCTCTAAGGTTATAAGCATAAACAAAAATCTGTTTTGGCTTTTTCGCAACTGAATAAAAATATTTAACTTTAAATTGATTCAAGCAAATATGTAACAAAATTACATATCTCAACATGTAGACTGTCTACGGAATGTTTCGATACATAATATAAACAAAATTATTTAAGCAAACATAAGAAATTATGTCATTTACCTTAAGTTTTTATAGACACATAGTAGTGGTACAAATACTTTCATCCTATAATTTTGCTTATATTATGTATCGAAACATTCTGTAGACAGACTAGTCTACATGTTGAGATATGTAATTTTATTACATATTCCAATCAATTTAAAGTTAAATATTTTTATTCAGTTGCGAAATAGCCAAAAAAGATTTTTGTTTGTCAATCTAAACGCAACAAATAATCTGAACACATTTAAAAATAAAGTTATAAGCATCTTATTTAATTATTTTAACAGTGGCGGCTCGTGGTCAACTTTTCAGGGGGGTCAATACATACAAACCCCAAAAAGTCATCTGAAAAAATCAGACACACGAAACAATAAAATTCCTTTGTTACTCCGCAACTGCATGTCCAGGCACATAAATCGTACATATTTCTACGAAAATAAATATTTACTTCTTTGTTTTTGTCTTTACCTGTTTGCTGAATTTTAAATTTCGGAAAAGGTCGACTACTGGTCTCAAATTCGAGTCGTTTCTCAAAAACAAAATGTAAACTCTTCAAAATAAAATCTATAAAAATACGCAATCGTAACCACAACATATCACACGATCTACATTAAACACATTAACTGACAAAAATATTTAAGTTTCCTCGGCGCGGCTGTTGACCCAAACTTTGCCGACGTAAGCCGTATCTTACCTATGTGCACCTATGCGAATTTGATCGGGAACACTCGGGAAAAACTTGCCTCCTTTTATAACCACGGGGTCAACTGGATCAGTGCGTGCCGCCCTTAGACAAGGTTCCTTGTCTAAGGTGCCGCCAGCCGTGATCGATTCCAAATGAAACAAAACCTCTCCGGAGATCGCGGTGCGAAGCATGGATAGTGTGTCGCTTAATTAAGAGAACGGTCAACGGGTTTATGCGCTTAGAATAATAGCGGAAATTTCCAAATTTAAAAAAATTGAAAAAATATAAATTATATATTATTTTATTTATTTGTTTCTGTTTGGAGATATTTATTGGGTGCTCATTGACCATTTGACCTAATGGAGGAGCTGCCACTGTAATTTAAAGGCGATTTCTTGTAAATTATTCTCTAGCAGGTAAGGTTTTCAAAATGTCAGGAAATATTACAGAGAAGTATCTAAATATTCAAACACTTGCAAATTAAAATACAAAATGGAGACATGTCAAATATCAGCTAGTATAGACTTTGTTAAACTTAGTTTATTTTGCTGTATTTCTATTCTGATTTTTATTTAGCGAAAAAAACGGAGATCAGGAGAAGTTTTTCGTGCGCTAGCCCGAAAGGAAGTTATTGTCAAAGAAGTATTAATAAAAAAAACATAGACCTATGATGTGATACTACGTTATAACCATTATGCAAAGCGTGTTTGTAAAAAATATATGAATGCTGCTTCTCGTAAAAAAAGAACACATGAAATACCACAACGAAAGGAATTTAGTCAGAATATCAAAAATATGCACTCGTTTCGGCAAAAAAATGATTGTTTCAAATAGGTCACGCCAGTTCCCAAGCGCACACGTGGTGGCATCATGCCCAATGCGGGCTGGCTAATTTTTGGTCGAATCTAATATCATCATACATATCTGTTATGTCCTGAGAAAACCCTAAAGCATGGAATGAACTGTATATGTGGTATACAGTTCATTGCGTAGACACGATGCAAATTACGTCACGGCTTTCCATCCGTCGTTTTTCGTTCTTATGTTAGATACTTTTTCCAAACATTCTTCAAAATTATCATTAATTTTTGTGCCACAAATGTCTATTTCTTTTTTAAGTTTCGTTTTTTTAGGTTAGTTTTTACGTTAAACATTTATGAGAGTTCCACTGTGTTTCAAGCGTAATACTGGCCTTGTCTATATATAAAATTATAAACAAGGCTAAGGTCGTCCACGGATCGTAAACCACACAGAATAGTTACATCGGCGGTTTATTTCCGTCAGTTTAAAACGTGCGAGTGTTGCTGCAGTGACGTCACCTGGCCCGCTCGAAACAAGTTTCGTGCGTTATTACTATAGGAGGATAATATGGTTTAGCCTTTTGATGCTGTTATTTTGATTTTTAATACAATAAATTTCGACAAATTTTATATCAGACTAATAGAGCAGCATTACCATATGAATTTCGGTCAATAAGCAATGGTCAATTGATTCATCATCATGAATGTTTTAGAAATTTATATTTGGACATAAAAATAAATTATTAGGAAAAAGTTTAAACACTATATCAAGATAAAAATATATAATATGAGTACCTTATGAAATATTGTTATATTATATTCTTTTAAGACAGAATGCCCCAAATCGTTAAATAGAAATAAGCACTTTTCCGTAATTTAAGTATCTAAATGTATTCATTTAAAAAGCAAATAGGTAAAGTGATTTTCATACCGGAAAGTAAAAAACATGGTATTACAATTTTTTAATAATTTATATTGTTATTCATGTTTTTTTTTCAAAAAATTAAAAATAATGTATTCTAGAGATTACAAAAAATAACTAAATATAACCACTTTTACAACGAAAACGGAAACAAAACACACTATAACTACAGAGGATTCTGATACCTAAGTATAAATAACTTTCAAATTAATTACCAAAGTTGAGATTTGCAATAATACTAAAAAAGCAATCCAGAGCAAAAATTAAAATTAAAACTACCTACAATATATTAAGATACAACCTGAAAAACCAATAAAAAAAAATAATAAAAAATCCAGAAATATTTATAGCCTGGGTTCGATCCCCGCTCGTACCATACCTATTGCTGTTTATTATAAGTATTTCTAAAAAAAACTATTACTACTTGTGAAGTAGGAAAAGGAGAATTGTAACTAATACTAAATTAGACTGTAAAATCACAACTCGAATAATCGGAAATCGATTTGAAATACGCGCGCACTCTGCAAGTAGTGTGGTTGGTGGAATGCGATGGAAATTTAGAGTAAATGTGCATACGTGTTCGATTCTCCGTTCTTCTTCAAAACTTATAATTAACAAAAATGCGATTATTGATAGATTAGGATTGGTTAGGACTTGTTTGTAAAGAAAGTGCGGGGTAGTGCTCTACTATCAAATTCCGTTACGTCAGTCCAGGTTCGCTGATGAAACCTTCAGCAAGGCAATAAAGCATCATTTAAGCCATGAAATGATACCTCAAATCATAGAAAAACAGATTTGAAATCTGCGCGAACTCTAAGTGTTATGATTGACATGTTGAGCATGAAACGTCATTTTAGGCACGTGGCTTTTTGATAAGGGTTTAAATCCTGAAACCGTCTCTAGGGATGCCTTTCTTTCTAAAAAGAATCGATTTTCGGGATCGATCTAGATCGGAACTAAATAGTCGATCTTCGATTAGATCGCTATCAAAAAATCGATCTTTTGCTTTCGATAAGTTTTTGGGACTTAATACTTTTATAATTATCATTATTATTATTGTATACAAAAGTTTTAAAATAGAATACATATTATTACATGATCGGTTGCACATCTTAGTTAGAGTTCTAAATAGAATTGTACTTTTTCTTAAGTTAAACAGAGTTTACCGTTATATTTTATGCCTGAAAAGACGATAAATATGCAGAGAATGCGATAAAAATAAAAACGTATTTTAATATCCATAAGGAAAGTAAAACCAAAAACATTTAAGGCAAAAAAATATAATAACTAAATATTACACTCTAGGAGACTACTACTGACCCAAACACAGAGCATAATGAAGACTGACAAAACTTCTAACATATCCTTTAAATAATAAAATAAAAATACGTTTCGTGTAATTAGAGAGAAAAAATATTTGTTTGTATAAGGTTTTCATTTATATTTTGGCAACCACCTAGAGGGTTATTAATAAAACAGAAAAAAAAAACGAAAAAAGGTTTTTCCACATTATCTTATTTATAATCAGAAAAACAAGAGGTTATTAATGACCATAAATAAGATAGAGTTTTGCACTTAAAAATAGAGAAAGTGATTTCGCTTCCTATTTTTACCAAGGTCCGAAAGGTAGGTAATAAGTATGGAGAAATCCCTCAAATTTCATGTTTAAAGATTTATTCTATTTCTTATAATTATGACTCTTGGTGGGTCGTCAAAATGAAAACGAAAAGAATATAAGTCCCATTTTGAAAAATCTAAAGAGTTAAAAAAAAACAATTTTTGAAGTCTTTTACTAGCTAATCGATTACCAGAATGGTCTAGTATGATTCTTTGATGACACAGATGTGGATACTATCGAAAAGTGTTCCATTGCACCAATGCCAATTTTGGATAAATTAATTTGTAATTATTCCTAAAACTCTATTAGGAATTAAAAAACCATACTTTATTTTATTATTTTGTAATGCCAACTTGGTAAAAAAAAATCGATTTCCGATTAAAGCTCTATTCAAAAAATCGATTTTTTTAGACCTAAGAATCGATTTTTAAAAAGATCGATTCAAGATTGTCAACCCTACCGTATGCTTAAATTGGAGACGTTGACGGTTGTGAACATGTCGGAATAGAGTCTTCTGGTTCGTCTCGTCGAAGGCAGACCTCTGTGTTATTAATATAAGTGGTTGCACGTGTTCGGTTTTGCTGCTTAATTTCGGGGGGAAACGAGAGACTCAAACGCTCAGAGTGGAAACTAACGACCCCGCAAGAAAGGGAGCAGACGCTGTGAACGTGTGAGGCCTAGTTGTTCCTGCATTCTATCCCGTTTGTCTGCCGCAGTTCTACATAGAATATTAGCGTAATGGCCGCTATGTGGCGGGGGTGGGAGGGGTAAGGGGACAGCTTGAAAGAAAAGGTCATCTCGTGAGACCAGTAGTACTCTCAAGGGGCATCTAGTGGAAGCCAAGATGCATTTCAAAAATTAAAAAGTTGTTTGAAAGTTTCGGGGTGTTCGGGACCCAAGAGCTCGCCATCCGGACATCCTACCTATTGTGCTGGAGAATGGCGCTGAAAGTAAAAAAGTGGCAGCCGAATCCATTTTGAAAAAGAAAGAAAGAAGACATGTCGGAATAACGCTCGGAACACAATATACTAACCGTCAAATTTTAACGTAAAAACCAAAAAAACAAAAACTTATAAAGTACGCAAAAATCGTTGATAATTTTGAGGTTGGAACTAACTATAATGGTTTAGAACCTGTATTTCAAAAAAGTATGTAACAAAACAGTCAAAATACCGAAAAATACACAAAGAAAAATAAAGTTTGGCGTAAATGGAAGGAAATAGATGACGTAAATTCCATTGTGTTTCACATTTAAACAAATACTAAAAATTGTATTTATCTCGTGGCCCAGATAAAGTACCTAGGTTTATCTGGGCTCGTGGATTGCGGTTTGAGACTAATCTGTGGTATGTGTACCTACCTTAATTCTCTGAAATGCCTGGTGAGCGTTGAATGGTGATGACATTTAACATTTTTTTATCCTTGGAAGTCAGCGATGCCAGACGTACCATAATTATGATCAATTTTTTGGTAATCTATGATTATGATTTTATACCATAATTTTCACCTTAATTTATTAACAGTCAATGAATGTACCATAATAAATAATTGTAGCATAATTTCGTCCGATTTAATATTCTGCTAAAATACTATTTGGATATTTTAAAACGCGGAAACTTTAAAAGATTGTATAATTTATACTAAAAATATGTTAAATATTGTAGAGATGTAGAGATTTATTTTTGACACCTGGCATCGCTGTTGGAAGTGGAAGAACGTATAGATTAGAATCACAGCTTAAGCTGTGTTAGAATTAAGAAAAATCCAAAACACACTAAAAAGGTGTTACAGCCGGACAACAACGACAATCCGTGATCCTTATATCAAGTATTATATGAATTTAAAATGGTTTCAGACGAAGATGCTATTTTGGCTTTCAGAGGTCTGGGTTTGAGTGAACAAAAAGCCAAAGAAACTTTGAAAAATGCCGCTGTTACCAAAACCTTACTTTCTATTTTGAATGAGGTAAGAGTTTACCAAAAATAGGAATATTTTTAGTTTTTTGACTTAGGTTTTGAAACTTAGTATTTCTTACATTCGTATATTCACTTAGAGTAGTTAATCCAACATAAATAAAAAAACGGTTTTACATATTTAAGCTAGGTTGCACCTTTTTTTTTATAGGTTAGAGGGGTGTTATTGCCAGATGGAACAGGAATTCTTCTCTACCATTTATCAACCAAGATAAAACCTCAAATAAACCACCATCTCCCGACTCTAGTTAAATATATTGTTTCAAAAAAGCTAGATACTACTTTAAGAGTCGATAAAGCAATCGAATTTACTTTGTCTCATATAAAAAATGTTGATACTAATGAATTGGAGAAATATTGTGGAGTAGGTGTGATAGTTAGTCCCGAACAAGTGGAAAGATGTGTTGAAAAGCACATAAATGCCTTTAAAAATGAATTAGTAGAGAAAAGGTATAGATTTAATACAGGACCTTTGATGCAGAAAGTAAGAGAGGAGTTACCATGGGCAGGTAATAAGTTTCTTAATTAGTGTTAGAGATCTTTGAAATCAATTGTTTAAGTATTGCTACTAAATACCTTGTCAAAAAGTATTGATACTTTTAAGTAACAAGTCATAATTTCTCTGTTAACTCATAGCATAACAAGTAATGGCATTGTTTATATGTTTATACAATTATAATAGCGATTCCAAGTAAACAAGTATTTTTTTATGTTAGTGTATAATATAATCTGTAAATATTCTAGAATGCCTCAAATCATTGAATTTGAGAAGTTTTGAGTATTACAATTTTAGGCAGCCCAATAGAAATAATAGAGGCAGAAATAAAAGATTTTAAACAAGCATATTGAGAAGTTAATTATTAATCTGACACCTGAAAAAATTTTCTTTATGATGATTTTAGGACTCTGTTTCTATTGTCTCTACATTTTCGGTATTAGTAATGTTAATTTCAAAAAACGTTATTAATTTTAATGTCCCCTGTTCATATTATAAACTTGTAACTTGTCAAAGGAAAAATTATTTTTTTCTGAAGTGAACAAAGAGGAAAAAGACACCTATTAAAAAAAATTTGTTTTTGTATAAAAAACGAAAAAAATTGTTTTTTTTGTTTGAGTTGTCCATGACTGTGAAGATGACAGCGACGCATATTTGCCGTTGTGGTACTAAAGCTGTCAAATATTTTCATTTCAGTGCACATTTTATTGAATTGGTATCAAAAATTGTAAAGTATTCATCAAAATGCAAGACATTTTTTGAAACGTAGTAAAGTTGACTGCTAGTAACTTATAATTAAAAAACAAGGAAATGCAAAGTACCGCCAAAGATTATTTTGAAAATTTTCCCGAAAGATGTCAACCCAGGAGAAAAATGTTCTCCACACTTATTTCCAACCTATTTGCATATGGAGCATTTGAAAAACCTTGATCAAAAAAGTATCAAAAAAATAGTGAAAATCGAAATAGAAACATTCAAAAATATTTTGCAGAAAATCCTACATCTTCTACAAGCAAGCAGCGAAATTAATATTCCGAAACCAGCCATACAAGACGTCCTGAAAGCAGCCTGTTACCTTCCTTACAAAACCATCCTTGTACAAGGGCTAAATGAAGGTGACTTTGAGAGAAGAAAACTTTTTTTTTTTCAAAAATGTTTTATGGTTGGACAAAACGCATTTTGGCGCCAATTGTGGCATATTTAACAGACACAACCACCATTACTGGGCTGTAGTGGAATTAAATTAAAAAAACCAATACCTACTTATTTTAGCATGATTTTTTATCAAACCATTCTTGTGATATTTTTCTAGCAAATCGATTAATTGGGCATTTCATTTACAAACAGACTCTAAACAGGCAAAGATATCTTGCAATGTTGCAAACAGAAATAGTTCTGGCAATTAGAGAAGGTGATCCACCACTTGAGTTTAACAATTTATGCTATCAACAAGATGGATGTCCCACTCACAATTCAGGGGAGGTGCAGTTTGCACTATTTATGGGAATATGTTAAAAATGAAACATATGAATTTGATTCCCCTAAAAATGTACAAATGCTTGAACAATGTGTGTGGGATGTGTTATCAAATATTAATTGGAAAACTCTTCACCGCGATACCAGATCGGTATTAAAAAAGTGTCAAATATGCATTGACTCATATCCAGCATTTTGAATTGTAGCATTAATTTTTTTTTGTTAAGTTTATTTTGTTGTTTCTCTTGTATATTTTTTAAACAAATCACATTTTCTAAATGATTTGTTAAAGTAAAGCACATTTATTTTTTTCCCTATGACAGTATTAATTATAAACAAATTGTGGAACCTTAAAAAACTTATACTGCTTCTGTTCATTTATATACATTTTGAAGATATATTTCAAATCTCAACTTAAACACCAAATATTATCATCATTTTTGTATCTGTTCAGGTATAAGTATATACTAAAATTACAGTGTGAATTTTTGCTTGCTCTGATTTGTTTTAGATGGTAAAGCTCTAAAAAATGAAATAGATGTACAAGTATTAGATATACTGGGTCCTAAGACTGAAGCCGATCTCACGCCAGTACCCAAAAGTGATAAAAAAACGCCCAAGCCCCTTAAAACTGCTGAAAAAACAAAACCAACATCAAAAAAGGTTGAAGAAAATAATGGTATGTTTGCCGTCTTTTGCATCATCTTTTAATAATGATAAATTATTTTTAGAATTAATTATTGCTTATTAAAATATTATCTTTTTAAATAAATTCAATCCAAAACAAATTGTTATCATGAGTTATTCACAAACATAAAGAGACAATTATTGTGTTAATGGCCATTGAAATTTTGAATTGTGTTAAATACATTTTCTTGTTAGTATCAAGCTGGGAAATATATATATTACCTACTTTTCTTAATTGACATAGTTTATTTATCAGAACATTATATATATATATATATATATATATATATATATATATATATATATATATATATATATATATATATATATATATATATATATATATATATATATATATATATATATATATATATATGAGGGCATAAAGTCTTGAAACCTTGAGATATGTCAAAAACTATACAAGTTGGGTAAAAAAGTTTCATATAAAAGTTGTATAGTTCCTTACGATTTATGATTCAAAAATGTCTTGAAATATACAGGGTGTTTTAAAATCAAGTTACACGCCAAAACTTCAGAATCTCTAATGGAACACCCTGTATATTATTTCATTTTATGAATCTACATGAAATTCTGATCATATTTTATTAAGCATACCTTATCCCTAAAGTCAACTGTTTTTGAGATAAAAAAATGAGAAAATGGAAATTTGGCTTTAAACAAAATTAACTCATTTCCCTATGCATAGTGAAACCTGGTGGATTATTTTAGAACTCCCATAGAAACTGTCATGTACTGACAATAAACTGTGTCAATTTTTAACATATTGTTGGAGAGTTACTTTTTTCCTGATAAAAATGCTTTCAGAAAGAGAAAGAATAGAGATTCTTATGATTGGATGGGGAGATCACCAAAGAAATCTTGACGAAGTATGTGAACTTTTTAATAATACGCATCCCGAGTGAGGACAAGCAATTGCAAAATCCACAGTTAGCAAAATTATCAAAAAATTTCGTGATCGTGGTTGTGTAAAAGATCTTCCCACGACAGGTAGGCCAAAACTAGATGATGATATGAAATTGAATGTTTTACTCAGTTATAACGAAAATCCACATTTACCTACAAGTCAAGTAGCATTAGATTTAAACCTTAATTAATCATCGGTTAAAAAATATTCTGCACACGGCAAAGTATCATCCCTACAAAATAAGATTAATCCATGAATTAAATGAAGACAACTTTGACCGCCGACTTGAGTTCTGCGAAAGTATGCAAGAGTGGTGCAACCTGGATCCATTCTTTTGTAGAAATATTTTATTTTCCGATGAAGCCACCTTTTCTCTTAATGGTACTTTCAACCGACAAAACTGTAGATATTGGTCTACAGAGAATCCCCATTGGGCTCAAGTGGCTCATACGCAATATCCCGAGAAAATCAATGTTTGGGCTCGAATATTTCAAGATAGAATTATACTTTTTCGATGTAAATTCAACCGGCGAAATTTTTCTTGATTTTTTACAACTCGAGTTGTATTTTGTGATTTTAAGTTATATCATAAAATTAGAGAAGTATCACAAACAGCTAAAATAAAGATAAACAAGTCTTTTTAAATATAAAAATCACTTTTTCTATAAGTGTTCTCTTATAAATCAAATTTAATTTTTAAAAACCATTTTCAAATTCTTCAAAAAAATCATGCCCATCTTTTTTTATTTTTGTTTAAATGAAAAAAGTGCAGTGTTCATTTTATGCTGGTTAACCCTGTACATATTGGGTTTTCTTATTTCTAAGATTTGAAATATTTTTCCCTTTTTTGTATTCTGTTATAATTTAAATGTAAATTTAACCGGCGAAATTTTTCTTGATTTTTTACAACTCGAGTTGATTCCTGCCTTAGCTCAATTGTATCCAGGTAATGAGCCCGATATGCCTACTGCAGCAATGTGGTTCCAACAAGACGGAGCACCACCTCACTACGTGCTACCTGTTCAGTGAAATATTTCCTAACAGGTGAATAGGACGTCGTGGTCCCTACGAATGGCCGGCCAGGTCCCCGGACTTAACTCCCCTAGATTATTTTCTGTGGGGATATTTAAAGAGCAAAGTTTATTTGAACAGAGTGTTTTGTAAAACAGTTTTCTCATTTTTTATCTCAAAAACAGTTGCCTTTAGGGATAGGGTAAGCATTTTTATCAGGAAAAAAGTAACTCTCCAACAATATGTTAAAAATTGACACAGTTTATTGTCAGTACATGACAGTTTCTATGGGAGTTCTAAAATAATCCACCAGGTTTCACTATGCATAGGGAAATGAGTTAATTTTGTTTAAAGCCAAATTTCCATTTTCTCATTTTTTTATCTCAAAAACAGTTGACTTTAGGGATAAGGTATGCTTCAATAAAATATGATCAGAATTTCATGTAGATTCTTAAAATGAAATAATATACAGGGTGTTCCATTAGAGATTCTGAAGTTTTGGCGTGTAACTTGATTTTAAAACACCCTGTATATTTCAAGACATTTTTGAATCATAAATCGTAAGGAACTATACAACTTTTATATGACACTTTTTTATCCAACTTGTATAGTTTTTGACATATCTCAAGGTTTCCAGACTTTATGCCCTTATTATATATATATATATATATATATATATATATATATTATATATATATATATATATATATATATATATATATATATATATATATATATATATATATATATATATATATATATATATATATATATATATATATATATATATATATATATATATATATATATATATATATATATATATATATAATGAAGACAGTTACATTTACAAAATTTGCATTTAAAAATGGTTTTAATAATTTGTTAAAAATGCTAAAGATGAACAACTAAATTCTTGATCTAGTAGTTGGTCTTCGACAATTATCATTTTGTTTCAATTATTTCCTACACATAACTGCCAGATGGAATTCAGCTGAATTTTTCCACATTTTCATATAATAACCAGGAAAAAAGATGTTTTTAGGCATTCAGCAGGCAGAAAGAAGAAGACGAAGAGCAGAAAAAATAATTTTATTGATTTTTTTTTAAGATGTAAAGTGACAATGTAAAATTAATTTGTTATATTTTTTTGGCTGTCACTTTCTGTGTATTACCAGAAGGTAAAAACACCAAAACCACAACATTTTTCGGCTTTGTCCTAAATTCCACTTTTTTGTTCTGGTAGCCTTTTCTTCAGACACTAGTTAGGATTATTGCTTAACCATCTTTGTTAAGTGATTGTCATCTGATTTGGTGATCAGTCTCTGCTGAATCTGTGATTTTTACCTTCCCTCATAAGAGAGAATTATCATTCTTTAATGAATTTTATTCAGATTGTTGTGTTTTATTTGTAGATTGTTGTGTTTTAAAGTCCCTAGATCCTGAAAAACATGTTGTCCCATTTCTGTCGTTTGGTCTATACAAGGCATAGCTCAAAAAATACTTATATGATTGACTTCAAATTTTAGTCAACAATCAACTGTCTTATGAGGATGGAATGGTAACATTTTGGTAAAAATCCCATATGGCAGAATGAGTTAAAAAAAATCGTTAAGAAAATATTTATTGAATGGACCTCAAATTTTCCATAAATAAATGATGATATTGGGATAAACTGGTAAAGTTTTGGTGTAAATCAAGTAAGGTGGAACCAAATGGCTGCCTAATGAAATATGTATATTCGGTAAAATTCCACCTGGGGACCCACAAGTATTCTCTTTAATTTTAGCTTCACTGATCCTAGGAACTTGTCTTTTAAATAACTGAAGGCATGGCCTGCTTTGTCCATGGCTTATACAAAGTTTTTCATAAGTCTTAATTTTATATGAAGTGGAGGTAGTAAAATCTTTTCAGGGGGAACTAATGGCGCGCTGGTTACATTTTTCTTTCCTGAGTCCAAAGACACTCTCGGAGGCAAAATTTTCTTTCTATATTGATCCGATCGTGCCCGACTGCCCCATTCGCAGTAGAAGCAACAGTATTTGATATAACCTAGCTGCATTCCAAGCAAAATCAAAAGTAATCAAAACTTTGCTATATTTAATGTCTTTTCTAAATTAACAACTAACTAATAAGAAGTGTAGGTTTCTGATTAGATTACTTCATTATAGTTAAATGTTTGTTGCTCTCTCAATATTTTATAGGAAGATATGTAACACCAATATCAACACTATTACGAATACTGCCTTCCCTACTAGGGGTCTACATATTCCTTGTTTTTCAGGCACGTCGTGGAATTTGCTCCTCCAACTGCTCCTTTGCGTAGCAACTATTTGAAACGAATATTAACATTTTCCATATGTAGGGGATTACATCCAATTTTAATTAATGACACTTTTCAAAATAATTGATAATCTTGTTGATGCTCCCAAAATTCTGTCAAAAATAAACTTTTATGTTTATGACAATGAATCGTGACCCCAATCTCTTCTCCATTAACTATCATAGGACTAATTATGGTTTTTTAAGTTCATTGTATCTACCATAATAAAACTACTTATTATAAATGTAAGCTTTTCTTCTTTTTGTATTTGTATAAATTTTAGTCATTTTCTGCATTGTAATATTTTTTAATTATTTTTGCATTTGTAAATTCTAAGGATTCCAAACATTATGAAACGTGGGAAAGTATTCTGCTCTAAATTGTGGTTCCCAAAAATATCCGAATTTTCTTCTGTCAATCTCAAAAGTATCCATTTGTCTTTGAGGTCCTTGGTAAATAGCTATTTTTCTAAGCCAACTGGATGCTTTTGAGTTTTTCAATTTATAAGAAAAACGTAAAAAAGAATCGGCAAATTTTCGGTCAAAAGTAAGATTTTCTGGTTGGTTTGTCATAGAAACAAACAGTAAAATGTTTTTGAATCTGCTGGTTTGTGTGAAAAACGTAAATAACTTTGGTCATTTATCGCTTCAAAGTAAGGGTATTGTTTGGTTTTTAGTTCAGTTTAAAAAAAAATGTAAAATTTTAGTTTTTATCTTTCCTATCCTCTGGCAGGACCTTGAATCATCAATGTCTTTTTGGAAAAAAAATACCCAGAACTTCAAAGGCTAAATTATAATTAGAATTAAATGTTGGTCAGTGGTGGGCAGAATCTCCAAACAAGAAACAAAAGCTTGAAAGTATATTTTTTTTCGTGGAATATTTAGCTCCAAACATTAAAAGTAGTTTTGTAGTTTTTGAGCCTCTGCATTATTTTTGTTTTATGTTATTTTTGGCAAACAACAGGAGAAAAAACAAAAAATTTAACATTATAAGAATTTTTTCATGTACCTATGCTCTTTCAGAATCCTTTTTGTTTATATTGAAAACTTCTACAACAGCTATTGCGTATCAAACATCACTCTGAAAAATCCAAAAAAAAAGTTTTTTTCATTAGTAGACAGAAAACTAATAATAATAATAATACGAAAATCTGTTTAATACCATTTAAACTCCAAGTATGCTCAAAAAATCACATTTCAAAAGTTTATCTGAAACCGTTTAATAGATATATGTACAGACATGTAAAAAGTATGTTTAATGACGACAACGACCACTACTAAAAACAGAACTTTAAAATCTGGACAGCAAAGTCGAGAGTTTGTTTCAATTTCTGACCAATGAAATCGAAACCATCTGTTGGCGCGTGACCGTCATGATGCTTGTGGTATTTTGTTATGTAGCTTTCTACATATTTGATCCGAGGTTTGTTTGGAGACCTGTGTTCGAAATAATAAAAAAAAACACTTATGTGGTAGTATGAATTTTTATATTATGACAGTGTTTTTTGCACTTAGATGTTTTTATGTCCTTTTAAATTGTTTGATTAATCTAATTATAGTTTTGGTTTAAGTAATATAAACTTCAATTTACTTTAAATTAAAGATGTGACGAATCAAGGTCTAACAATTTTGGATGTGATGAGAAAAATTAATTTCCATGCACCAGGAGAGAATTTTAAAACCGACGGTTATGTTGTTACTGAAAATACTGAGAGACTTCTGAAAGAACATTTGAAGATTACTGGCGGAAAGGTAAAATAATTTAATTTTATAAAATTTTCCTTTTTCTCAATATAATTAGTTCAATTTATTAGAATATATTAGACACATATCAAAGAATACACTCAAGGACTATATTGAATAAAGGTATTATTAGGTATGTAACAAGAAGCACTGCTGAAGTATGTAGTGTCTAATTATTTTAAGTCATTGTTACTACATAAGAAATAATACCAATATATGGAGACTAAAAGTAGTTATCAGTTTATCGTTGGCAATTTATCTAAAATAAAAAAGTTTTTGACGAGCTTGGATTTTTTTACTTGGTTAGTGTCGAGCTAAGGTAAGGTTATCTGAATTGTCTTCAGTTTAAACTAAATGAGTTTTTTGTTTGTTTAAACCTTGTCACTATACTCTATTTTAAAATGTAACTAAACAAGAAGACAAAAGGAAGTCTTGCATCAGCGAGGAAACAGAATCTCATTCAATGGTGGAAGCAAATAAATGGCTGAATATGACCAGAACTCATAGGTCAATTATTGAGGAATATACAAAGATACCGGTTCCCTTCACAAGTAACTCAAATAAAAAAATTAATATATAAGCAATATTTGCTCTGAATGAGTCTAGGCATCTTAAGCCAGAGAATTCGAGCCTAAAAACTGGTGCATCAAAAATGATGAGGGAAATAAAGTATATGATATCGAAGGCATTTTAAATGCTTGATAGATATACTGTCCTAATTTGTATAAAGACAACTTGATTGAAGATCATCATGATGGCTAGAATCATTTTGAATGAGGGCCAGATATTCTACTGGAAATTGGATGCACCAAAGCCGTAACAAGCAACAAAGTAGGGAAGAATGGGACCTCAGCATACATGAAATTCAATATGTTACAGCCTTAAATTTACAAATTTTACCAAAATCAGAATATATTATAAGATACGTCCATTAAAGACATTACACAGAAAAAAATTATTGTTGTTATTAAAAATGGGTGTTCGATATTTTTTCATTTGGGTCAAACAAAAATCAATAGAATCAAACATTGTATACAATTTCATATACAAAAATCAACATAATACATGAAAATCTTTTTTGGCTTTTTCGCAAATGAATAAAAATATTTAACTTTAAATTAATTGAAGCAAATATTAATTTAAAGTTAAATATTTTTATTCATTTGCGAAAAAGCCAAAAAAGATTTTTGTTTGTCAATCTAAACGCAACAAATAATCTGAACATATTTAAAAATAATACATGAAGAAAGGTCAAATTTAAATTATAAAAAAATTGCAAAAATAGGTATCCATCTAATATAAACAGCTTGATGACAGTGTGTATATAATATATTGTTTATTTTTCTAAAAAATCCATCCTACGAATTTTGTTTTTACGAAAATTTCAGGCACTCGGGTAATAAAGTCTATCATTGAAGAAATCAATGTTTAACGTGGAAAGGGAATTCAATCGATCCTCCTGCATTATATTTCAGAGCAAATATTTAATTCATTTTAATGTAGGAAAAGAACGTTCGCTTTCGACACTGGTCGTTGGAATCATACAGATTAATTTCATTAACAGGTAGTTTCACTAAAGTATTCAGTCAGGTTTCTATTGATAAATAGTTGTAACATTGCTAATGCGCTTCCCGCATGATCGAAGTCTTTTCTGCCGTAAATAACACACAACTCAGAACACAAGCTTTTCTTTCTCAAAAAAGTTATATGGTTGTGTAACTTTATCAGAATCATTTTTTTTTCATTTTCCTTATGTTTCTCACAGAGAAAAAGTTTTGGAATGGAGAACAAAATGTAATAAAGAGTTAATATCCAACACACAACAAACAAATGTTATAGTATTACAGTTCATACCCACTCACGAATGAGGTTTAAATTTAGACCAGGTCAAACTTGATAGTCAGGTTTAAAACGACGTTGGCAACAATTGAACAAATAAAAAAAAATGGTAGCGCTGGCAGTTGTTTATAGATTGTATACTTCAAATTCTCTTGCCGATTCTTAAATGTGGAATGTTTAAAATAAATACTTTTTAGAACTCATCTTTTTGACATACTAAATAGCTGAGCTCCATACTGCCACTAGAGCCAACTAAACATGAATCTCATGTTTTGTTTTCATCTTTGGACTACATTATTAAACCAGATTTATTTGTGGCTAAAAATGTTTAAGCAAATATAGTAGTTCACTTGGCACAAATTATTTTGATCTTACATGCCCTATTAGAAAAATTAATAATTAATTAATTAATTGGTTTACAATCATACATCCTTTGAGATAGTGAGGAATTAAAAAACATATTCGGTTTAGTAAAAATATTCAATGATAAGAAATAAGGACACCATTATATGGAGACTACAAGTAGTTATCAGTTTATCATTGGCAAATTATCTAAAATAAAAAAGTTTTTGATGAGGTTGGATTTTTTACTTGGTTAGTGTCAAAGTAACCAAAGAAATGTTTTTTCAACAAGAAATAATTTCTTCTGTAAACTCTTCTAAAGCAATATGGCAAGTTATTATCACCCAACTAGGTAGAATTCAAGCTATTTTTATTCTAATTGAAATCAGCGCTAATAGTACTATTGTTAAAAGTCCTCTCAAAATTTGCAACCCACTTTGTGACTTTCTAAAGTAGGGCAGAAACTTGCTAATTTCAATACAAATAATGCTTTTGAACAAAATACGAGAGTTCTAACCACACTACACCCCAACTTGTTATGTTCTGGACGCACGTTTCGCTAACCGAGTTAGCATCATCAGCAGATGATATAAACTAAAGTGACTTATCCTAACCAAGACTACTTATAGGTAAATGGGGTCACACTTGGTTGCACCCGACTGCACCGTTGTCAAGTAAGCAATAGAGGGGACTATAGGGAATAGGCCCTTTGTCTTTATTTAGTGTTTTCTTAACACATTTAACTATTTCTATACTCTCAAATGCATCCAATAATCTATTATTAGATACATTTTTAATTAACTTAAGATTATTTATTCCTATTTGGTGATTGCTTTCCAAAGCATGTCGAGCAACGCTTGACTTTTTATTTCTTCCGTATCTTAAATGTGCCATGTGTTCTTTAAAATGAATGTTTATGGTGCGTTTAGTTTGCCCAACATATTTTAGAACGCAGTCATTACAGCTAATTTCATAGATGCCACTCCTCTCCTTCAAGTCGACTTTATTTTTAGGGTTTCCAAAGAGATTTTTCAAATTGTTCTCCATTTTGTAGGCTACTCTAAAACCTACGTTTTTAAATACTTTTTCTAGACCTCTCGTATATCTGGGATCATATGGGATTACTATGAACTTATTGAGAGCTTCAGGTGCTTGAAGAGTAGTGGCATCTTTAACATTTCCTTATGATTATGTCTATTTACTAATTTATGTACAAAAATTAAATTAAAAAAAAATTAACATTGTATCTATTACTTTTAGCTATATTGTTAATCCGATTCAGTTCATTGTTACAATGTTCTTTACTTAATGGAAAATTGACTAACCTGTGAGTTAAGAAATTAATTGCGGCCATTTTATGTTGACGGCAATGAAATGAGTCAGATGTTATATACCTGTCAGTATTAGTAAATTTCCTATAAATATCAAATTCTAATTTATCGTTATTTCTAACCACCAACGTGTCGAGAAAAGGTAATTGCCCATTGTTCTCCTTTTCATACATAAAATTAATGGAAGGATATTTATTGTTTAATGTTTCTAAGAAAATGTCCAAATTTTCTGTTTTAGTATCAAAAATAGCAAATATATTGTCTACGTATCTATACCACACCCTTGGGAAATACTTGAGTTCTTTTTTGAATTGGGTTTCTAATCTACCCATAAACAATTTGCAAGGAACGGAGATAAGCAATTGCCCATCGCAGTTCCCTTAAGTGGTTTATAATATTTTTTTTGAACTGAAAAAAAATTTGATTCATACATAATTTGGTGAGAAGCAAACATTCATCAATAATTTCTTTCTTCATATTATTGAATCCAAGTAGCTAAGCTAGTGGTATGGGTACATTAAGAAACAATGAGCTTACATAAAAAAATATTAAAATTTCACCTTCTTTTAAGTGAACATTCTTAATTTTATCTAAGAATTCTAACAAGTTAGTAACCTCAAAGTTAGCATATGAGAGATTTAATTTGCTAAATTCTTCTACTAACCATGTTGAAATATTGTACGTTGGTGATCCAACATATGAAACAATAGGTCTCATGGACTTTCCAGGTTTATCGATTTTGGGAAAGCAATACAATTTAGATAACTGTGGGTGTTAGTTTGAATTTTAGTTCATCGGAAACAAGGTTTTTACACTGTTTTAAGGTACTTTTTACTTCTGTTTTGAACTTGGCTCAAATGAACTACATATTAATACGATTTGCATTGCTAGTATTTCACCAGATGAAATACTAAAATCATTACGTTTAAAAAAAAAACGGCTTGTTCTGGTTGTGGTGATATACCAATTAGTGCTAATCGAGTGGGATTATATGAAGTATCCTCTTAGCTATCTATTTAACTTATTTCTTGATAAAGGCTCCTTTCCTGAATTTTAAAACTAGGAGAAGTAAAACCATTTTATAAAAGGGGCGAACACAAGTTGATTGAGAACTATACGCCAGTAACTAGCATCTAGCTTCTTAAAAATTTTCAAACAAATTGTAAAACCTAGACATGGGAATTTTCTACAGAAAAATAAATTACTAGCTTGTGCTCAGCACGGATTTTGTAATGAATAGTTTTATTTGTTTTGCAGAGACGGCTTTTACATTTATGTATTTAATAAACTGGCTAATGCAAGTAAAACTAACAGAGCCTCAAAAGAAATTTAGAAAAAGGCTAAGGCGCTATGTTATTAGCCATCGCTTTTATTCTGTTTCGCAGTTAATTATATGTTGTTTATATGTTATTATATGGAGACTACAAGTAGTTATCAGTTTATCATTGGCAAATTATCTAAAATAAAAAAGTTTTTGATGAGGTTGGATTTTTTACTTGGTTAGTGTCAAAGTAACCGAAGAAATGTTTTTTCAACAAGAAATAATTTCTTCTGTAAACTCTTCTAAAGCAATATGGCAAGTTATTATCACCCAACTAGGTAGAATTCAAGCTATTTTTATTCTAATTGAAATCAGCGCTAATAGTACTATTGTTAAAAGTCCTCTCAAAATTTGCAACCCACTTTGTGACTTTCTAAAGTGGGGCAGAAACTTGCTAATTTCAATACAAATAATGCTTTTGAACAAAATACGAGAGTTCTAACCACACTACACCCCAACTTGTTATGTTCTGGACGCACGTTTCGCTAACCGAGTTAGCATCATCAGCAGATGATATAAACTAAAGTGACTTATCCTAACCAAGACTACTTATAGGTAAATGGGGTCACACTTGGTTGCACCCGACTGCACCGTTGTCAAGTAAGCAATAGAGGGGACTATAGGGAATAGGCCCTTTGTCTTTATTTAGTGTTTTCTTAACACATTTAACTATTTCTATACTCTCAAATGCATCCAATAATCTATTATTAGATACATTTTTAATTAACTTAAGATTATTTATTCCTATTTGGTGATTGCTTTCCAAAGCATGTTGAGCAACGCTTGACTTTTTATTTCTTCCGTATCTTAAATGTGCCATGTGTTCTTTAAAATGAATGTTTATGGTGCGTTTAGTTTGCCCAACATATTTTAGAACGCAGTCATTACAGCTAATTTCATAGATGCCACTCCTCTCCTTCAAGTCGACTTTATTTTTAGGGTTTCCAAAGAGATTTTTCAAATTGTTCTCCATTTTGTAGGCTACTCTAAAACCTACGTTTTTAAATACTTTTTCTAGACCTCTCGTATATCTGGGATCATATGGGATTACTATGAACTTATTGAGAGCCTCAGGTGCTTGAAGAGTAGTGGCACCTTTAACATTTCCTTATGATTATGTCTATTTACTAATTTATGTACAAAAATTAAATTTAAAAAAAAATTAACATTATATCTATTACTTTTAGCTATATTGTTAATCCGATTCAGTTCATTGTTACAATGTTCTTTACTTAATGGAAAATTGACTAACCTGTGAGTTAAGAAATTAATTGCGGCCATTTTATGTTGCCGGCAATGAAATGAGTCAGATGTTATATACCTGTCAGTATTAGTAAATTTCCTATAAATATCAAATTCTAATTTATCGTTATTTCTAACCACCAACGTGTCGAGAAAAGGTAATTGCCCATTGTTCTCCTTTTCATACATAAAATTAATGGAAGGATATTTATTGTTTAATGTTTCTAAGAAAATGTCCAAATTTTCTGTTTTAGTATCAAAAATAGCAAATATATTGTCTACGTATCTATACCACACCCTTGGGAAATACTTGAGTTCTTTTTTGAATTGGGTTTCTAATCTACCCATAAACAATTTGCAAGGAACGGAGATAAGTAATTGCCCATCGCAGTTCCCTCAAGTGGTTTATAATATTTTTTTTTGAACTGAAAAAAAATTTGATTTATACATAATTTGGTGAGAAGCAAATATTCAACAATAATTTCTTTCTTCATATTATTGAATCCAAGTAGCTAAGCTAGTGGTATGGGTACATTAAGAAACAATGAGCTTACATAAAAAAATATTAAAATTTCACCTTTTAAGTGAACATTCTTAATTTTATCTAAGAATTCTAACAAGTTAGTAACCTCAAAGTTAGCATATGAGATATTTAATTTGCTAAATTCTTCTACTAACCATGTTGAAATATTGTACGTTGGTGATCCAACATATGAAACAATAGGTCTCATGGACTTTCCAGGTTTATCGATTTTGGGAAAGCAATACAATTTAGATAACTGTGGGTTACTATGTGTTAGTTTGAATTTTAGTTCATCGGAAACAAGGTTTTTACACTGTTTTAAGGTACTTTTTACTTCTGTTTTGAACTTGGCTTAAATGAACTACATATTAATACGATTTGCATTGCTAGTATTTCACCAGATGAAATACTAAAATCATTACGTTTAAAAAAAAACGGCTTGTTCTGGTTGTGGTGATATACCAATTAGTGCTAATCAAGTGGGATTATATGAAGTATCCTCTTAGCTATCTATTTAACTTATTTCTTGATAAAGGCTCCTTTCCTGAATTTTAAAACTAGGAGAAGTAAAACCATTTTATAAAAGGGGCGAACACAAGTTGATTGAGAACTATACGCCAGTAACTAGCAACTAGCTTCTTAAAAATTTTCAAACAAATTGTAAAACCTAGACATGGGAATTTTCTACAGAAAAATAAATTACTAGCATGTGCTCAGCACGGATTTTGTAATGAATAGTTTTATTTGTTTTGCAGAGACGGCTTTTACATTTATGTATTTAATAAACTGGCTAATGCAAGTAAAACTAACAGAGCCTCAAAAGAAATTTAGAAAAAGGCTAAGGCGCTATGTTATTAGCCATTGCTTTTATTCTGTTTCGCAGTTAATTATATGTTGTTTATATGTTTCCAATCCAATACTTTTAAAAATTTTTATCAAGAGTTTTGATATTTTTGCTGTCTTAAGTAAAATTGTCGAACATCGTCAAATTAAGGTTGTTAAAAACATTAACAGAACATTTAATAAATATAGTTACCATAACGAGGAAATAAAATGCGGTAATTACTCTTTAATATTTTAAAAATTTATTTAGAGTCCCATACCATAATTAAAAATACAATTTAAACTAAGACTTACTATGTAAGTTTAAAATTTAAGTAGCACAGTTTGTTAGTTCTCTCGTTTTTTTCATCTTTCTTGATTTTTTGCTTTTGAAAGGAATGTTGATTTGGTTAATATTACTGTTGCAATTTTTATCAAAGTTACATGAATATATGTTGTGTTTATAATTAAAACCAGGAATGAGGGCACTTTTTTAATTAAGTTTTTAAATCATTACATAAAATTTTGTTAGCAGACATAAAAATGATTATTAATTAAATTACAACATACACAAAAATTATAAATTATAGTTAACCTTAATATAATTAATTTCCATCTTCATTCATAGCATATTGATTTGTTGCAAATAAACTGAATGCAAATTTACTTTTTTTTTATTAAAAAAATTGCAACAGAATGTATATTTTGCCAATATCAAAGAAAGTCATCTTTTCTAGTTCTTAACTTTTTTGAAGTATGACATCATTAAAAATATAGACAGTGGATGGAAGGAACTTTCCCTTATTTAGCTTTATATTGTTAGCACCATATTATTTTTGTTGCATCCTATTTGTTTTATGAGTGTATTTTTGTTTGTAATTTTCATTCCATAATTATAGGTAAGAACTAGGTTTCCTCCAGAGCCCAATGGGATTTTACATGTTGGTCATGCCAAGGCCATCAACATAAACTTTGGCTATGCAGCTGCTAATGATGGTATATGTTTCTTACGGTATGATGATACAAACCCTGAGAAAGAAGAAGAGAAGTTCTTTACTGGTATTCATGACATTGTGAAATGGTTGGGTAAGTTGTTGGAAAAAGGAGTCTTGGCCTTAGATTTATATATATTTATTTCATAATTACTTACAAATATCCTCCGTTTCTAACCACCACATACAAATATATTTTATACTATAATTGTAACAACTTCTTAATAAAAATTTCACAAGATTATGCTACTAAAATATGTCGATTTTTGGGATATAGTGAGAAAGGCCTTTACTAAGCGTGAATGATCGATCATACGCAAGTTTTTACAATCAATAAAATTAGAGCTACTTATGTGAAGTTCATTTTAAATTGCTAATTGTAATCAACTGACTACAATATTTTAGCAAGTGTGTGTATGTGTAGGTGAGTTTTTATGGTACTGGAAATATTTTTAACAGGCCAGTCTAGTTTTATTTACTTTTTGTTTTTATCGTATAGATATATTTTTCAAATATATAATTATTTCATTAGGTTTTGTTTATTGCAATCCATTTATTTTAGATTAAGAACATGACTAAGAGTATGTTGTTACCTTATATCTGGCCCTTTTCAAGTCACTTTCAAAATAAATAAAAATCCTGATTCAACCAATTTCACAGATGCCTTATTCTAGAGTAACATACTATAACAAATCAACAGGGGGTGATTAATAATTTTCATTTTATTTTATCTTATTTTTGTTTTTAATTTTTATCTACTTTTTTTATTTTTTAATACTTTTCATGTTCTTTTTTTTTTCATTTTTAATATTCTTGTCATGTTTTTCTTTATTAATTTGTTTTACTTTTTTTAAGTATATTGAGATATTTTTTATTTTATTGTTTAATAATTTTATTTATTAAATCAAACCTTAAAATTATATACATAACAACACAAAAGTAGTTAAATGTGCTGATAAAATCAGCTTAACAAGAGTCGTGATCTACAGTAATGATTATACAATATCGGAAAGTTTTTTTCCTGGGTGTGTAGATTTGCAAAATTAAAGGGAAGGGAATTATTTGCGTTATTCATTATCATAAGAAAATTATTTGTATTGTTCGAGTTTGAGCGCATATAAAAAGAATGTTGTGGATCAGCTACTTCATTACAGATATTACAATTTGGGCTGTCAGACAGGCCTGTTTTAAATTTACAGCTAGGGCAATATATGATTAGAACTTAACCTACATATGATTTGTGTCACTTTTTTGTTACTAAAACTTAGGAACCAAGGCTTTATTATATATTTTGACAAGTAAAAGTTCAGAAATTTTACAGCATCATAAGTCTTATATAACAGAGGCCAACACTCAAAAGTTTTGGAGTATGGCAATTTTAAAATTTACAATACGAATTGTCATTTTGAAGTCTAACTGGTTTAGATTATTATATTCTCATTAGAAATTGATTTTTAAATTTTGGTCTAATTATTTGAAAAACCTATGAATAATTATTATTTTATGGGGCTTGATTCTAGCACTTTTTTAAATGAAGGAACCAATACTTTGAATAAATATTTTTTTTAATAAGGAACTCTTACAATTTTTCTAATTTAACAAAACTATTTTTAAAGTGGGCATTGAAAACGGGTAACATCACTATCTACACGAGAACCTCAACTGTTAACCTAGGGGTCATAGTAAAGTGATGCTGAGAAAAAGCTCATCACCTAAAACTATGAAAACGAGATACCCAAGTATTTACATTTAACATGGGATCATAGATTGAATTTTTTCCTTCTCCACTACATCGATAGGAGTAGGTTGTTGTCATGTTTTAAAAATTGTCAAATATTCTAAGCCAAGTTTTATCGAATTATTCCAATATGCTCATATATTTTCATAACACAGTTATATATATATATATATATATATATATATATATATATATATATATAAACGACACACAATAATTAACTTTAGACTATAAAACATTGTTTTATTGTTTAAGTAATTAACTAAGGTCTTTAAAAAAATTTAAAAATGTAATAATAAAAATATTACCAAATAGGACTGGTAACGACGCTACGCCAAATTTACTTCCCTTA
This sequence comes from Kuschelorhynchus macadamiae, assembly GCA_030620095.1. Taxonomy (NCBI): domain Eukaryota; kingdom Metazoa; phylum Arthropoda; class Insecta; order Coleoptera; family Curculionidae; genus Kuschelorhynchus; species Kuschelorhynchus macadamiae. The sequence continues at coordinate 255,606 of JAUTXW010003751.1, forward strand.
CGAGTAGTTTTACAACTATTCATTCATGGCAATCATCATAGCACTCTTGTTTTATAGTCTAATTACAAAACACACGCTGCATTGTTGTCATTTTCGTAACCGCGTTCGACCATTGTTGTTTACATATATTTTATAGTTTTTTAATGATGAAGTTCTGTGTGTTGTAGTACTTAGATATATGAAAAACTGTGGTGAGGAAGTATGTTGTTTGTGGAAATACAGACTATTTAAGTCTGGAAGTGTCATATCACAAGTAAGTCTTGACGTAATTAAGGTTAGATATCAGTGGTGTCGAACTGTCAAGCCTTAGCATTTACCCATATTAATTTGATATTTAAGCCATTCGAGTATGTTAATTGGCATGGAAAACAATAAAAAATGGGTATTAATTGAACAAAAACAAATATTTTGCCAATTTTGGGTTGGAATTTACATAAGGTAAACATTAAAATACATACTAGCTCTCGAAATGCGTTATTTACAATACAAATATACTGTTTTGGATGTGAATAAGTTCTTTATTTCTATGGCTAAATGCTTTTATTTAAAAACAAACGTTTTTTTGCTGATTTTTAGATTGCCAAAAAAAACATTTTGTTTAAATCATTGTGATTTTAATCTTCAGATATCTACGAGGAAGTAGCTTACGTTATTCCTCCACATACCAAATGCCAAACTACTTACTTCCACAGGTTTTATCTCATATATAATTAAAATATAGTACAATTCCGATCTACCCTCTTTCATATATAAAAGCTTATAAAAGAATCATTTTATGATTCTTTTATATTTTGTTATACTTTAATACTGTTAATATTCTAAAGTTTAATGTATTTTTGATATATTTTTTGTTTTTTAATTACATATACATAGCCAATTAAAATTGTGTATATGTATAAGTAAATCAGGTGTTTGGCAATAACCGAGGCGAGAATACAAACAAATTCGGTAAATTTCCTTTTAACCAGAATTTTCCTCATAACGGATTCCAGCATACACACATATAACATAGTTTATATATCCATATACTTATTTTGTAATAAATTAACACATTACATAAATGTCAATATGTGCCAATTTTTTTATTACGAGGGAGGTTCTGTTAAAAGGACTTATTTTGAACCCAAGTCTTACCTTATAAGAAATTACAAATACGATGTGTGTGGTGAAATTTGTTATGAGTGATGTTCTGGGCAAAGAACAATGCTCTGTTTTTTAAAATTTACTTTTCTAACATACATACATACATAAATATATCTATACATGCATATGTACATATACATACATACTTACGAACTTACAAATATACATACTATTTTTAAAATTTTTGTTTTATTTATCGGTATTATTTTATAATTACTTAGGTATCTATAAAAAAATCAATTATGATATTTATTATTTTCTGCCATAAATTTTTTTTTTGTAGGAAATGGAAAATTGGCAAAAACATTAAATTGCTTGCTATAAACATATCTTAAATTAACGAGAAACGAGCCGCCGCTGGTTCACTGTATAGTGAGAGCCAACAGGGTTGCCATTTTTTTGACCGGCGATGCAGAGGAAGATATATGTTTTCTCTCGCACTCATAGCACGCGAAAAACAATAATAGATCCAACTTTAGAAACTATTTATGAATGAAATGTTGAGTCTATCCTCTATTTTATAGTCTAAGCTCATCACCCTTGTATACATATAACTGTTTTATGAAAATATATAAACATATTGAAGAAATTCAATAAAGCTTGGCTTAGAATACTTGACAATTTTTAAAACGTGACAACAACTGACACTTATCAATGTAGTGGAGAGGGAAGAAATTCGATCTATGATCCTGTCTTAAATGTAAATAGTTGGGTCTCTCTTGTTTTCATAGTCTAAGTCATCACCCTAGGAATGTGTTGTTACTTGAAGGTTTTAAATATAGACAGACAAAAAAAATGTCCACATTTTAAATTTTTGAATGTTAAAATTTTTTAATAAGTGCACTTAAAGAATCTGAGGACACTACCACTTTCCTGATGTTGTGTTGCTGGATCAAATTTGGTGTGGAGTGTAATACAAATATCTTTGCAGAACATATTGTGTGTTCATCCGGTATCCTATTTGAATACTCAATCTCTGGGTTCTCTGAGCAAACTCCAATGCCTATCCTTCCGTACTCGTCCCTTGAGCCATCTGTAAAGACACACTGGATTCCCTCACTTATCAGCCTCTCCATTTCATCACTTATAAGTTATATTTGTAGTCCTCATCTTTAACTTTTTGAATTCAACCTGATGTATTTGGTCTTTCAAATTTCAAAAAGAAAACATGGCAAGTTTGGATATATTCTAACCTTTGGTTATAGTGTGTTTACATGGTCAAAAGCTTCAACTGTTTCACTCAGTATGATATTCGCCGGTATTGACCTCACCTCACCGTTCCGTAAGTGCCTGGTATTGTGTTCTATCATGTATTCTAAATATGCTTCTGAGAAGGATACTGCCATAGTCTAGATGTGGTCTAACCATGGATTTTTACAAAAGTAAGAGTGATGATGGTTCTGCTGCCCAACAGGTTCTGCACAAGGCACGCATAATATTTATCTTTGAGCTTTTCCCACCATCAGGTCAACATGTTCTTTCCTGTTCAATTTGTCATTAAATGTAATACCCAGATATCTGGCCATCTTATGCCAATGTATAATTCCTCCATTGAATATAATGTGGTAGGGGTTATTCTTATGTCTGTGTGTTTAACCAATAAAGTTTTGGAGTTGTTGGTCGCTCGCTTGACGTGCAGCCATTAGGCCAGATTTTCCAAAGTAGTATTTAATTGATGGATCATTTATTTTCTTCTCTGTTTCCTATTGTAACTGGTAGGGCAAAATCTTTTGTATATTTCATATGCAAAATTGTAGCCGAAGAGAATGTGGTACGTTTTTTTCCTTCCTTCCTTGTTTTAAATTAATTTAATTATTTTATTGTTAACAGAACATTCTTTTTGCTCTAAATAAGCAATTGGTCGTTTAATGCAATAGTATCTGTATTAACATTTAAATATTATTTGCAAACTCACTGATTACTGCTAACATCATTTAAGGGAACCTCATATTCGATATCGTTTAAGGTTGAAGTTTACATATTTGGGTGGTTATTTTACCTGATCTGCAATCCACAAGTAAAATGTAAATTTCTAGGGTACAAGCCATACAAAGTTACACACTCCTCAGACTATTTTAATCAGCTCTATGAATGGGCTGTCAAGTTAATACAAAAGGGCATGGCTTATGTATGTCATCAAACGGCGGATGAGATGAAAGGTTTCAATCCTCAACCCTCCCAATGGAGGGATCGTCCTATAGAAGAAAGTCTGCAGCTTTTTGAGGTAAATTAAATTAATTATATTAATTCCTTTTTAGGTGCATGTTGAGGTGATTCCACTAAAGATTAAATTAAAGAGATTTTTTTTAAATGCTGATATTATACACTGATGCTGATTTTAGAGTGATTGAGGACTGGTTGATCTCTAGTTTTTGATATTTTGAATTATCTTACCAACTTGGCACTATTTATGACTAAAATTGGTAAACTTTGGTTTTCATTTAAGTCCTTTCTTTTTCAGGATATGAAAAACGGAAAAATCGATGAAGGTGCAGCAACCCTTAGAATGAAGATAACCCTAGAGGAAGGGAAATTGGATCCAGTTGCTTATAGAGTTCGTTTTATACCTCACCACAGAACAGGAGACAAGTGGTGTATATATCCTACTTATGACTATACTCATTGTTTGTGTGACAGTATCGAGCACATTACACATTCCTTGTGTACTAAAGAGTTTCAGTCAAGGTATGCTTATATTTGTGTTAATTTTGATTTAACAAGGGAATCTGTATTATATCTGATTACGCCTAAATGTTCATATAACATGGTCGCCAACTTTCAGATACAATTTATAAAGTTATTTCGAGCAAAATTACGAAATTTTGCAACTTCAGAAAAATCAGCTTTTTATGTTTTAGGAGATCAAGTTATTACTGGCTCTGTAATGCCCTAGACATCTATTGTCCAGTACAATGGGAATACGGCAGATTGAACGTAAATTATACAGTTGTGTCAAAAAGGAAAATTGCCAAACTTATAACTGAGGGGATTGTTAAAGGTAGTATAAATTTCAGACTTTAGTTTATTTCATAAAGTGTCCTACTTGTGTTTTACCTGCAACTTCAAGGATAATCAAAAACATTATTAACAATAAATTTTCAAATTATTTAAAAAAACGAAAAATATTTTTTTCTGGTTACTATGGATTTTGAAAGTCAAAGGTAATAAAATTGTAGACATTTTATTAATTGCATTGATATAAAGGGAAACATTTTTATAGGTTTTAGAATTTCACAGCTCATTCGAATAAAAAAAAAATTAATTCTCTAAAATATACAACTTCTGTACCTTAGTTCAATAAAAAGGTTTAAGTACTGCCGGATTTACAGAATAATAATCATAGCATGCCTTTAATGTTTTATCATTAAATGCATGTCTCGTTTCGTTTTTGTTACCTAGCTTCTAGGTTAACCTTTTACAAAGCTTACATTGCCTTCCAAGCTTAACTAATAAATTCAAAATAAGGTAGTTTTTGTTGATGGTTTCGTCGACACAAATTTAGAGTTTCTAAAAAATGTCGTTCTTCATTTCCTGCGGTTCCAAAGCTTTCCGGTTTCTGACGTCACTTGTGCTATGTTGCAGGATTTTTGTCGTAAAAAAACTTATTGAAATATGGAAAAATTAGCTTAGTTTGTGTGCCTTGAAGATGATATATAGTTTCATTTTACAACATTACAAAAAACCGGAATTAAATTTATATTTAATGGGCAATCTGAAATTATTTGCAGATGATACTACTTTCTTATAAACTGGTCAACACACGAGGCGTCCACACTAGGTCTTTACCCCATTTTTAAAGTTTTCTATCTTAAAAAGTATTATGCGGATGAAGTTGAACATTGTGGAATGATTGGTTATCTGGCTTTCAATTCAAGTGTCAATATAATGTGTCGTATCAGATACAGGGCCACAAAATGAAGTTATTTAAAATGACCTAATATGTTTGATGATCCCATTTTAATTAAAAAATTATGTTTGATTCTTCATTTGGTTTTTAAGGTCTAGGTGAAAATGCAATATCGTAATTTCACCGAGTTGTTCTTACTTCTACCGCATTGTCACAAATATCCTCACGAAATGCACTTGTTTGCATTATACATCCTTAAAAATTGCGGAAGAAGGGTGAACAACCTTCGCATGTACCTTTCATAGTCTCCCTACGCCATTTTGCTATTTCCTAGTAAGTCTGGCAGCTCACTGACTTCGAGTATCACGATGTTGTCTCGTAAGGACAGGCTAGTTTGCTCTTCTTCTCGCATTATGCCTTCTGGTGTAAAGGCGTCTAACGATGTGATAGTGGATAGAATAATGAAAACTAAGAAATGTACAAACCATTTTCTTCCAAGTTATGCTTTTTAGATTCTAATCACTAAAAAAAAAAGAATCTAAACCCCGGGTGTTTGAGACACTTTGTATAAATAAAAATAAATTTGCTAAAGCTATATGACAATCTGTTTTGCAGAAAACTTTAGAAATGGTTTTGTTTTTGTTAATGACAACGTGGGGCCCCACAGGTCGCGCATTCTCAAGGAGTTCTTAAGGAAAAATAACATTGAGAAAATGGAATGGCCTGCCAAGTCTCCAGATCTGTTTCTAATTGACCACGTCTGGAGTAGAATTAAATTGCTGTTGAGACAGCAGCAGAATGAGATTGTGAATGTGGAAGATTTATTGAATGTCAATAGGGATATATAGGAAGCTATTCGTCTGGAATTCATTCAGCTTCTAACCGCGCCTAGTTGAATAAGAACTTTAATAGTTAATGGGGTGGTCCAAGACGCTATAATTCTTTTCTTCTCCGTTTATTGCAATTTTAGTCTTTTGTTTGGTGAAGTTATGATTTTTATTTAAACCTAAATGTTACTGAATAGACTGGGATAATTGTCTACGGACACTCATTAGTTAGATGATCATCCTGCATATTCAAGTAGTAACATTTCAATAAACAGTTTGGATGTTTCGAAACCAATTAGGTAATAAAATGTGGAAGACCGGTTTTTCAATTAACCAGAAAAGCGCATGTTTTTAGTCGCCCTGTATCTTTTTTTAAGATAGGTGATGACTAAAAAAATTCAAAACTGTCCCGAGACGAATGCACCTTAAATCAGAAAATTATAAATGGCATGCCTTATTATAATTATTTTATACACAGTATTCCAAGTGAAGTTTAGTCTGGACAAAGTTGTGTAGAAAAACAGAAGTTTTGCTTTTAATTGCTGTCTGCTATAATCCTTAGGATATTAGTTATTATATATTTATATTTTGCTTTATTTTCAGATTGGGACGACCCGAGGCTTTTCACGCTTACTGCTTTAAGAAGACGGGGATATCCTCCACAGGCGATAAACAATTTTTGCGCTCAATTGGGGGTTACCGGTGCCCAAAGTACTGTAGATCCTTCAATGTTGGAGGCTTTTGTTCGAGATTATCTTAACAACGTGGCGCCAAGGTAGTTAGTGCAAACCTCTTTAGACTAGAGCTGTTAAAGGTTATGGTTAACTAGTTAAGATTTGTTACAATTAACTGCGAAAACAGCATTTTGAGTAACTGGTGTTTAGTTAACTGTCAAACGAAAGTTCAATTAACTTTATTTTTATTTATTTAAGTTTATTAGTCTGAAGAAAAAATACATTTTCATAGATAGGTCAAAAAAGAATTCAATAAAATAAAATACGTTACATAGAAGAAATACTTAACATAATAATACATATTAGACTTAAAACATACAAGTATCAACTACAAAACATTGAATTAAAATACCATTAAATCTACACTAATAGTAAGTTGATCTCCTTATTCTCTCTTATGGCACTTTGAAAAATCACTGAATAAGGAGCAATGGCTGTTAAATATTTTTTTAATTGAGTTCTGAACCGTAATGAATTCAGTTGCCTGAAAGCAAGAGGCAATAGATTGTATAGATCTATGCCAACAGTGTTATTCCTATGAAGCCTGTTCTGTGGTTTTAAAATATTTCCCTTGTGTCGGGTATCATGGTCATGAATGTCTGAATGAGTGGTGTGTTGATGAATGTACTTTTTTAGGTAACATATATTCTCAAGAACTATCTGACCAAAGAGAGTCAGTATAGAGTGTCGAAGAAAAAGAGGTTTACAACTTTATTATTATTATGTTGCTGCGGGCAGTAGTAGGCGACATTGCCGATGAGTCTGCTGCACTGTGCACTATTGTCTTTCGGTTTTTGGTTTTTTGCTATCACAGTTTCATATCACACTTAATTTCATCACAGTATCACACTTAAGGTATCAAATATAATGGACTAGATTGTTGTTGATGTATTTTAATGTTTTTGTCAGGTTTGTTTTTAAAAATATTTTTGTTTGGGGCTGTGATGGTTTCCTCGTTCAGGGAGTTCCACCTGTACACTACACGGTTTGCAATGAAATTTTTTCTGACCAATGAGGAGCACTTCTCCTTTTTTAACTTCTTACTATGTCCTCTCAGTTGGCTGGCATTTGGCGTAAACAGATTTCGGCTTAATTCCTCAGAATAGTTGTTGTTAAGAATTTTATATGTCTCTATTAGGTCTCCTCTGTCCCTTCTCTCTTTCAATGTGGGTAGTCCAAATACTTTCAGCCTCTCTTCATATGGGGTGTCTTTAAGAGTTTGTGGTATTTTTGTGAATCGCCTTTGGACTTTCTCCAGGGCTTCTATATCTTTGACAAAATATGGGTTCCAAACTGCATGTCCGTACTCAAGTTTTGGTCTCACATATGTTGTGTATATTTTTTTCATCATATCGGTGGATTTATTTGAGAAGGCTTTTTGTATTAAATATATGAAAGAGTTTGCTTTTTTTGCTATTTGTGAGATGTGAGATTCCCATTTCAGATTACTTGTGACAACTATGCCAAGGTCTCTCTGCTCTGTAACTTTCCTGATGTCTACAGAAAATAGGTGGTAGTTATTTTGCGGATTGTTAGTTCCAAGATGGAGTATGGTGCATTTTTCCTGATTTAATTTTAGAAGCCACAGTTGTGTCCATTCCTCTATGGTCTTTATGTCATCTTCAAAAGCCACATGATAAACAGGATCGCAGTACAGTTTGGTGTCATCAGCAAAGTAAGAGATGTTTGTCTTTATTTGGTGGTGGAGATCACTTAGGTAGGCAATAAATAACAATGGTCCAATGACTGACCCTTGAGGTACCCCACTTAACACTGCATTTGGTTCGGAATATTCACCATTTACCCTTACCAGGTAGGTACGTTGCGTTAACAGATTTTTTATGAATAGCAGTAGGTTATTCCTTATTCCAAAGTGCTCCAATTTATAAAGTAATCTATTGAATGGGACTTTATCAAAAGTCTTTTCCTGGTCCAAATACAGAATGTCGACAGCCTTGCCTTCATCTAGCATTTTTGTCCAATGATTTGAGCATTCAAGAAGGTTGGTGGTGGTTGACCTTTGGGGCAGGAATCCATGTTGAGTGGGTGGTATAATGTGGTTGGAGACTAAAAATTTTGTGAGTTCTGGTACTAACACTTTTTCAAGGATCTTACATAAGTGACAGGTTAAGCTAATTGGCCTATAGTTTGCTGGGTCATATTTATCTCCCTTTTTGAAAATTGGTATGACATATGATTTGGTCCAGTTTTCTGGAATGATTCCCTCCAACAGAATCTTGTTGTACACCAGTGTTAAGGTTGGTACCAGGCTTTCGCTGCATCTCTTCAGAAAGACACTTGGAATATCGTCTGGTCCCGGACTAGAGTCGTTTTTTAAAAAGGTTATGGCATCTAAAACCTTTTCTTCTGTGACGTGGATGTTTGAGATTTCGTTGTCTGTTCTAGTTTCATGTTGGAGTGTTGGTATTCCAGATGATGGGTCTTCAATAGTATAAACTTTATGGAAGTGATCAGCAAAGGCTTCTGCAATTTGTTTGTTGTCGGTGATGATTTCCTGGCTTTCTGTATCTTTAAGTATTAGGTCTGGAGTTCGACTATTGAGGCTGCGTTTTATGTAGTTGTAGAAGTGTTTTTCTTCCCTTTCCAGTAGGCTTTGTTCATATTGGATTTTGGCGTTTAGGATAGTAGTTTTGAGCGTGTTGTTTATTTGCCTGTAGTTATTGTAGTTTTCAGGAGTTTTATTGTTTCGATAAAGTTTCCAGAGTTTTTTCTTGTTATCTATGTCATTAAATATTTTAGCATTTAGCCATGGCTTTTTTGGGTTTACTTTGGTAAGGGTTGGTGGAAAGTACTGGTCAATGGTTGTTGCCATTACATCCTGGAGCATTTCATAGGATACATCTTTTCCTGCAAGTTGTAAAGTTAAATGTTCATTTATGGCACTGTAATCTGCTTTCCAGTAGTTTCTTTTGTAGACTTTTTTTGTAGATTTATCTTTAACATGAAACTGGGCGACTGCAGTGATGCCACAGTGATCGCTTTTTCCTATGGGGGGATGATATTCTATATTGGAAATTAGTTTTTTGTCACTGGTTAGCAACAAATCTAGAAGGGATGATTGATCACCACGGAATCTTGTGTCTTCCTTGACCATTTGCCAGCTATTCCACTTCTGATAATTGTTAAGAAATTCCAATGCAAAGAGGCTGTGCGTCTGAAGTGTAAGTGACTTCCAGTTGATTTCTGGAAAGTTAAAATCCCCAAGAATAATGGTGCTGGGGTTGGTAGCATGGATAGTAGTAAGCATTTCTATCATTTCAGTGTTGTTAGCAGCAGTGATGTTAGGTGGCCTGTAGACACATCCAACCAACAATCTGACAGTGCCTATTTTAATATTTACCCAAGTAGCATTTATTGAAGAGGGCAGTTTGTAATTGCTGTTTAGATTGGATTGGATACTTATCCCACTTATTTCATTTTTTACCATGACACATACTCCTCCCCCCTTATGCCCCTCAGCTCTGTCATCTCTATATATATTAAAGTTATTTAATCCAATTATTGCATCAGGAGTGCTTTCATGCAGCCATGTTTCGGTTATAAATATTATTGTTGGTTGAAGTTTCTGTATTTCTGCATGAAATTCATCGAGTTTATTCATTAGAGAGTTTGCATTGGTGTAATATATTTTGAGTGTTGTTAATTCATTTAGTTTTTTGATGAATTGTTATTGTCATTGCCTGACTCATTTTTTTCTGCATCTTTCTTTACTTCCTCTGATACAATTTTTGGAATGCCCCTGACATATTTAATTCTTATGTTGGACTCACCTGTATTCTTTCTTTCATGCAGTTGTTTTAGAATCTCCTTAAGGTATTCTCTCTGGGCACTCGTTAGGTCATATTTAAGATACTTCTCACTATTGTCCAAATTTTGTTTATATTTTAAGATTTGTGTTGCTTCTTCCTTTGTTGGAAAAATGACTTTCACAGGACGTGTTTTCTCAGGGCTATAGGTGCCAATCCTAAAGAGTTTTATGTTTGTCAGGTCAACGTTGGGGTTGACCTTTCGAAGTAGGTCTTTTACATCTGTTAACTCCTTTTCCCATCGTGTTTCTCTTATTTGTTCTTGTTGTTCTTTTAGACCAAAAACAAGGACATTTGCTGCTCTTCTCTCCCTTTCCTGAAACTCAGTGATTGTTGGTTCCATAATTTCAGGTTGTTGGGGGGTTTTAGTTTCTACCATTTTATTTCTTTCTAGGTCTTTTACTTTGCTGGAGAGGGCAGTTACCTCTGAATAAGTGAGATTTTTGGTTGCTTTAATTTGGTTTATTTCTTTGCTGAGATCTTTTAGATTGGATTCCATCTCCTCAACATTTTTTGAGATATTGGCTATTTCGGCTCCCTTATCTTGTAGATCTGTTATTTGTTCTTGCAGATTTTTCATCTGCCCGCTGAGTTTTGCCGCACTTTTTAGGTTTTCTATGCAGTCAGGGCAGTAAAATATCATGATTCGTGCGGCCATGGGAAGACATCTCACCTCAGAGGCACTTAGCCCTGAGCAGATTTTGCACACTGTTTTTCGGCAGCAGTCGCACGGGTATCCGAAAAGTTTGTGTTTTTCTTCCTTTGGCACACAATCTAGATCACACCGATAACACCCCAACAACTCTCTGTGGATTTCATGTTAAAAATTATTCTGATGGCTTGTTTTTGCTTCATAAATACTCTCAGCAGGTTAGTGTGCGCTGCATCACCCCAAGCCAGTATTCCATAGCTCATTCTTGCGTGGAATAAGCCATGGTAAGCTATCAAAGCAGCATGTTGACCAGCTGTAAAACGTACCCTACGCAGTGCATATAGGCAAGAAGAGAGTCTATTACAGAGAGTATTAATATGTTCATTCCAAGATAAAGCAGGATCCAGCTGCAAACCCAAAAACTTCAGAGACACATCAGCTCTACCACCGGTTAATCTGAACTTCATGTCTAATGTTTTTAGACTCATTTAATAGGAGCTTATTTGTAGCAAACCACAATCTAGCCTCATCAAACATCCTCCGAGATACATCAGACAGAATATGATCTCTATTACATCTTATAATAAAACTGGCATCATCTGCGTAGAGCAAGGTCAAACACTGACTGTATGTTATTGAACCTGGGAGGTCATTAATGAAGATAAGAAAAAGTAGGGGTCCTAGTATAGACCCCTGAGGTACACCTCTCTTTATTTGTAAGGATGAGCTCAGATTACCGTTGATGAAAACTTGCTGGCGTCGATTACTAAGGTAAGACTTAAATAGGTCCAGAGTTATCCCTCTAACACCATAGTGCTCCATTTTACTGAGCAGAATGCTGTGGTCGACACAGTCGAAGGCAGAGGTGAGGTTTGTCAACAAGCATTCACTATCAAGACCCGCTTCAAAAGATTTCCACACATACTCCGACAGCCTACACATTGCATCAGATGTGGACAGGCCCCCACGGAAACCATATTGACCATCTGAAAAAATGCTATGTTGATCAAAGAAAGAAAATACACTCTCACACATAATGACTTCGAAAATTTTAGAGAAAATGGGTAGAATTGATATTTGCCTATAGTTACTCATATCATTGTAATCCCCTTTTTTGTATATAGGGACGACCCTAGCCACCTTCAATGCATCTGGGAAACGCCCTTCAAGCAAGCAGGCATTTATTGTGTCAGCAAGGGGTTCAATGATATACCGACTGCATGCCCTAACAACAAAGGAGTTAACTGAATAGATATCCTCGGTTTTTTTGTTCTTTAATTTTTGTATTATGATCTTAATATCATCTGGGGTTACTGGCCTTATAAAAACAGAGTGTTGTTGCTTATGATTTTTACTGTTCAATACCACAATGGGATCAGCAGGAGTCACTGTTAAGGATTGTAGAATGTTTTCAGCATTGTTAACAAAAAAAGAGTTAAACTGATCAGGGCTTACATTGTCAGGTAATATTTTTGATTTTGTATGACCAGTCTCATAGTTAATTATACCCCATATGCACTTACTTTTATTTTCAGATTGATGTATTTTACTACTGTAAAATGTTTCTTTAGCTTTCAGAAGTTGCTTACGATATATTTTACTATATTCTGTATATACATTTTTAATAATTTCGGTAGGATATTGTTTATAATATTCATAGAAAAATAACTTTAAGTCTTTGGATCTTTTAATTTCCGGAGTGACCCAGGCAGACGCATCAGGGTTTTGATTTTTAACCTGCTTGGGGAAGAAGTGTAAATTATAATAATAGGTAAAGGTAGTCAAGAAACAATCTAGTTTTTTTACAGCAGAGTCAGCAGTATAAACATCCCTCCACTGTTCACTACTAAGTGAAGCATTGAAGGCAACCACACTGCTTGCACTGTAAACCCTTCTATAAACAATATCACTGCATGCAGAGTCATCCGGATGATCAAAGTTAAGCTGCACAAGTTGAGCCAGATGGTCTGACATACCTAAGTCCAGGGTGAGTCCTGGACCTGAAACTGATCTGCGAACACCCACAGAGCACCAAAACCCTTCTATATAGTCATTCATATATAAAAGTGAGGACCTTTTTTTTTTGGTCAACATCAAATCATGAGCTCCCCCTGTTCTGTTTGTAATTTTGGACATTCATATAAATGTCCATTTTTATGCTATGTAGATAATGTAGAGCTGTTGCAGGTGAAATGCCCTTTGAAAAATAAGCTTAATAATTGTTCCTTACCTCATACCCTTTGAAAAGATCATGCGGCAGCACTATCTGAAATCAATTTTACATCTCATCTGGTTTAATAATTCATTCCATATTTTACACTTGCTTTGGTAAATTTTTTAGCATGCAAAGTCACAGCAAATAGACAGTCAGTATTTCTTGTTGAATATGAGGAGTCATCATATATATATTTTTTTATTTCGTGATATGTCGACAATGCAAATATTGTTTAAAGGCATTACGATAGAGTATGATGCCTGCGAAACTTTCAAAATCACTTGAATACTGGGGATGGGCGATATTAGATTTTTCCTATCCGTAAGCGATAGCACATCACCTATCAATATATTTTATTTATCAATATGTCGAAAGTCTTTCATATTGGGCATATTTTGCTTGTAAAAATGCAAATATTTTTCCATAACCATCGATGTTCTCGGCTACATATCGATATTACCAGTTACCTATCGGCATTTACACAAACACACACAGACAATATTTTATTGTTATTCGATATGGCCCTCACCTTTTTTGTTGTGGCAGATTTTTCTGAAAGCAAACACGTAATCTTGGTTAATATGTGTTCATAAAAAACTACTGCTCTTTTCTATTTACAATAAGAAATTCTTCTAACATATTTTCTGGAATTTCCTCTGCTATATCACATGCAGTTTCAATGTGGCCATCAGTGAACTTAATTCTCACACTATTTTTCACAGCCAATCTTAACTTTAATATGTGCAAGGTTGTTTACTTTTCATTTAGCAAACCTTATTCCATATTTGTCGAGGAAAAAAATTCTGGATATGATCCCTCTGGTGTTTTTAAGAGGTGTCAGAATAGAATTCCTACAGAACACGCTTCGACATAGCTCCAATGTTCTCATTTTTAAAACTATTCTTATAGCCCTTTTCTGTAGCAGAAACACTATATTCAGGTGTAGTGAGGCGTCCCAAATAAGTATGCCATACTTCATTACATGGTAAAAATAACTAAAATATGCTAACTTTACTACTTCCACTGAACAATTTTTTGCAAGAATACGAAACGCATAACAAGCGCATGCTAGTTTAACACATGTTCCATTTATATGATAGTCAATGGTCAACAAACTGGTATATTTCCTATTGCTTTAAAGCTAGCAATAGTAAAACCCATATATAAAAAAGGTTCGACAGAGGAATATGCTAATTAACGGCCTATTAGTTTAGTATCTACTTTCCCTAAGATCTTGGAAACTATTGTAGCAGCGAAGATTTTAAACTTTTTAAATGATTATAATATATTTTCGAATTCACAACACGGTTTTCTAAAAGGCAGAAGTACTATTACCGCCTTATATGAGTTCACCAATGAAATATATGGAATTCTGGAAAGCAGAACACCTGCGTGTGGTATATTTCTGGACCTCTCCAGGGCTTTTGACTGTTCTGCTTGGTAAGCTCTGTAATTATGGAATACGTGGAAAGATGCATAAATGGTTAAGGAGTTACTTAACCAACCAAAAACACAGGGTAGAGTCGGTGCAGGCATAGCCTGAATTTGCGGATGGGGGTTCCTCAGGGTAGCGTTCTAGGTTCACTTTTATTTGTAATCTTTGTTAATGATCTGTCAGCAGTATTTGTAAGAATAAAGATTGTTAACTATGCCGATGATTCCAGTCTAGTTTTCAGAGTAGATAATGACCTCAACAGATAAATAACGCGTGTACTTGATACCGCACAAGGCTGGGGGGATCAGAATAGGGTAGTCTTGAACTGCGAAAATACGATTCGTTCATATTTCGAGCCCCATGACAATATCCTGCTTATAATAAAATTAACATAAATATCAACAACTCCTGTAAACTGTTAGGAGTAAGTTTAGATAATAGGCTAAAATTTCACCATCATATAAATGAAACATGTGTTAAATTAGCACGCGCCTGTTACGCGCTTCGTATTCTTGCAAAGAATTGTTCAGTGGAAGCAGTAAAGTTAGCATATTTTGGTTATTTTACCAAGTAATAAAGTACGGCATACTTATTTGAGGCGACTCAGTACACCTGAATTGAGTGTTTCTGCTACAGAAAAGGACCATCAGAATAGTTTTAAAAATGAGAACATTGGATTCATGTCGAAGTGTGTTCCGTAGGAATTCTATTCTAAAGAGTGTATGGTGTATTATATATACAAATGCTTACTCTATATATATGGCAATAGTAATCATTCTCATCTGTGTTCTAATAATCACAGTTATGCCACTAGACACCGATCTTTATTGTATCCTATTCATAGACTTTCTCTATAACCTACTTCCTGGTCATATAAAATCGATAAATACAAAAACATTGTTTAAAAGAAAAATATGTACATATCTAATTAATTGTGAACCATACTCAGTAA
This sequence comes from Kuschelorhynchus macadamiae, assembly GCA_030620095.1. Taxonomy (NCBI): domain Eukaryota; kingdom Metazoa; phylum Arthropoda; class Insecta; order Coleoptera; family Curculionidae; genus Kuschelorhynchus; species Kuschelorhynchus macadamiae. The sequence continues at coordinate 271,238 of JAUTXW010003751.1, forward strand.
ATGAGTTTGGAACTTTGTAGAGGTTCAAGAGCCTAATATCTAACTTATTGAGATAATGATACAATGCGCTTGTTTGTAAACTTGTGTTATTGTAATAAATTGAGTTTGAGTTTGAGTAGGAGATATTTTTCTCCCTTTAGGAAAATTGTTTGTTGATATAATTTGGATGGGTGGTGATTTATTGGAGACATTTAATTAAAGGCAAAGAAGTCCTGTCCACTTCAGTTGTACTGATACTATTACAAACTACAAGTTTTTATTAAAGACATATATTTCTGAATATTTCTTCATATTGTGTAACTTGTGTAAGTCCAGATAATGTTTATAAAACCTTAAAAATATTAACCTTATTGATTTTGAGAGTGATCTTCAGTCTATTCCGTGGCATGATATATAATAATTAGATTATTATAATTACTATAAACAGCCCAGAAATTTAACATCCTCAAAAATCCGACGTAAAAAGTGTGCTTCTTTGACATCGTTTTTAGTTGGTCCATAAAAGATAGATGGAGAGAAGTTAGAAAGTTTTTAAAAGTATATTTCAGTGTTAATCCGTAAATGATGACTTTACAAACTAGCTTAAAAATAGAATTAATTTTGTCGTCAATAGCAGTGAAAACTGCTATCTTTAGGAGGGGTCTCTATTCTATATAATGTTACAATTTGATTATTTTTGATTTGCCTGACTAAGGATAAATACAATATTAGTTCTTATTACGTGGATACTGTGTAGTATAAGTCTATTAATCCTAACATGTGATTTTAAAGGTTCATTGTTTTATTTTAGCACTAAATTGTTCAAGATCATCTTGTAATGTGTAGTTAGTTTCATACTCTTATTCTGCTGTTATATCTTCTTCGTTTTTAACTTGATATGTATGTACATCTAAATTGCATTTTATGTTAATATCCTATGGGGAAAAACTGTTGAAATTACCTAACTTAGTGCTTTTATTTATCTGTTTTTTAATCTTTTTTGTCAGTCTATCTTTTGTCTACTACGTTTTTAAATATAATAATAAATGTATTAATATTATTAATATTGATAATGTTAAAATTATGGAAATAAATTATGCATTACATTATCTGTTTTAGGTATATGGTAGTACTTGAACCTCTTAAGATTACCATTGAAAATTATCCTAACACTGGACCTGTTGAGATATCAGTTCCTGATTTTCCAAATAAGCCAGACCAAGGTAGTCATATTGTAACATTCGATCGAATCATCTATATAGAGAAAAGTGATTTTATGGAGGTAAATCTTTAAAAATGTGGTTTAACAAATCTTAGTCAAGTGAATATTAATAAAGTTGAAGTTTTCAAAGTTAATATAAAGATTATGTAAGCAAAATAGTATAACATCTAAATTGACCATAATGCTTTTTTAAAAACAGGTAATGAATCAAGGTAAATTTTAAGGTAAAAAATGCATCATATTGAAAAAAATCTAACACCTAATAAATTACTTTAAAAAAATGTACAAAGTCAAACATTTTAAACTATTAGAAATAAAAATACTAACCCCCCCTATTCACTAAAAAGATTTAAGAGTTAGACCAGGTCTAGTTGCCATGGTACTTAAAACTCTTAGTTCGCCAGTTATGTTTCGCATATGTCATAGTCATTTTGTAGTTGTGACATTTAGAAAAATTATTTGTTAAAAATTTCATCTTAAACCTACAACTGTCAAGTTAGACCTGGTCTAAATTTAAACTTGTTTAGTGAATATGGATGCAAATGTCAGTAAATAAAAATTAAATACCTAGCTTCTATCAGAAGCTGTTTATTTATTTATTTTTAATAAGTAGATTGCAGATATAAATCCAAATAGTACATAATTAGCACACTTGTTTTTATCTAATAAGAAAAATAAGCAGTTGATATATTACACACTACACTACTAACATATTAATAATAAAAAACTAATAATATATCAATAAATTGCAATAGTATTGTGTTAAGATGCATTTCAGTTAGGACACTTAACAGTAATTAACAATTGACAAAGAAAAAAACAAACAAAAGAAACACATTATCCTGGAAAAATATAGATTTGAGTTTATTTTTAAAGGACAAAACAGAACACTGTAATCAAAATCAAAGGGTAAAAAATGGTTAAAACAATACATAACACACAACTATATTTTCCTACATCAGTTCGACTATTGTTTAATGTAAACATTTGCAACTGCGTGGTTGGACGGGATGGCACCCTAAAATTAAGTTGGTATAATAGGTCTGGACAATCAATGTAACTATTGATTATTTATGTCCATAAGATAATGTTAATTTGCATATACGCAGTTCCAAACTGTCCAATCCAAGCAGTGTCAAAAGCTCTCCATATACCGACTATTCTTATCCACACCAAGCTTGTAAAGAAGAAAGTTGACAAACTTGACTTGGATGTTATAATGGGGGGACCATACAACACAACAGTACTCCAAGTGGCTTCTGACTAATGCAAAATAAATTGACTTTAGAGTTTCCACATTACGAAAATCCCAGCACTGCCTCATAATAAAACCTGCAATTTTGTAAGCCTTTGCAATTATACTATCAATATGATGGGTAAATCTCAGCCCACTATCAAATAGGATCAAGATCATTAATAAGAGTAACTCTTGGTAGTGCAGTATCATTCTTTGTATAATTATTGATAATACTTTGCTTTTTCTTAGAAAAAGAGATAATTATGCATTTCGAGATGTTCAGAATCATGTTATTATCTACACACCAAGTAGATATCTGGTCTATATTATACTGTAACAGGACACAATCATCATTGCTTGATACTACCTTGAAGATCTTCAAATCACGCGAAAAAAAGGTAACGGCAATGTTTAAAAACAAGGGATAGGTCATTTATAAAAATGGAGAGAAAAGAACTGGTCCAAGAATGGATCCCTGAGGAACACCAGAATAAATATGGATCTCATGCGATAGAGAGCAGTTGAATTTCACAACTTGTGCGCGTTTGCAAAGATAGCTACATACCTATCCAGGAGAGCAAGGGGTTATCGATCCCATAACGTTCCAGTTTTTCCAATAGGATAAGGTGATTGACACTATCTCGAATGCTTTTTGGAAATCAAAATAGATTGCGTCAACCTGCTGAATCTAGAGCAGCACTTAGTTAGAATAGACTGTTAAGTTTGTTTGACAGGACCTACCCTGAAAGAATCCATGTTGATGAGGCGAGATGATTGTATGAAATGACGAGAATATTTCACTTGTCATCAATGATTCTAGGACTTTTGCCATACAACACAATCCCGATATTGGGCGATAGTTAGATATATCAGATCTATCGCCGCCCTTAAAAAGTACCGTGAATGTTGCAGATTGCCAAGTTGTAGGAAAAATTCCAGTATTTAGTGACATGCTATAGACAAGACTTAACGGTAAGGACAAGGTTGGACTACAATTTTTTATAAATATTTGAGGGATACTGACTGAAAGAACAGAGCAAAGAGATCTGCAAAAGCTAAAATAGAACTTTCTTCATCACAGCAAACAGAAGTAAATTTACCATTTCCTTATGGTTTGATGAAGATACACCTTCATGCCTCATTTGTTTTGGGTATCCAGAAATGCATCTCTTTGACATCAAGTAAGACCAGAAGCACTTGACATGTTGCAAGATGTTGTTTTGAGGGCTAGTCAAGAAGGCTTTATAGTCATTGTTGATAGATACTTTTGACTGAGTTCTAAGAATCTTGTAGTTGTTTTCAAGTGCTGGAGAATTACACTTAGATTATTATAAGCTTTGTTCTTTTGCTTTATGAGGTTGATGGTACCTGGAGAAAAGTAAGAAGGAAACCTCAGTATATTACACATTTTTTTAGGTACAAAAATTTCAATGGTTGAAAAAATAATGGAATAAAAAATTTTCACGGGTTTTTTAATGTCATTGTTTAGAGTTTCTAAAATACTCCAGTCTATGTTTTCAAAATAGTCATTCAATCCATCATAATTAGCCTTAAAGAAGTTTAAACTGTATAAGGCACTGTCAGAAGCCAGATTCGGAGTAGAATCTAGCCGAAGTTTAAAATCTAAAGGAGGATGATGGTTATCAGTCAATGTTAGCGGCATATCGCTCTCAACCACGGAAATGGCCGTGCAGTTAGAAAATAGCAAATCCAGAATAACATCATTCGATTTACTTATATGATTCAACTGTACAAGATCATAAAAGCAAACGCAGTCATACAAAACTTTTGCACAGTTATTATTTGATGTAAATAAAATATTTCTATTGTTATTAAGTTCGTTTAAAAAATGACAATGAATGTGATTCTATGTGATTGTCCTTGCTTTCAATGAATTTAAAAGAGTACAAAATTTGGTAGATTGTAATCACTCTTAACGATCACTTTGCAAGTTGTTAGATGGTCCATAATGTGACTTAATGAGCCAACATGATCTTCATAGCAAGATATAGTGGATGCCGGGGGAATGTACACTGCACAAAATACATATTGAATTTCCTGAAACAGCACGCCAGTCCATACTTCTTCTATAGCGTTGCTGGGTGTGGTGAACGATGTTGACTCATAACAAGCTTTGACTGCAATAAGCACACCACCACCTCTAGTTTTACCAGTGGTTAGAGCACATCTTTTCTATAAACAACATATAAACTTGGAAAAAGTTCCTCACTAGAAATACCCTCATTTAGCCATGTCTCAGTGATGACTATAATGTCATAGTTAGAATTAATGACCTCATAGAATTGGACTGTCTTGGTATGCAAGCCACGAACATTTTGATAATATATCCTTATGGGGACTTCTGGGTATTCCGACTGTTGCAAAAATTTGGGTGTTTTGCTAGCTCCCGGTTTGCTATCTCTTGACCCAAAGTGCGATTTGTGCTGAGTATTCTCTGCATCAGCCATAGCAGCGGGGGCACTGATGTTATGTCCCCAACTGTTGATTTACTTACAAATGTAGGATATTATATTGGTTTTAGCTTGATAACTTAAATTGGCATACCAGTTCCTGTCCATTGAATTTGTAAAATTGTCGATGCTCAAAAATAGAGATCTGTGCTCATTCTGGACATTTATATGAATTGTTAAGTTCATCTCATAAATAAGCTTGTTTAATTCTCGTCTATCATTGGCGTAAGGTGGTCCAACAATAATCAAGTTTGTCTGGTCAGAAATTCGAGACAGTCTCCCTAGACAATCGACAGGTATACTTCTTCCCTTTACTGCATTTTCACTTCCAGTAAACACAATTACAAATTCAGTTTTGGTGAATTTGTCAGCCAATAATATAAAATCATTCACAAGGTTTTCCAGAAGTTGTCTGTCTTTATATTGACAGTTGATGTCAAATTTACCATTCAAAAATTTCTTAAATAATGTGACAGTTCCAACTGCACTGCTCTTGTTACCCATTATAAGGGGTTGTTGACGTTGTTTGGGCAGCTAGTACTGAGGGTTCAGCAACCAGAGTTGGTCTCTCGGCTCAAGAAGACGAGTTATCAATAACAGCTTCTTCGCGAAGTTGAAGAGATCAGAGTTGGCTTTTTTCAGGTTGATTGCATAATATTCATTCTCCTTTGTTAATGTCTCAGTGCTTATCAACAGTTGGTCTTTCAACGCCAGAAGATCATTTATTTTGCTTTCAAGTGATTGTATCTTATTGCTAACCACCTCAATAGTTTCAGAGAAGTTCGTATTTTTATCAAAGAGAAGAGAAATTTCCTTGTTCAAGCTGGTTAACTCTTCCTTCTGTATTTTAATCTGGTCCATGTAACTCTGCTCTGTACTAATCACTATATCTTTAAAGTCCTGCGTTCCTCTCCTTAGTCTCTTAATGTGGTCATTCTTTTCACTATTTTCTGTCATAAGTATGGATATTTGCTCTTGTAGTTTAAGGTTTTCCATCTCGTAGTTGTTTTTTAGCTCATCAATATGTGAGATAATCTCGGTGTTTTTTGCTTTTGCTGATTTTAGCTGCTCTATTAACTTAATTAGATCTGGTGATGGAGTAACTTAAATTTTCCTTACAGTTAGGACAATAATAAAGTAGGCTTCTTTGTGACAAGACTACAGCATGAGCTTCAGTGGTGCTTATCTTGGCACAACTTTTACAGACGACTTGATTGTATGAATCACAGGGAGCGCCAAACAATTCATCATCTCTAGGTCTCGCCTTGAAAATGCATGGCTTTTGACAAACAGCACAAGGGGATGCCATACTTTAATATATAATTTGGAAAGCAAATAGATAAATTGTAGTTGATTTAATTGAACACAATAATAACAACAACTCAAGGTATAACCACCTACTCAATTCAGCAGCACACAATAGAACTTATTGGATAGCCCTGGTATATGTTCAGCACATGTATAAACAAACAAATCAGAAAAGGTCAGTAACCTGTCTATCAAAATATTGCACACAACAAAATGAAGAAAAAAGGGATTCATAAAAAAAAAGTGATTCTCCAAACACAATCAGCTGTAAAAAATAGTGGACAATGGCAAAAAATATGCAAATCAGGCTGTGCAAAATTAATAAATTAAGTAAATCACAGTGGCCCCAGATTCTTTATCAGTAAATTTACATATTCTGTAGATAAGCTTGAAGGTAAATAATAAAAAGTACTCCTTTTTATTAATAAGATGTGGATTTATAAATTTAATTTGGGCTTAAAATATCCAATTTTCTAAGTTATTTAAAGGACAATGAATTTGAGACTTTTACCAAAAAACACAGAATTCCCTTAGCTTTAGAACAGAACTGAACATACAGATTAAAACAAAAACAAAACCAGTTATAATTCCAAATATTTACAGAGCACACTGCACATGCTTAAAATCAAATTATTTTTAATGAGAATTGTTAAGAATTTTACAACATAATGGATTATCTTACTTATTTTAAATTTCTCAGCGCATTTCAAGATATATCATTTCCATTCCGCAAATTTCTACGTATCTATACAGCGAAAAATATATATTGTAGGTCGGCGATAAAGGCTATAGACGGCTTACAAAAAGACAGTCTGTAGGATTGAGGCATGCAGGATACGTACTCGAAGTAACTGATGTTAAAAAGAATCCCTCAGGTGAAGTTCTAGAGGTCGTTTGCATATGCACTGAAGCGGAAAAAGCTCCTAGTAAACCTAAAGCGTTCATACACTGGGTTTCGAATCCCATTCAGATTGAAGTTCGGCTTTATTCTTCATTGTAAGTATATATTTACTTACTTTTATAGTCACTGAATATTAGGAATGTTAATGAATATCTTTTAGAAGTCAGTGGCGTGCAGTTCCTCTCTTTAAACTGGGTAGGCAATAATAAGTTACTATGTTCTTAAAATTACTTAAAATATTTAAAATAATTAAAGAGAATTCTGTCATAAGAAAAATATATTACCCAGCCATTTTCATAGGGTAGGCATTGCTTTTTTGACTATATTGTTTGCATGCCACTGTTAGAAGTACTTTGTAAAGAAAAAATATTTCGATGTAATTGTTTTAATTGGAATAGAACTTTAATCTATTTAGATATGAATTGTGAACATTTCTTGTGATGCTGAGCATTAATTTAATTTCAGCTCTTTGATTCATGTATAGTTTCATTTTCATTATACACTTTAATTAGTGTTAATTTGGAAAAATTTATCCGCCATTTAAGCTAATGTCATATAACGGTAAATAATGGTTAGGTAAGTTTAATTTTTTCAAGTTTCAAGTTGGGGAAAAATAGGAAAAGTTGTTGTGTTACATGCATTTTGACTGTAAAATTTCCTGTGTAAGAATGGAGATTCTGTTAATTAACTTCTAAACGGTAGAAAATATCGAATTAAAGATACCAAAAAGATAGAGCACAGAACGAAGAGACCGATTTTCTAACTGGAAACAGCCAGTGACTTTGTAGTAAAAAATGAAATTCAGGGGGGTCAATAGGGTCACTACCCGGAAAAAAGTAACACTTTGTAGATTTTTCGAAAACTTATACCCGTATATCATGTACCAAATTTAAATAAATTATCTCTAGAAATGTTCATGGTGTATAAAAAAATATGAAAACCCTGTATCTTAAAAACAAAGCATTTGCGGACCTATGTTCATAGAACTTTTTTTTAAATTTTTTCTGTCATACTATACGCCCCTGAAATTTCGGACACTTATTTACTCTCTCTTCTGGACCAAATGATATATTTATATAAATTGGTGTTGTCTGACTTTTCACAGTATTGTATTTTTTAACAGTAAAATTGGAAAATTTATGTTCAAATTGAATGTGTATGAATTTTATATAAAAAAAAACAAGATTGGTTTTACATAGAATCAAAAATATAGTTAATATTTTAGAACCAACTTTATATGATTCTAGTATTGTATATATTTAACTAATTAATTTGAGTCAGGTTTAAACACAAAAATCCAGAAGATCCAAATGAAGTTCCCAATGGCTTCCTGTCAGACTGCAATCCAGATTCTTTGCAAATTTTGAAGAGCTTTGCAGATAAATCGTTGAGGTCCGCGAAAATCCTAGAAAGTTTCCAGTTTGAGAGAACAGGATTCTTCTCAATTGATCCAGATACAAAAGACAACAAAGTGGGTATATTTTAAATGTGTACATTTGTACAATGTTTAGTTTTTTATGAATGAAAGAATATCAATTTATAATATATTTTTTAAAAATTTATGACATCGATCTTCTTTCAAAGCATCAAATATGCATTATCTAATTACTTTTATTAAAAAAATCTAAATTATAAATGTAAAAATCATAGACATTTTAGTATTAGGAAGTCTCAATAAATAACAAAAACGGGTCTCTTACTACTGTAGCAGCTAATAATTAAATGCAGGCTGTCTTTACTCAAAGTTCTGCTTTTAAAATTTTGTATTATTACTTTGACAAAAAAACACACATTACCTTCTATTGGTTTTACACAGTTAAATTTCCATCAATAAAAAAATGGCCCAATAATCTGTTTTCCAAACTATCCCAAAAATTTAATTTCTGAGGATGTTGTGTTCTTATTTCTCTCATCCAATGTGGATTTTCATCAAACCAATACCGGCAGTTATGCCTATTAAGTACATCATTCAGCATGAAGATTGCATCATCTGTAAAAACTATTTTCTTAAAGAAAATTTAGTTTTCTTAGGGCTGATATCTGGGAATTCATTGTTAAATAAATTCGCCTTCTTCATAATCCACTATACTTCATTTAAATAAATCATTTTTAATTACTACTTGTGATAAACTAGCACAAAAATCACTGTCTTTTTGACATTTATTTAAAATTTACTGCCGATTTCTAGTAAGATAGAGGCTTCCTTTGCAAATTTTAATTACTTTTACCTGGGATCCTGCTGGGTTCAACACATACTTTTAATTGATCAAGGAATCCGAAAAAAAAAAATAAAAATACATGTGGTGTTATATAAGAAAATCAAAACATAGTGTCACAACGTCGCAGATATCACCAACAAATGCAAAAACATTTTTTACCCCTATACCTACCAAATTTCAAGTACTCTGATATAAGGGCTTATGAGAAAAATGGTCGTTGCCGAACTTTCGTGCCACACCGTATAATCCCAAACCCACTGGAACTGTTATTTAAGACAGAGAAGTTTTTTTGAACTTAAGTAAAACAGTTATGGAAAAAACTGGATTTGGAGCGAGTGGTGTTTATCCATTAAACAAACTCGATTTTACAAGTCAGTTGGTGCCAGTGTTTGTTTGCAAGCATGGTAAATAGTTGAATTTTTTTTTTGTTTAAAAGGCATAAAATTTAAACCAAATCCATTTCATCTCCCCAGTTCTCAGGAGGCATATTTGTTCCCTACCTTTATTTTTACAACATTAAACAGTTTTTTCAAGACAGTCATCAAAGTATTAAATGATTGTATGTATATGAGTTTTTATTTTTCAAAAATATTTAACGTCATTTATGAATTTCAGGTCGTAGTGAATAGGACTGTTAGTCTCAAGGAAGATACTGGCAAATAAGAACGAACGCTATTTTTATAAGAGAAAAACGTGTGTAATTGTAATTTATTTATTAAAAAAAGATACAAGAATGGGTTGCCTTGTTTTTATCAATAACCAAATTGCAACTGGAAAATATTAATTTTTAAAAATCAATAATACTAAAAAAACCAAGAAACAAAAGTATCTTTGTTTTAAATTTTGTAATTACATATTTTACAAGGTATATTGACAAAAAAAGGAAAAATATAACAATATATAAAACAAGTTTTGAACAACGGATCAATATTTCTTTTTTATAATTATAATACAAGTGTGTATATAATAATTGGTAAAAAGAGCAGACCATATATTAGATAGGATCGATAAACTTACGCTTTGTCAGACTGAAGATAAAGATAAACTAGTTTTTGGGTGTTGTGTAATATCAAATAAAATTATATAATTTTAAATATAAGATAAAATAAGCTAAGATTTTGGTAAATCTGCCAACATTCTAACGTCTCGGTCTTTATCAGATTGTAATCGTCTTAAAACGTTGCTAAGTGATTCCATTTGTCCATTTTCTGGGTCTGCTAAATATTCTGAAATATAAAAATATGTATGTGAATTTCATTTGCAAGTATCCTAGTTATAATACTATCGAGTGCCTACAATACTTGTTTTGTTATTGAAATTTGTTCCACTATCTGCTTTTGAGCAGTTTATTAAACAAAAATGATATAACACAAAGGTTTCTCGAAATTGTAGAAATTCTTTTTTAGTGTAGTTTGCAGATTACAGGGTGTTTAGTTTTTATGAAATCCACATCAACTTTGTTTTTTCTATTTTTTTTTGTAATAACCTGTATATAATATATCTCTATCGGATGGGTCGCGTCTTGCTAATTAACAATATACAAAGTTTGACACCTTTATCTTTAAAACCACTTGAGAAATATTACTAACCTTCATTGATAATATGTTTGACGATACAGTTAGCAACTACCAATCTAACATTAGCTACAGGATCCCAGCTTAGATCCAACAAATGAGGTAACATAACGGCGGCAAATTCATCTGGTTCCATGGCGTGTTGCTTTAGCAGCTCTATACAGAGTAGCGCAAAAGTCTGGCGAGGTTTCCATTTTTTGGAGTGAGCAAAACGTTCGGCGATTACCGTGAGGTAGCTGGACGCAAGACCGTGATCTTTGGAAATTTCTTTGACTATTTCAGTAACCTGAAATTAAGGAGGGAATAGAGTTTCTGATAATGTTTGATAAAGTGGCCTATGATATATACTCGTCAGAAATCAGTAAGACGTAGAAACTTCAAGTATGTATCAGAAGACCGTCGTCAAATATCATCATGTACACGTAAAGAGAGTTGCAAATCATGTATCTCAACCCATTTTTTTAGTATACCATAGGCCTACTTTTTCATTTCAGAGGAAAAACTTACTTATTCAAAAAAAAGTTATTTTGTATTGTTTGTTATTTTTATATATATATATATATATATATATATATATATATATATATATATATATGTCAGCCATATAACAACTTATGGGTAAAAATGTATTAGTATTTATGATAAAATTTTTTAGTTTCCCACTTTAAAATAAAATTACAAATGACCATAATAGAGCATTAATGTGTTTATAAGTATGATTTTCTTTTAAAACTCATTGATTCATTCTAGTTTTCTTAACTTTTTAGTATCCTATATGTTATAATTTTTCAAGATTTCTTTTTTTTACGATAAAGATCCAGTATATTTAAAATCAGAAACAAAGAAACCTATCTATTGAAAGTATAATTTACATGCTCTTATTAAAAAAAAGTTATATTTATATCTTTGACAACTGGTAGTTTTTTTACATTGTTTTCATATTACAACATTAAATTGAAAAAGATGATAGTTATAGTAAAATAAAATGTAGTGAAATTAAAACGATCACGCTGTTGAGGCAACGCTAATATAACATTACGTTATTTTCAGTTAATAAATTTAAATTGTTAAACTAATAATTAAAGTTAGGAATGGCGAGAAGGTGAATTGATCTTAAATTAGAACAGAAAGTTTAAAGTTACTAACCAAAATCATAGCCGCCTGTCGTACTGCAGCTACATTGTAAAGCATGAGTGCCTGTGCATACAGTCCGATGTGCTTTACTACATCCACAGGTCGGAAAAGCTGCACACATTCTTTTAGCTGTTCTGCCAACTTCTCTTGGAATCTCCAGTTACACACGTTGTCTACTCTCAAAAATTCTCCCAATTTCGGCAAGAACGTTGTCCGTTTTTCTGGATTGATCAGCCGCAAGAAGTCACACAGGTTGTTCAAGATGCCTATACGGACCTTAAAATAAAACATAAAGTTATGTTAGATAGGAGAATTCATTTCAATTGAGTTGGATTTTTTATGATTCGTTAATATATTAGAACACCTCTCTCACTTACTTAATTTTTGTTAATTAAATTACCAAACACCCTATTATGAATGTTTTTTTAACTGCTTTTTGAAAGATTCCACGCAAAAGTTCGGAACTATTTCTCTTGTTAACGTATCAAGATATATAGTTCAAGAGTCAATGTTCAATGTACAATAAAAACATCTAAAGATCTTAATTTGTTAACTAGAAAAAGTTCTCTAAATTTTGTGTGGAACATTTCAATGACATTCAGTATGTTTGAGACACGAATTCTGCACCTAATAGGAACTATAAGGTACACCGCGAAGCTAGCATAGCAAGCAAACATTATTAAAAAGGCTCAATATTAATAGTTGAAAATAAAGAAAAAAGGTTTTAATAATTGAAGTAGGAAACAATATATATATATATATATATATATATATATATATATATATATATATATATATATATATATATATATATATTTATATATATATATGTATATATATATATATATATATATATATATATATATATATGTATATATATATATATGTATATATATGTATATATATATATATATATATATATATATATATATATATAGGATATATATAATATATATATATATATATATATATATATATATATATATATATATATATATATATATATATATATATATATATATATATATATATATATATATATATATATATATATATATATATATATATATATATATATATATATATATATATATATATATATATATATATATATATATATATATCAAAAATCATAAACAATTATCGATCCTGATAAACAAAAAAAAACTCAGTAGTAGTAGTACTTTGCATACCTCGTCCAAGTCTTTTAAGAAGCCTTCAAATAAAGGAGACAGATTTTCAGTTGCCAATTCAGGTCCTAAAATTGAGGCGATTTCATGTAAACTGCTGGCTACCGTTCTTCTAATTTTATATGACATATGCCCTAAAAAAATCATTCATATGAAGACGTTTTGAAACAACATTGTGGGGTAATTTGTACTGAGGATATTAACAAAGCTATAAAAAAAAATGTTGATATGAAAGCTTTACTTTTACCAGTCTAAAAAAAATAATTTATGCATATATGCAATCATAGCAGTAATAAAGCAACTGGCTTTATCCCAGTAAGATCAATCTATCTTGATGGCATTTAAAACGTTAATACCTTTTTACTTTTTAATTTTCGGAGTGAACTAAAAACCAAATTGTAGGGTTACATAGTTTTTTTTCTGGTTATTAGAAAAACAAACGGATTACCAATTTTACAAGATATCACCATAAGTTACATTTTTTAAAATGGGACACCCTGTATATTATATATTCATAAAATGTGGCACTGCTGGCTGGTTATAAATATACCAGGTTTGATACGTTTATCTTTAAAACGCCCGAGAAATTTGAGAAAAATCTTGCCGTAAAAGGCAGTGTGTTAGAGATGGAAAACGCTTTATAACATAGTGGAGCAGATGAGAATACATTGCCTCTTATGGCAGAATTTTTCTCAAATTTCTAGAATGTTTTAAGATAAAGGTATCAAGACTGGCATACTTATAATTAGAAAAAATGCCCATATAAGAAATTTATAACTTATGGTGATAGCTTGCAAAAATAACAATAGAAAAAAAGGTATTAACATTTCAAAATCTATAAATATAGACTGTAGAAATATAGACACTGTATCATATACGAGACCTAGGGAAGTTGAGGTCTCATCTCATCTTTTATAGCAAAACATTTATTTTAAAAATAATTTGTTTGTGCACTTATTGTATTTATTTTACTTACAATGCACATTGCACAGGATGCCAAAAAAGTAAGAATACTTTCTGAATACAGAAATTAAGTTAACTATGCAAAATAAAAAAAAATATATCTGTGGCTAGAGATTTAACTTGATTTAATATCAGATGGCTGCGTTTTGAGAGATTTGCCAACCTTATTTAAACCTTAAATGATGATAATGTATTTCATCAAATAGATCTAAATAATTTAACTTGCAGAAGACCAACTAAACCCTTACCAATATAGAAAAAAATCAGCTGTACCCTTAGACTTACAGTGATTTAAAAAAAAAATTATACTCTCACAGGAAAGTACACCATTCCTTAAAAATATGAATAAGGACTTTTAAGGATAGAGTTGATTACAAATAATATTTCAGTCTTATAATGGCTTAACTCTATTTTTTTATTTTAATCACTGTCAAAGCAGAACATTTTTTCAAGTTTAGTAAGTTTACATAATAAAATAAAATTTAACTTTGTGAAATTGCTATTCGCCTAAGTTAACTATAGAATTAAAGAAACTAATAAACGAAAATGTATTTTCACATATTTTATGAGCTTGGTCCACTTTAATTCTGAATAACCCTATTATGTTTATTTAAATGTTATATACTGTAATTTAAATTGTTTTGTTTTTGTGATGCATTGAGTCCATGCATTTCCATAGTTCATTCTAAGAAAGTGTCAACAATGTGAATATACCTGGTGCAACTTATGAAGTTACAGTCACAGCAATTGCATGGGTGAAACATTTTGCACGGATTTCAAATAAAGCTCTCCCCGATTTGTAAAAATTTGAAAATCTATTATACGAAAAAGTATGTTTTATTTAATGTCCAGATTTTCTAGAAAATATACAATTAACACGAAACTTTACCTGCTAACACATCTACGGTATTCTTTAGCAGGGGCCAATTCTCTTTACCCAATGTCAAAACCACAGCAGGTAGAGAATATGCACAATGGAAAGACATGTCGTTGTCACTGAAACTACTCTCGCAGTGTGCCATCGATATAAAACTGTCTATCAATTCTTGAGGAACTATCTTTTGAGGAGGTTCTTTTATTTCTCTATTTGAGCTATTTACAGTACTTACATCGCTACCTGAAAAAAAATATTTGAGGGTTGTCAAAACTTCTAGAATGGTCTAAAATATTTTATTGTAATCATAGTCTGCCTTATACAAATTTGTCTTCATATTTATTATCGTTTTGTATATGATATAATCATTTAAACTAATAATTTGTTGTAGCGAAAACATATGTTCATGTATTTCACTTTGTTAAACTTGGTACTTACTTTTATTATCTAAATTATCACCCTTATTATCACTGGAAAGTTGAATTGACTCGTTTTGCCTCCCATCGGAGTTGGAACTATCATTTAAGCTAATCGTTGCATACAATTCTTCTAGATGGTTGGTCTAGAATAAGAATGAATCGTTGTTAATGATAAATACTATAAATGTGATTAATGAGATAACAGTATATAGTATTTCAGATGAGGTTTATCGAGTGACTTCATGTGTGTTTCAGAAGACCGTCGTTTTCATCATAAAGAAAACAAATTTTTAGCTTCAGCGCATTTACCAGTAAAGTAATTGCCTTTTAATTAAAGATGGACAATCTATAAATTAAATTTATATCAACCAACCACTTACAGTATGAAGTGGCTTATAAAAGAGAAAATAAAATACTAATACAAATATTTTACTGAAAATAATACGCTACTGATTTTTTCTAGACATTGTCACACAGATTTTTTTTGTACAATATACTATTTTTCAAGAAAGAAGTTTAATACCCGTGTCTCGTATTATTATGGTTAATATTTTTATATCAATATATTTAATATTTTTTAAATCAATAATTGGTTTACAGTGTACAAGTTCAAATTAAGTTAAGTTAAAATTTTAAGAAGATTTAAAATGGTATTTTTCTTACTTCTAAGTGTTTTTTGGATGGTTTTTCATTTCAATTTTTATAATTATTATAAATAAATAGATCGTAATTTTCGTTCATTTTGCATTATTTTTAACTCTATCAATGGCGCTTAGAAATGTACAATTTTTTAATACATTACAAAATTAATTAAGAAAATACAACAAAATTTGTCAATTTATAATTATTATAAATAAATAGATCGTAATTTTTGTTCATTTTGCATTATTTTCAACTCTATCAATGGCGATTAGAAATTTACAATTTTTTAATACATTACAAAATTAATTAAGAAAAAACAACAAAATTTGTCAATTTTCTTATTTCAGCGCATATTTTCTAACACTGTTTATGCGATTTATATACTACTGCGTTGCTTTTTATGCTAAGCCTACCCTGGAATAATTATATTTACTTTGATAAAAGCCGCAATGTATATAGGTCCTAAGTTTTTTTTAAGTCGATTAAAAACCGGAATGACCATTTGAAGCAATTTTTAACCGATTTTGACCTGTGTGCATAGTAACGATTTTCTCTGCATATAATGAACTGATTTAAATGGGGTTTCCTCTACTCTTGTATAGCGAAATTTCCAGGTGATTTTAATACACAAAACAGCTCGCTAAATACACTTATGGACAAAAAAATTGCTTAACATATTATAAAGCTTCCATAAGATTCAATACAAACATGTTCCAACAAGAAAGTAAGTAATATTTATAAAAAGGCAGATAAAAAAATTTTAAAAAATAATTCGCTTACTCACAACTTCCCTCTTACAGAATTGAACTACTTACAATACAGTCTATATATACGTACAATTATTTGCTATGAACTTAATATAAATACTATAAAATGTAATTTATTTTAATTTATTTATGATTGTTACTATTATTTTTACGTTACAAAAAATAAATCAAGTCCTTTATTATTTTCTCCAAAAAAAGGTTTTATTCCAGGAATTGGAATTTTACCGAATATTTAAGCATTTTATTAGGCCGCCATTTTGTTTTTGTCATATAGGATTTGCTTGCTAGATTTAGATCACACTTTAAATTTGACCAAATTTTGTAGTCCATTCGGAAAGTAATTTCTTAATAACGATTTTTTTTTATTTTATGAGGCTGCCATATTGGATTTTTAGCATAATTTCATTCCCATACGACCCTTGATTTTTAAGAAAATTTGAAGCCAGTTGGTTAAGTACTCTTGAGCTATGCCCCATACAGACAGAACTACAGACTGACGGAAATGGGAGAATATGTTTTTCAGGGTCCAGGGACCCTAAAACGCAAAGATCTGTAAACATCTCCGAGGGTAATTTTTTCATATACAATACAATACAATACTTTCCTCTTACGAGCAAAGTGAGAGGAAGTGTTAAGAAAAGATAAGCCTTCAGTCTGATTTCAGAAGAACTCTGCGATTGTTGGAGACACTTTCTACAGGGGGTTTAAAAATCTCTATAAAAACCAAAATTTTACAAAAATTGTACTAAGGTAAAAAGCAATTTGGATTTTAAAAATAGACACCTCTGTTGCTCTTGTTTATTACTTTACAAAACTCACTGCAGAAAGTATCTCTTAAAAAAATCGGCGTTCTACTTAAATCAGACTGAAGCCTCGTCATTTCTTAAATTTTCGTTTTTTTTTTTAAATCTATTTTTAATCTGCCTTTTAATAGAAAATAGGTACATTTTGTTGCAACATGTTTCTATTGAATCTTATGGAAGCTTTATATAATATATTTCGGACTATATTACTAGTTGAATATTATGAAGTTACTTGAACTGGTTAAGCATTAAGAGAAAATGGTTCATTTTATTTTTTTTTAAGTACTGAAAACCTATAATCCAACCACAATCCCACAATATGGCGATTTTATGAAGTAAAATTATTTTTTAAATTGAAAGTATTTTATCGTGTTTTTAAATTATACTGGGAGATTTAAGAACATTTCATACGGCATACCATGTTTCTAAATTACATTTTTTTGATAACTGGTATTTTGGAAAGCTGTAAAAAAGCTGGAGTGCTTTACTTATTTTGTAAGATAACTTTAAGTTAACTTAAAAGTCGAATTGTACATTAAGAAGTAACATAAAATATTACAAACTGTTTTACATTATGCCAAATAATACAAGAATAATCGACTTGATTAACATATTGCCCAAGAAACAATTTAATCTTTACTAAGGTCTTTAGAATACTGAGAAAACCTTTTCATAAACCTTCTTAAGCTTAAAGATTCTTCAGGGGGTTTTACGTCTTAAAGCTAAAAAGGCCTTATATTAAGAGATCTTTAAGAACATTTTTTATGTACTATTTTTTTTCCGTGAGTGAATATAAGGGGCATGCGCACTAATATAAAATGTGCGGAAATACGAAAATATATTCGACAAATTGCTTTAATTACCTGTATGTGCTCCGGAATGAATTTTAATTAATGATTCTGCTGATGTAGGAATACATGATATATGCAGTGTCATGTCGATATGGGCATTGACAGAAACCACATTCATTAGTCTAGCAAACGAGCCGGATGTTCAGTCAAATACATAATATTGCGGTTGGCTTTGAAAAACCCGTCATCGTTTAGAAAAAAAAAAACGTTTCGAAAAAAGTTCCTACATTTTGGAACACAATATTTTAGAACAGTCAAAAAATAAAAATATAAAACTTGTTTGAACGTGGTGGTGGTTGCTGAACACATAAATAACAAAAAGAGATCTATTAAAAAATCTTAAAAAGTGAACATTTTTAAAGGGTTAAAGGGTGCTGTAATAGTTAAGAAATAATGCTGAATGGATGAAAAAAAAGTTAAATATGTATTTTTTTAGATATAAAATATTAAAAATATTTTTCTTTTTTTACTTTTCGGGATTTGTTCTACACCCTGATGAAAGAAGTGAGTTTAATTTTATATTGCATTGAAGAAGCTTCAAAGTGTAAAATCCATAAGTACAATATCAATTTCAGAAACACGTGCTGCAAATATGTTGATTATATTAATTACAAGTGTATTTATTTGAGGCAAAAATAAATCAACTCACCCTTAACGGAAAAAAAAATCATCCACTTTCAAACAATTTGAATACAACGTTTAGGCCTTTAAAATTCGGCATAATTTCGAACGTAAATATGTGCACACGTTGCGAATACAGATTATTAAATAAGTTGAATACAGTAATATATTTGATAGCAACCACGCAGGAAATGACGTCACATAAGATAATTTCGTAATCTCATTTCGTCATACCAATGTTGATAGACTGGCGCCGAAGGGAAACTTGTACATACATATTTATAGTAGTTGTAATAACATAAAGTATTACTTAATACTATATTTAAAAAAAATGAAACATTAACTTTTCTGTCTTTTAAATTTTAACGGTATTTTTAAAGATTGGATTTAATAGTATTATGTAACATTTCATTAAAAAATTATTAACATGTGTGTACCGGGTGACACGCTATAAAGTACCACCCCCTTAACTTCCTCATTTTTTAACCTACACAAAAATTAAAAAAAAAAAAAACCGGCCACCCAGAGGAATCTTTTCCTCTCCGAATCTGTATTCCGATTTTCAGTATCTTAGAAATTATACCGGTGGCCACAAAAAGTGTATTTTTTTAATATTGGAAAGAGTTTAAAAATGCCATTTCAGAAATACCCCACTTGTTATGTTTCAAGTTATTATATTCTGAAATATAGCCGTTTTAAGTCATTGCATTTGCACTGATTTGTAAATACAGATATTTGTTAATTGTAGGCCATGATAACAGTAATTGCAATTATTGTCATTGAGTCATATAGTTTCAATATGTTATAAATTTTAACTCATTCTCTTCTTTTTAACAATTTTACTCTCAAAAATGGTAATTTCTATTGAAGAGAAATAAGAACTTATTGAGTAAAATTTTTAAGTGATAGCAAATGAGTTATATGGTATATTTTCGACAATTTGAAAAGAGTTTAAAAATACCACTTTAAAAAACCATGGGGGGTTATGGTTCAAGTGAATATTTTCTAAAATATATCCGTTTTAGATGATAAGATTTGGAATTATATTATACATAGAAATATGTAATGATGCCAATAATTGCAAATGAAGGTAAAAAAGTCCAAGTAGATTGTAAAAGTATGTAATATAATATATTTTAACTAAATTAGACTAACATAAGAATCAAAGTTTTTTTACTAAATAAAAATAACAAAAAAAAATTTAAACTAATCAGAACTAATATTTCCTCCCTGATTTTGGATGCATTCTTGATAACAGATTTCTAAGTGTCTTATTATATTTTCTATAAAATTAGCACTTTTTTCATTTAGATTGTTTCTTTCTTGGGTTATAAAGTATTTGACCTCAAAATCGTTAAGATCAGGTTCACGAACTTTGTTTTTAATATAACCCTACAAAAAATTGTTCATAGGTGTTAAATCGGGACTATTTGAAGGATATTCAATTCCGTTTCTTCCAATCCACTCGGCTTGATTCGTGTTGGAAAACTATATTTAGGTATTGCGCCAACGGTAGATTTTCTAACATGTCTTGCAGGTGTCTTTCCAAAAACTGATGATACAATGGTCCAGTCGATATTCAACCGATAATTTATACAAGGAAACGGAAGTCTTACCTTTCCGAGCTCTATTCATACATAGTCGCATGCTGTAACTGCCAAAAATTAAATCTCTCTTACCTAAGATGGATAAAAACCTATACCACTCGTTATAAAAACACTTATAAAATTCCTTTCTATAAGAAAACTGGCCAAAGAATAGTCACATACTTTGCTTCTAAATTATTTAATTTTCTACCTCGTAACCTTCAAATTTTAATGCAAAATAAAATCAAGTGTAGAAAGGAAACAAAGAAATATGTACAAGAACATTATAGCTCTCTTATACACATCCTTAACCAGTAAACATCTTGGAATATGAAGGGTTAGACTGGTTTTAACAACGGAAAGTTAAATTTTGAATCTCTTTCTCGGTCCCATACTCTCCCTCTTTCTCTGCGGATTTTTCTTCCCTTCTGCATTTCTCGCGCTTGTCTCTGTCTGGATTTCCCTGCTCTGCTGCTCGCTGTAGCTCTCTTTTTTGTCAATACGATATGTATCAGGTCTATATTGTTTTAAAAGTCACTCACATACATTCACGTGAAGTTCTGTTCTTTTTGGTCCATAACGCATATGTGCAGAAGTATTTCTAATCATGGTTCAGTGCTATCATTTACTCTTCTTTTCCTCAGCAGATCTGAAGTTCTTCTAAACTCCGTAAAAACGTTTTTAATAGTGCGTCTCATAGGGATGTTACCATTGGGATGCCTTGCCTCGTAGGTCCGTCGCGTAGCAGATGCATTGTAATTATTTTCAATAAACAAACAAACAGTTTCTTGTTTCTCTTCAATTGAAAATACCATGATTAAG
Source organism: Kuschelorhynchus macadamiae (assembly GCA_030620095.1). Classification (NCBI taxonomy): domain Eukaryota; kingdom Metazoa; phylum Arthropoda; class Insecta; order Coleoptera; family Curculionidae; genus Kuschelorhynchus; species Kuschelorhynchus macadamiae. Next base: position 292,821 of record JAUTXW010003751.1, read on the forward strand.
AGTAAAATTGTAAAAAGGAAGCGAATGAATTAAAATAAAAGCTATGACTCAATGACATTAATTGCAATTATTGTTATCATGGCCTACTATTGATGTTGATTTTTATAAAAGAAATTAATCCAAATATTATGACTTAAAACTTATTAAGAATATACTAACTTAACATATAACAAGTGGAGTATTTCTTGAATGGTATTTTTAATCTCTTTATAGTTTAGTTATACACTTTTTGTCGCCACCTGCATGTTCTCAAAGATGAACCACAATACAGATTAGAAGAGGAAGAATTTTTAAGGATGACGGTTTTCCTGTATGATACAAAATAAGGAAGTTAAAGGGGGTAGTACTTTATAGTGTGTCACCTGGTACTGAAGGTGGACAAAAAAGTATGAGACAAATGGAAAACTCTGTTTGTTCTCTCTGAAACAATGTATCCTTGACAAGGGTTGTGTTTATCAAAAATGTCTATATCTTGATATACAATTACGTGAAGAAATAAAAATTGTATAATAGTTACTTACATTTAATTCATGCCAATTATATTAAAAAAAAAACAAAAAAAAAAGGACAAAAAGCATAGCAACATAACATGAGCAAAGGTCTATCACACCGTACTTACTGGTAAACGGATATTAAAATGATCTACCCTACGTGTTTAAAAAAGAAGCCAAAAAATCGAAATTCATGTAGACATAAATTAATTCTGTATTAAATAGTTCTAGTTTGATCTCGAAATGAATAAACTGAGCTCAATAATACCCTACTGTAACTTTAAGCAAGTTTTATTGGGACCGCACTATTTTTGAGTCTGACCAAACTAAGATTTATAATAGACCAGATCTTATTCTTGTAGATAAAATGGCAAGAAAAACAACTTTGATAGAGGTGGCTATACCGAATACTCATAATTTCGCCAAAAGTATGCAGAGAAGATTGAAAAATATCGTGACTTAGAGGAACAGATCAGGAGACAGTGAGGAATGAAGAACGTCCGAACACATAATAATGAAAGACTATGTCATCAACAGGAGTTATTCCAAAAAAACTTGCTCCAGAACATCAAGGAGCTTGGCCTTAATGAGTGTCTTTTCCAGGCCATGCAAAATACAGTGCTACTCGCGACATCCCGAGCAGTTTGCAAGTTTATCGATAACCTAAAAACACGGAATGGGGACCTTTCCGTGTTCAGAGCTCAACCCTTTTGATGTGTAAATATCTAGGATGAGTGAACGGTCCCCTCTGTTTAGAGAGGGAGTGCGAATGCTATTCGGCATTTAATACATTATAATTATAATAATAAGGTTTCCTTCCTCTGTTTGAAAAAAATTATGATTGTATTTATCTAGGTCGTTAAGCATAGAAATGCTTTTTTAGATGACCTTTAATGATTTTTTTAATCCATAAGCTAATATTTGCCTAATTTTACAAAAAAAAAATACCGTCAAAACAATATATATATATATAGTTGGCATATGTTTTTGTCTTTAGTTGTTGAGTCCTCTTGTATAACAAATATATATTATATTCTAAGCATCCTAAATGACAAAGTTCATCACATTTTCCGTTATCTGGGCATGTTTTATATATTCACTTAAGATTTCCCGCCCTTGATCCACTATTTTTTGACATACTTTTCCTTCAGGATGGCACTAATAAATCAAAGTCCCATCAATTATCAAACACGATTAAAAAGGTCTCAATTTCGAGAAGTGGATAGGAAACCTACAAAACTTAGGCCCTCATACTATGCATGGGCGATAATAGACTTTACATATCGGCTATCGATAGGTGAAATTTAGTCGAAAAAATTAAGTTATCGCTAGGTATAGCTACCTATCGATATCTACCATAAAGCGGTTTTGGAAGACAAATTTACCGAAGAGCAAAAAGTCCTTATCTTTCCAAATATGTAATTCATTTATTGATATATCGATAAAACGCTCGTCCCTACTCGTACCACTTGCCAAGAGCCTAGGTTTTAGGAAACGAGATTACTGGATTTTGAATTTTTTTAAATCCTAAATTTTTGTACTTGTTTTTAATATGTATAAATTGCCAGAATTAAATAGATAAAAAAATATGTAAAGGATATTGATAACACAATCGCGCATATAGATATAATAGAATAGAAACCAGAGTATATGATGTTTATAAATGCTATGCCCAAACATTACTATTACATACTAATAATACCGAAAATTTAACTGTAATTGATTATGCTCTAACGGAAAACACCTACTTAAATAAATCATAATTGCTTTATGCTATATAATGAATTTGAAGGTACTAGTTCCTGTTTTTCCCTTCATTTACCTTGACTTTTATGCAGCTTGCTTTTGTGAAGACTGTAAAATAAACACATATTTTTCTATCTGGTTGATTTTTTTTAATTTGGAACGTTTCTTAAAAAATCTATTTAGAAATATATAACTAAGAAAACATATACAGAACAAAAAAGAAGGAAGTGCTCATAGAACGGTAGTCGATTTTTGAGCTCAGTGTATTTATTTTGCCTACATTAAACTTAAATAGCACTTACCACAATATCTTCAATAGAAGATTCACTAAGATTTTCATCCTGGGCATTGTCGCTCATGTCTGAGAGGCCGTCAAGATCGACATCAGGGGGACTTATGTACCAATAGTTATACTCGTTATATGAAAGCAAGTCATCGTCGTGCTGCGATATTGAACATTCAGATTTTTAACATGCAAGGCGATTACCTCAAGGAGGGTGTAAATCAAGTATAGAATTTATTTTTGTATAATTGTAATTTAGTGGCGCAGTCAGGGAGGGGGAAGGGGGCTCGGAGCCCGGGCGCCCCTAAGCCATATTTATTTATTCTCGATATTCCCAACCAACTGTAAGTTCATTACAGAAAATACTAACAATACTACTATTATAACAAACTAACATTTAAGAATATTAAATAACAAAATGAATAATAATTGAAGAACAAAATAAATAATATAAAACAACGGCTTTATAGTATTTAAAAAAACATCGGTAGCTGATAAATGAAAAAGTGTGATTACACTGTTACACCATAAACTCCAATTGGAAAAAATCTCTGTTTTTGTAACGTCAATATCTTGCACCCATCCCTACGTCAACCATCCTCGTTGAGTGATTCGCGCGCATTACACCAGTCCGCCACGCGGATCATTAGACTCTCGTAAAGTTAATTTTTTAGTTTTAGATAACTTCTTATATTTTGTTTTAATAAAGGTAATATATTATTAGGATATTGAAGTTTAGTTTTCGGAGTTTTAAGACATTCATAATATATACTAAAATGTAGTAATTTCTGGCTGCGCCACTGTTTACATATAGACTAAAAGAAAATACTCACAGTATGTTTTTGTAGTTCAAATGAATAAAATTTCAAAAGTAAGACACGCATTTTCCAAATTTGAATAAAAACAACGATATTATTTAGTAAGTAAAAACTCGTTGCATATAATCCTGATTTACACCCTCAAAATCTAAGAGGTCAGTGTCAGAAAAAAAACTCAAAAATCACAGAAAATTATCTGCCAGTTTACACAAAAAATATAGCAAATTTGTATCTTTGGACACTATATCTTCCATAAACAATAACATATAACAAAATATTAAATAATTACCTGCTTCTGTTCTTCACTTTGAGGTGTCCTTTCACTTGGTTCCTGCAAGTTGTCAATATTATTAGGAGGTTCAGTATTATTTTTATGTTCCTTTTGATTCGCAAAATTGCCTTCAGTTTTCCATGTTTCTGCAACTGTACCCGTGTTCTCAGATTTTACCTCAGTCTTTAGATATTCATTGGAGTCAGTTACGACTGCTGGTTCATCACACGAATTTTTCAGTTCTTTAAAACTTGGCCAAAAATCATTTGTATAACGACCACTTCTATTACCAGAATTGGGATCACCATCATCCAAATCTGTAACCTCATCCTCTTTGAAATTGGGGCCATAGAACAATTCACCAAGGCTCATTGAAAAAAACTCATCCCTCATAGCAGCTCCCAATCCTGGATTGGAGAAACCATCTATACCACCCGGATGACTAAAAGAAAAACTCTTATGTACCTAAATGAATGTTTCTTAAAACAGTATATATCCTAAATGGCTGTCCAGAACATAATTAGGGTGTAGGGCTTTAAGGGCTATCTACAGCCCACGATCATCGGAGCCTCATATGCTTAATTAGTTTGAGCTAGTTTCGTTTGGTTCTTTAAATAATTAAGAAATTACCAAATGATCAGTGAAAAATTATTAGGTGAATGAATGAACGGTATTTCTGCCTAGTCCGCCGCAAGTTAAATAATGTAGAAATTAAAGATACAAAATAAATAAACCAATATTTTTTTCTCCCTTACGTTATATTTTTGCTTAACATAAAATAAGTTTATATTAAGATAATATTATTAACGTATGAAAAAATACCATAATTCGTAAAAAGTAGAATATATGTATATAAAATTATGCATATTGTATACTCTAATTCAGAATTATCCAAATAAAATATAATTGAACACATATAAAATTCAATCAATTATCCGAGTTAATTATTTGCAATGCATTCCTTTGCTACTCCTGGCACCTAAATTATTAGGAAGGTTTTAAGTGAATCAAATTTGTAAACATATTAAAACTTCTAATATCTTGTCTGAGTGTTAGACAGGTATTCGCAAGAGCGACAGTTGCGCAAAAGGCACTGGTGAATGATACTGACAATATCTTAACCTCTTGATCAGGGCCAGGACCAGTAAACGGATGTTTAAGAACCAATAGTGATTTACAAATACAATAGAGTTAGTCAAACACGAATATCTTTCCAGTCTCGTGGCAATGGAGAAAATCTAGAACAATTTTCTGAAAGTCAAAATTATGTCGCAACGTCAACTAGTAATCCCAATCCGATTATCAACCAATGTTTTACTGCCCTCGTAAGAGAGAAGTATTGTAATCGTGAAAAAATCCCCCTCCGAGATTTTTTCAAATCTTCACGTTTTAGGGTACCGAAAAACATGTTCTCTCAATTCCGTCGTCAGTCTGTCTGTTCACAGCATAGCTAAAAAACTACTTACCAGATTAACTTTAAATTTTTGTCAAAAGTTAAGGGTCAGATGGAGATGACCTGGTAACATTTTGGTACAAACCCAAAATGGCGAAACAAAATGGCGGTACGAATACAAGATGGCGGAACAGAATGGCGGCCAAATAATGATCATATGGGGATGACCTGGTAATATTTTGGTAAAAATCAAATATGGCGCAACAAGATAAAACTTACTAGATAATTTTAAATTTTGTACAAACATTCAGTGTGATATAGTAAAACTGGTAAATTTGTGGTACGAATACAAGATGGCGAGAAAAAAATGGCTGCCAATAAAAAACCTTATTCGATCGACTTAGGTTATACACATATATAAACTGGTACGAATTCAACATGACGGAACAAAATGGCGATGTGTCACTATAAAAACTACTTATTCCATTTATTTTAAATTATGCCCAAAAATCAAGTGTGACACAGGTGGTAGAAACTTTAAAATGGCACCCAATAAAAAAATGTGTCAATGGCTATTTACCGAATTAAATTGGGTCACATTTCTCTATTCCTAATAAAGGGAAATATTCAACGATAGAAGTTCCGGGTAAAGGAAAATTACCGATTTTTCAAATTTTGTAAAATGAAACAAAAGTGCACAAACGTGAAATTATTTTTTTTAATAAGTCAATTTTTCAACATTTCAAATAAATATTTCCGCACCACAGAATCCATCAACTTAGTGTTTGTGACGTCAGAATTCCTAATGCTTTGACAACGGAGAAAATGTCAAACGACAATATCCTGAAATTCGAAATTATGTCGCAACCTCAACTGTTACTGTTAACCTCAATTTAGTTATCCAGGTTTTTCCTAAATTTATTTTTACGATTATCTATAACACGATCGAAAAGAAGGTCGACAGGGGAATTAAGCGTTGTTTTGGAGAATACTGCAAAAATAGATCTGCAAACTCGCCAGAAAAAAAAGTTATCTTCGTACCTAAGGAAGGTGATAAAAGGAAATGGTTTGAGCAATTAAAAGAGACTTTTCAGATAGCAAAACTTGGTTTTACTGTTGTGAAGATCATTTTAACGTATATTTCAAAACATTAAGTTTTATTTGATATTTCCTGTTTGAAGTGTTTATTTTTATAATTTTCATATGCATGGGATACAAAAATCAAAATTAAAAATTGTTTGTTTTATAGCTTTGTTTAAAGCGTTTGTAGTTTTTGCAATTTATATTTCTTTAACGTAATATTAAATATCTTAGGTTTTACAAAACTATTATATAAAACATATTTCTTCTCATTAGTTATTCATGTTAGGATAAAACCTCGGACGCCTGTTACGACGCTTATATAAATGCGGTTAAAGTGGATCTATTCCTAATGGACAATATTTTAAAGTCTGCACATTTTTTTGGGAGCTCTTTTTTTTTAAATTGTTAACAAATGACTGATAAAAAGTACATTAAAAATTTTTGAGGCTAAAACTGGGTACAGGGAGGTTTTACAAAACTATTATATAAAAGATATTTCTTCTCATTAGTTATTCATGTTAGGATAAAACCTCGGACGCCTGTTACGACGCTTATATAAATGCGGTTAAAGTGGATCTACTCGTATTCCTAATGGACAATATTTTAAAGTCTAGCACACTTTTTGGGAGCTTTTTTTTTAAATTGTTAACAAATGACTGATAAAAAGTACATTAAAAATTTTTGAGGCTAAAACTGGGTACAGGGAGGTTCTTCAGGTCTTAGACTCTTAGATTTTGATTAAAAGATAAAACATTTATAGAAAGTAATTATTTTTAAATATATAATAATCTTGCAACAAATGAACAACTCATCAGCTTTTCTTAAGTATGAATTTATTATATCCGAATATGTAACAACTTTATAACAAATTAGCATTCAAACTAGCATTAAATCAGGAATAAATACACAATAAATCGCAAATAATAATAAAACACTATTAACTAGTAACTTTTCCTTCCAGAACTAAAAAACATTTTACTAGTGTAAAAAACTTATTATTTTGGTTGTGGTAAGCATTTTATTATAATTTTTATTACGATTTATACGCTGCGATGCATTCACTTCTCGGACTGCTTCAATATCAAAGCACTCGTCTAGTTTTAAAAAATCATAAACATGTCTACTTTGGGTAAATTATTAGAATTTGCTTTTCAAAACCACTACTGGTTTGACTAGATGAAGCCATTTTACTCAAAATTTTCTAAACTATAAGTCCAAAGATTTTTACATATTTTAAACAGTCATCTATTGCCAATGTTCGAAACTATATATCAAAATAATTAAAACACGAATGACTTCTGACGCCACACCCATTGAATTTGAAGGAAAATAAGATATAACGTTTATATTCAATTTGCCCTGTGAAAACAACTTTATCCGACGTACTTTTTGGCTAGATATGATTATGAATCCGTAATCTAGACAGTACAAGTAATGAAACCATTTTATTGAACTAAGGTTGAATACGCAATCTGAAATTACCGGTTATCCTGGTTTATCTTAATTTATTTTTTCGTCCAATCTGTAGCGACGGGAAAAGAGGTGGACACGGGAACTAAGAGTTGTTTTGTGTAGTATTGCAAAGGAAATCGTGGATCGAAGCAATCAGAAGCGAAAATATTCAAATAAAAAACTTGTTTTTACGGTTAGGAAATCATTTTAGCTGCAGAACTTTAAATTTTTATGCAATAAATACGTTTTATTTGTTCTAATTTATTTAATTTTCCTATTTGAAATATTTTTGTTGCATATTTGATATGCAGAAATGCAAAAATCAAAACTGCAAATCGTTTTTATCGCTTCGGTTAAAGCGTTTGAAGTTTTTCTATTATATATTTTTTAAGGGTAAGATACAGGGTTTTCCACTGTTAGTTCATTAACATTAAACTTTTTTATCTGATTTTATTTAAAAAAAAATTTTAATGCGTGAATACGAACTACTTTTAAATAACAGTCTGACATTTTCCATTCTTTTCTATTATTTTAATGTAACATTTTGGGCTATATGATAGTTTAAAACTTAAAAAAATACGTTTTTGTAAATTACTATTAAATGCACTTTAAGAAGCCCGTTCATGAAATTTTGGAATCTTGATTTATATTAAACTACCTTCTTAAAAAAATCTTAATACACGATTGGCTTCAAATTAATTGATAAATTAACATTTTACATATGATTTCCTACGATCCGCATCTCGGTGCATGAAATTCTGCAAAGTTCATAAGAAATTGCGCCGAAATCGGCGTATTGGAAAAATGTACAAGCCTTTGAAGAAAAATAAATTCCACCCGTTTAAGCAGACAAAGTCTAATATTTAACACAAGCTAACAAATAGAAACACTTGGAACTCTGCAAATGTATGATCGATAAATTTGACCGGGATCCAAATTTTTTTACAAATATATTGTGGACTCACGAATTCTGTTTTCGTATGGCAGAAATTCCAAATAGAAAAAACATGTATTATTGGACAACCGAAGTAAAACATTCTAGTGACCAATCTCTAAATGTGTGGTAAGAAAATGATAAGATTTTGCTTGCCCTATTTTTTGACTATCTGTTGAGCGGTAAATCCATCTTGATATGGTTCATAATGACACTGAAGATTATGCAGATGATTTACCTTTAAATGAAGCACAAGAAATTGTTTTCCAACAAGATACAGCATCAGTCCATAATATCAGCGCAATAACAGCTTTTTTAAATGAAAAATATGAAACCTGGACTGGGAAAAATTGAACAATTAAGTGGCCGCCGAACAGTCCAACCTAATTCACTTGGTAGTGGCGCGATCTATCACCATTGAAAACGATCCTGTGCGTCTCGTTTTATTCTACTTTTCTGTCATTAAAAGTTCCATTGTAATGTAAGAAATAGTGTATACATTGAATATAAGTACGCTACAAATGCAGTAGTAGAAAAAATGCAGTATATACCATGTTTATATCTGAAAACCACTTTTTACATTCGTGTGCAAATTTGTTAACAAAAGTACATTATTTTCTATTCTATTCTATTTTGTTTACAAAACGACAGTTGGTAGACATCTGTTTGCCTTTAGGGGCATAGACCTACTCTGCACATTACTCGCTACAGTCCTGTCACTGAATACTAAATTCTAAAATAAAGGTTAAACCAAAGTGATTTTAAGATGCACGAGATCCGACCCGCACAAGAGCCGATTGTAATCCTAAAACTACGTAAGCCACATATAAACGTGTCTTCGCATAGCGTTTTTTGCTGAAAGACGTCAATTTTGCTTAAAGACGTTTCACCTTTCTTATTATTAAAGCACTGAACATTAATTATCCTATAATACGTAAATTCGGTACTTTCTCTGAGGGAGACAAACAAATAAATTCTCACGCAAAAGTCTTTTTGCTAACCTACGTTGTTGAAGTAGTAGTAGTAGTAGTTGAGGGGAGGCCGTAGCCATGCCGGTAGGCCAAATTTGACCGTTGCGGTTTACCCCAAGTTCTCACCCCAACCCTTCATACCACCTTTGTATCTTCCTTAAATCTACCAGACCTATTTATAAAGTTTAGGATGTCCTTCCAAAGAAGGTCCTTAACAACGTCCCTATGAAGCACCAAGACACCGAATATGTCTTCCTGCAGTCTGGTCCTAGCTTCGCACATACACAGATGAGTTTCCTTCTCCTCACCACAAGCATTACAGATGGAGTCATCCTTTATGCCTAGCAGTGCCAGGTGTCTCCTCAAACGACAGTAGCCTGTAAGCACCCATATGATGGAGCTAAGGATCTGCCTACTTCTAGTAAGCAGCCACGTTGTTGAGGTTTAGTATATATAATTGCATTTGTTGTTTTGTTGACTATTTGACCCTTAGTGTTAAAATTAAGTGCCGATATAATAGAAACATCGAAATTATTTACAACGTTGGGAATATGATATAGTGGTGGCACAAAATCAATTAACATGTCCTCCTAGCTGAGCTGTCATCACGTTTTTCTAGAACAATTTGAATTTAATTTAAGGGTAAACATAAGCAAATATAATTAAATCTTTTATTTGTAACAAATTTAATGGCGAATAAAAATATTTATCTGCACACATAATCTCTATTATTATTTTTATGAAATAGTTTATTGGATCTCTCTGTTATGCGATTTTCCTTCTAAACATATTTTTGTCGATTACACTAGTATGTATTCATTAATATCCTTGCCTATCTATAAATACTGCCTAAGTAATTTTATTTTCACAATTAGTAAACTTCGCAAACCGCTTAATAATTATGCTGGCTTAGCACTGGAGTGGAATCCTTAAAACACCAGAAGACCGGGACACCCCAAAAAAACATGAAGGAGAACTGAACTGGTTGAGGGGAAAACTTGGAATGAACTAAAGATCGTTGCAAAGAACAGTAACATGAAGGAGACTCATAGAGGCCAGGTTCCTATGTAACTAGCATATACAGTAAAGTCTGAATATAACAAACCCAAGCCCTTTTATGCCGAACTTCCGGTTGAAAGGAACTATCTTTATTGTATGAATGAAGGATCCTTCACGGTACACCGGACCGTGTCCGAGCCGGGCACGTTCCGCAAAGTGCACACCGAGCCCTGTCCGAGCCTTCTGTATATGCGACGAGTTGACAAAGACGATCATCTTCAATTTTTTAACGTTCTCTGGCGTCGACTACTACCGCTGAAGGTTCACTGCTTATTGCAATCGAGTAGAGTACATTTCTGTGATGGGGCATGGAAGCGTCCGGCCGAACCTCGGATTCTGCTCGGTGGAAGTTCGACGAGAATCCCCGAGTTCACTTGTTTACGTTGTGTCGCTGTGTTGGGCGTTTCTTCGATTGTTTTGCAGTTCAAAGGAAATTTTTTAAAATTGAACATGGACTGAAACAAAATGAGATTTGCAAAGAAGTTGCGAGTTGTAAGTAAATCCACCGTTGCCACAATATGAAAAAAAAAAGAGATAAACATCTTGGCAATGTATGGAATTCGACAATGTTTTGAAGTTGGGGACATTTTTAGGCGAATGAAACGGGTTTATTTTACAATATGGCGCCTGATAAGAAATTAAAATTTGTAGAAGGAAGCTGGGCTGGAAGAAAATTATCAAAAGCAAGGATTACGGTGTTAGTAGCTGCCAATATGTCTGGAACTGAGAAAAGGAAATTGTTGGTAACATGAAAATCTGCTAATCCCATGTGTTTTATTTACAAATCAAACAGGAAAACTTGGATGATGTCAGACATTTCCAGAAACAAGCGGATGATGTCAAACATTTCCAGAAACAAACTGAGATTGTTTGATAACTGCCCAGCGCTCCTGAAGTCGACTTACAGCAAATAGAGCTGGTTTTTACGCCTTCAAACACAAGCTCAAATCTCCAGTCTATGGAGCATTGTCAACAAGGTAACCATTTTTCTGTTACGCACTTGAATGCTGTAAAGTTTATTCACGTGGCTTGGCAAAAAATTAGTAGTGACCCCACTGCAAATTTATTTTATTTTATTAAGCATGGGTTCTTTTCAAAAACAATTTGCATTATTCTTAATATTTTTACTTACATACACTACTAAATAAAAAAAATGGAATAATTAGTCAAGGATAGCTTTTTTATTATTACAGATTATAACAAATTTCGGACATAAGGAACCATTTTTGACAATTTTTGGTAGCTCGTTATATCCGGACTTTACTGTTTTCAATTTATCATAAAAAAAATAAATGGATTATAGTAATAAATATACTTACAATTCGCAACCCTTGTGATTGAACATCACTAGCTCTCTCGAAGAACTGTACCCAATGTCGCTCAATGGGGGATCTGCAAAGGTTGATATGAATGCTCCGAGAGTTTGAAATGCAGACATCCTAACCCATCTGCAGTCGTCCTGAAGTAACTTAGCAAACGCTGGAGCCAACAATGACGTTCGTAACTCAGGAGGACATACGCAGGAGAGATACATTATCACTTCTGCACAGGACTTCCGAACACCCCAGATTTCATCCTGGCAGAGAGCTAAGTAGCATGGCAGCTATAAAAATGTCTTTGTCAGATTCGGTTAACTACTGAGCAGATATGCAGTGAACATTAAACAAAAATCTCAGAGAGACGAAATTCAACTTCAGTTGTGTTCTCAGAAGACCGTCGTCCAAAATCATCATAGAAGTGTACAATATATATATATATATATATATATATATATATATATATATATATATATATATATATATATATTATAATGAAAATCACAAAACAGTGCCTTTAATTGAAATTTTACTTTATAAACATATCCTGTTGTATATACAAGACCTTAAATCGAGCGCGGATCATGCAAATCACATTCTTTTAGAGTAGGCGCATATTTCAAAACTGATTTTCGACGATTTGAGGTGTGATTTTATGGCTTTTTAATGATTATTTTATCGTCGAACCTGGGCTAATGTAACGGGACAGACCCACGTAACAGTATAGGTTAGGTTAATGCCTATATAGGCTTTGCTTTCATACAGGCTCGGAATTTTATTGGCACGCTATTTCTTTACAGCAAACCTTAACCAAACCTAACCCGATTTTTTATGCCTTGTTAAAAAAAGTCATCTGCCTGAACGTGGATTCGGATACATGAACTGCATCCAAAGTCGAGAATCCTACCACTGTTCCAGGAAGCCCACAATGAACATTCAACAAAACTTGTTTATAATCTGCGAAAATAAACGACGAAACAATAGGAAGCACAATGAACAATCATTGTTGTGACTGTGTTGTGAACGCGATGAAAGGTCTTGTGTTGTATACAGGTGAAAGGGAAATGACTATTAATATTTTAAACACGTGGAAGTACAAATCATTTTAAGCCAAGTATATTTGTTTTGTGACCATAACGAATCCCCGCCTAATTAAACATATTTTAACAATTGCTTTTTTAAGAACACTCTGTGTATTTTTCTATTTTTGTATTCTTCTATTCGTTCTTAATATTTTTCATAAAGTATGTCCTATTCCTATCTCTTACCATTTCGTAATTATTTATTATCTTGTTTTTATGATAAAATACACTACCTAAATAGATATTTAATATGATGTTATAGATTATTTAAATAGAAAGAGAATGATGGCGAAAAATCCAGTCCTAATTACTGCTTCAGATAAATTATCAAGTCACTTCTATGTTAATTAGAACATCGTATTTTTTAATATAACCATTTAAAAGAGCAACCAAATTCTATTTTTTCCATATAAGGTGTTCCTATACCTATTTTAAACCGTTTTTTATTTAAAAGCGATTCTAATATTAATATTATTGGTATACCTACTGTATCAAATAATATGTATTTAAAAATAACAAAAGGCCCAGATGAATAATAAAAAAAAAGATAATTATGAGGCGATTCAGTGTCACCTCTCTTTAACTTAGATAGATATAGATTAGATATTTCAAATTTATTTTATATTTATGTCGAGTGCCAAAAAATCGCTTCGAGTATATGCAGAACATTCAATGAGCTTAACCTACATATGCCACCGATGACCCTTATTGTCTTGTCCTACGTGGCTCGGGATAAACGAATCCCCTTACATACTTTAATAAACTCAAAACTATCCGCTCACTTTCCTACTCTTTAGGTCGGCCTGCCTACGAACCTCTTATGCGGGCGGCTCAATTTTGTTTCAGTACCACTTTTGGAAAGAGCTTGCTTACCCAGTCCTTGTGGGGGCGGCAAATTCCTAACACTATTACAGAGTACCTGCCTTTACTGGGGCGACTTCTCTGCATACATAACTGGGATAAGGTAAACACACAATAAAATCCCAAGTTTCCAAAATCTTTGACGCTTCGAGTCTGAAAGTGGCCTCGACAACTACAAGACGGATTGCGCAAAGTATATATTATTCCCTTTCTTCTTAAAATGCTCCTTCTGCAATGAGGTCTTTGCCTACGTGGAACTAACTCCTGGAGAACTTCTTCAAGTAGCCCGGAGTCTACTGTACCCAAGGTATTGGCCCGTGAAAACATCAAGCCTGCTCTCTCTTTCGAAGCATAAAGACAACTGATGCATGTTCACGAATAAGGTTGACTATTATATATGTAGGGTTTTCTTATTAATAATTTTTATTCACTTGCTCACGCATTCATTTGTTTCCCAATTTTAAAAAATCCTAGATTTAAGTTTCATAAAACAATTATTAAAAATAGTTTATTTTTGAAAATTAGACGACAAATATTTAAAATCTAATTTGAAAATCGAATGCAATGATTTAATCTAACTAGCGTTCAAAATGGCAATTTGTGCAGTGCTTTGTCCAAAAAAAAGCATTTAAAATAGAAATAACTCAAGACAAACAAGTGTAAATTGATTGACGCCGAATGTGGGCGGATAGGGTTTGTTCATCAGTTATTCACTTATCAGTCGGTAGGCCACTTAAAAAGATCAAAGGCTACATCGTAACCCAAGAGTTTAAAGGGTTGGGTGTAAGCCGGGAGTGATCGAGAATCGTGGTTCGGAACCCACATTAAGCTGGAGGTCCCGTACAGGTTGGTCAATCCCATGACGGAAAGGAGGCGTTAAAAAAAGCTAGCAAGCAAGCAAAGCCCTCTTGTTTTTACCCACTGTTATATAAGCCTTTTTTTAAATCTTAATTACCTGAACTTTTACCTATTAAAATATTTGTAGTTATTTCCTTTCCACCCTGTATAATTGCATTTTTTAGATTTTCCAAAACTTATAATCACCATTTCCATATGGATGTTGGAATATAGTATCTTATGTAAATGGCTAATTATATTTGGTTATTCATAAAACATGAATACCAAGTGACATATCTTCGAATAATTATGAAGTATTTAAAGTAATAAAACAATTTATATTACAATTTTTCAATATCAAAACAAAAAATACTGTGTAGAAGGTAGAAATACCTTTTTAAGTTAATCATTTTGAATGTTAAATGTTATATATAGTCCGATATTAAACTGGGTGACTGAAATGAAAGACATTTTTTGTTTTTGTAGTTCTTATCTACTGTTCACTGTTTAATGTGCCAAATCTACAAAAAAAATCAGCTGATAATTTCAAAAACTTACCAGGGTTTTCTCAAAAGCTTCACTTCCTACAGTTGCACAGTAATGGCCAAAATGAGAAGCTGACAGTTTTCTAACGTAAAATAAATGACTCGAACACAGTTCTGTAAATCTTTTCAACAATATTCTTTCTGTAATATCCTTCCCTAGTAAATGAACTAACTTGCTCATGAGCTGAAATTAAAATAACGAAAATAATACACGAGCTAATATATCCAATAAAATTATGGGCTATAGTAAGTTTATTAAATATTTAAATAATAAAAAAAAAGTTTATTCAGATAATTCTTGAGTCTATGTTTATCTTAAATTCTGTCCCACTCTTCGTCTTAATTTAGAATGACATTATTGGTAGAAAAAAATTGAGATTAATATTAGACATTAATGTAGGCTACAAACTCAAAACTAGAAAATACATTCTAATATTCAAAGAAATATAGAAATGGGAAAAATTTTTTTATGGCTTCAGGTCCTAAATTAACTTGATGTTATACAGGATAATTACGAATTTAGAAAAAATTAAAGCTGTCAATATATTGTGAGTTGCAGCTGCCCCTTGTCGAATTATTGTCACTGAGCCCAGCGCCTGATTTTAAATTAATAATATCCTTAATAATTTGAAGTTTAGTTCGAATATCTCATTTTAAAATTAGGGTATTTTAACTTTTTATTATAACGGTTTTTTTTCTATGATGAAAAATAACTTTTCGGGAAAGCAGATATTCGTAGCCAACAATTTTTTCTTGAAGTAATATTATGTAAAGTTATGTATGTAAACTACATATATTTTCCTAATTTGTTAAACAGTAGAGGTTGCAAATGCTGCATATTGTTACAAATATTTTAACATGATTAAATACAATAGACATTATTTTAATACTTAATACTTTTGAAATTATAATCTCTGAAAAAAACAAACATTTTTCTGTAGTTTCTGTTTCTAAATTTAACTTATGGGTCTCCTCGCCCCCCAAATATCTCAGTTATTGAGCCATGTGAACAAAGTCGTGGCGAACGCTTTTACTTAACTGTTTGGAAAAAGACCTAAGCAATAAGCACATATCTGAAAGAGATAGCATTATAGCAAAAGCTTTAGCCCCCTATTATTCAGATCCAATTGACTTTTAAACTTTCTTGTAGTATCGGTGTCAGAAGACTATCGACTCTTTTACCTTAACTGAAGACTCAAAGTGACACCAATTAAATTAATTGTCATTTTTAACTTCACATTAGACGCGAAAATTAACACATTTGAATCTCCAAGAGTATTTTAAGTTTTTTTTTACCTTTTGTAATTCGCTATAATAGTATCCAATTTGGATTTAGAAACAGGGCTAATCGGGGGTCCTCGCTGTATCTTCAAAACTATACAAAATATGGCGAAAAATTAGGAAGAAACGTTAATAACTGCAGTTATTGTCATTGAAGGATTCATTATGATGGAACTTTCATGTAATAGGCAAAAATCTGTATGAGAACTTAAACGTTTGAGGTTTTATATGAATCGCTAAGAATTGCTAAAAAAATAAACAAATGACAATTGAAAAGGAAAAATAAAAATCCACTTTGTTATTTTAAATGGGACACCCTATATAATACAGCTTGATTAAATGGGTTTTTTGAGCTGATTACAAACGTCCCAGGTTTGGTATTTTTATATTTAAAGTCAACTGAGAAAAATGACGAAAAACAGGAATACGGTTATACCAGAAGTGAACCCTAGTTTTTTATTTAAAAATTTACAAGCTGTTAAAAATATTGGAGTAAATTGCTCCTTCGGTAAAAAGGTGCAAAGAAAATAAAAAATTCTCTTAGTTCCCAAAACTAAATATAAGAAGATAGTAGAAGTTTATTTTGGACTGTTTAAAACAAGTATTTTATAGTGATTTTTCATAGAAAACTTGACTTTTATGAAGTTTTCTTATAGAATTTATCTAAATATGCGCTGATAGGGGTGATTAAGTGGTGTTTCTAAAAACTCTATAAATGATTAGATCCGACACAATATTTCTATAGCGAGTTCTATTGCTATCTTTGGCCTATCAAGGTATTAAATGGTTAACTTATTTCCCCACTAAAATTGGAGCAACATAAAAAAACGGTTTCTATATATAAGGCCAATATTTCCAAAATTCTTCACAAATTTTGATAACTACCACGTCCTTGTTTCCGGACTAACCTATTTCTTTGTTTCTGTTATCAGGGGTTGCTTTAGGAGGGGACTAAGTTACTATTAATAACAAGCAGTAAATTTTAGGAGACGATAAAAGAAAAGGAAATAATCATTATATAGTACTGAAATAAACAATCAGGATATTTTCTTTGTCACAGGAAAAAGAGAGCCGGAACACATTTCTAGATACTCGCACTTGTATTATATAAAAATACGTCCCTATTTATGAACTTTTCCTTTTGGAATATTGAAGTATGTAGTAACACATATATATTGCCTTCAAATATTTTTATTGGGCGCCAATTTGTTTCACCATATTGGCTTCATACCAATATTTTACCCGTTTCTATCTACGCCAAATCTGATTTTTGGGCATAATTATAATAATAATTATATAAAATAAAATTGAATGGGCAATTTTTAAACTGATTTTTTTAAAAACGCCATTTTGTTCCGTTTTGTCAAATTCATAATTCTCAGTTTATACCTATATCACATTGAATTTTGAAATCAACCGAATAAGATTTTTTAAGTTGATTTTTTAAACATCCCATTATTTTTAAAATTTTTGTAAAATGGGTATTTTGGAAAATGTGCTCTAACCGCTGAACTTACATACTAAAGGCGCTCTTGTGTCTGATCATTGTTGCCCCCTTGGAAATGGTTCTGCGCGCGCCCGTGACCAGGTCATGCCCATATGACCCTTAATTACTGCACAAAATTTAAAATCAATCTATTAAGTACTTTTTCAGGCTGAATTTTTAATATTTTATTAAGCCGCCATTTTATTTCGCCATCTTGGATTCGTACCGAAATGTACTAAAAGTGTTGCTATATAACACTTGATTTGTGTGCAAAATTTTAGGTAAATTTGATAAATAGCTTTTTAGTAATATTTTTTTACATTCCACTAGGTCGACATTTTGGATTTTTATAAAAATGTTACCAGGTCATCCTCATGTAACCCTTAATTTTGGACCAAAATCTGAAGTCAATGGGATACGTAGTTTTTTAGCTATGCCGCGAATAGACGGCATCTAGGGACTTGTAACCGTAAAGATCTAAAAAACATCGAAGGGTGATTTTTTCATGATTACAATTACGAGGGGAGTAAAAATCGAGGGTTTTTGGTATTAAAAAAATTATATTTCAAAAAAGCTTTAAGGATTCTCCGAAGAAACGAAATCTGGAAAAAATGCAAAGCTTACAGATTTAACCATATAATATACAACTGTTAACCCTAGTCTAATGTAACATCAAACCAACATGCAATAGTCTATTAAAATCCAAAATGTACATATAAACAAAAATGGTTGTGTGAGCAATACGCCTTTAAATAACGGTGGCCGATTATAATATAAGTTTTAAGCAAAGTTTTAAAAGCATATTGCACTCACAATACTTTTGTTTACATGTACTGTATCTTGAATTTAAAGACTATAGCATTTAAAATTGGCCAGAAGTGTAGTTGATTTTAGTCAGACGCTTAAAGGTCTAAGAGAAGAAAAAAAGTACACAAAAGCTGATTTTTCTTCATAGAGGTTGATTTAAACTTTCGTGAAGAAATTTGCTTTTTAACATAATTAAAAAAACAAAAAAAAAAGAAACTAAAACAATACTGTTTTGAAAACCTGGAATACCTACTTAAAATAATTTTCCGAAAAAACTAAATTATCTCCCCTTCTGCTCTCATTTCGGATTGATTTTCGTGGAGAAATTTGTAATAAACGTATTCTGTACATAAAAATGATCCCTGTGCTAAAAAATCAGATTATAAGTTTTTTTTTTAATTTGAAATTTAGAGAAGGTAGATTCAAAATCTACTATGGTAAAATTTTAGAGAGGTAGATTCACAATTTAGAGAGGTAGATTCAAAATCTACTATAGGCCTCACAAAAATGGTGGCACTACATACTCGACGGACTCTATAGTTGTTAAATAGTAGTTTCCTTCTAGCATTTTAAATTATATGGGAACAAAATGGGTGCGCCAATTAAAGATGGCATATAGAAGTTATTTTTTTTAATACCCCGCATTTTATTTCGATTTTAAATTTATGTGAAAAACAAGACTAAATTTATGATAGGTTTCCAAACCTAATATAGAGCATTTTTTAAATATTTTAAAATATCGATTTTTTCTAACTTTTTTAATAATTAATTTACATACTTATAATCAATAAACTGCAATTTTTAAATTATTTACCATATCAAAAAAAGGTGTCTGCGAATAATTGTGAAAAATGCATAAATCTTAGGCGTTTTTACGCCACTGATTGATAAAACTGACAAAAGTGTAACATTAAATTCTTACTAATCTAATTTTATTCAAATCTATCTAAAAATCCGGTTTGAATATAAAGGGAAAACACCAACTCAAAAATAATTTCTTTAACACCAGGTATCTTGAAAATGAAGCAGCTATGGTCTGTCTTATTTAATGCCAAGGAATACACTTTGTATATTATGTTTTGAAAGTCTTTCATGGGCGGACTAGACAACATCGTAATTTTTCTTAAATATTTGCTTTAGCCAATTTGAAGTTAGGTATTTTGTTGATTTGCCAAAAAATCAAAAAAGAAAAATCAGTCGTCTTTTCCCCACTTTACTAGTTCGTTATACATAAGATGATCCCCATATATTTCCATATAATAAGAAAGCATATTTACTGACTTTTAAAATACACTTGGTTTTCGTTGAAATAGTGGTCACGCCTATTAAAATTTCCTGTAGGTTATTACTCAATATAACATAATCTATCTATTAAACTCTATTCGCTATATCTGTGTAAAACTTTTTAGTTGAAAGGAACTGACTAAAATTTTAATATGGTATCTAAAATACATGAGAGGTCCATTCAGGGTCCAAACAATTTAAAAAATTAAGGAATCGGTGTTACTGTGAGAAATTATTTGAAATTTATACCTTAAAAATACTTTCTTTTGTGTAAATATGAGTGCATAATATTAAGAAATCTACATGGTGCTATTTTTTCTTACGAGGTCAAATTCCTTATTCTATTCTGTAACTTTTTAGTCTACTAGAATGTTCGATACTTGGCACTGTTTAGAAGTTATTTAGAAAATTGTCCAATCATACATAGTTAGCTAATTTGTGGTCAAATACATGTTGTAGGTCAATTGGCCCAAAACTAAATGGACCGAAACACAAATTTTTCAGTTGTAGAGTATCAGTTTGTGATGTTTTATTCAGCTTTTTACATCAATGTTTACACGCCCTATATAATATATCTGGTAATTGAGGTACCTTAAAAGATGAATCTTCTTCGTAAGTGATTTTAAAATACCTACATATATCTCATTCAGTTCGTATATCAGGTTGCGCTGATTATTGCGCCTGCATAGTAGGGATCAGCCAGTGTGATATTTCTATTACGGCTCTATTAATGAACCTGGTGCTAACCCGGTGCGGATTCACCTAAAGTACCTACCGATCATTGATTTCATTATGGCTTTAGCGATGGGTTGGTACAAGGTGCATAAAATAAAACTACAAAGAAATATAACATTTTAACACCCTGTATCGTGGAAACGAAGTGTTTGCAATCCGCTGTTTATACAAACCCTTTTTTTTGTTTTTACGGCGTTCACTCGTATTTTACATTTAAGTATGTAGTCAAAAAATATCAAACATCTACGCCACCCACTACTATGATTTAAGGGAAACAAGAAATTTACGGACTTTTTTAAAATTTATTGAAATCGTAATGATATCTAACCAATGGCCACGTTGATTCCTAAAATATTTAAGAAATTTAAATAAACAGTGTTTATTATCAATAGGTTCACATGCTTAAACTTGTTGACAAGACTTTTTAAAAAAGTATATATTGTAACCCTACAAATATCCACACAAAATATTACTGTTTAAAGACATTGTTACTATTTTTGTATCAATTTGATTAAAATCTTCTTGCATGTTAAGAAGCTTTTTTTTTTATAAATATATATTTATAACCCTAAAAAAGTATCTACGCCTATGAGTTAGACAATCACCTCTGTTTTTATTTTTATAAGTGTTTGGACGTTTACATTTGCAGTTTTATTGGTTTATTTCATATTAAATTTAATTAATTTATTAATTTGTGTTATATTACAAGATTTTTATATTTTACGTTTATGTAAGCATAGTTCAAATCCCAAGACCAAATATTATTAATATATTCAACTTTCCGAAAAGTTTTTTTGTTTAAAATAAATACAGGTCAAATTTCTTGGTTAATTGGTCGGACAATCGAACAAAAAGTCACCGGTCAAAGGCACAACTCAAGTCAAGATATTTAGATATTATTAGAAGATCTACGTCCATGGCATTTAAAAGTTAATCCCCTCAAGATATTTACTCACAGCCGGTTGCACAAAACTTAATTGCTGTTTAGAATATTTAACCGAGTTTTCGGATTTGACAAGCTGCTTATAGAAATCTAGTAACTCCCTGTCAAATTTGACATTCCGTTAAACATTCTAAATTTTAATTGAGCTTTCTGCAATCGGCCGTAAGACTATTTTAGATGTGTAATAGGTTTGAACATAAAATATTTTCGTTTTCAGCTAACCACTTTTGTATTAAAAGATTATTGTCTTTCTTAGGGGGCTGTTTTATCCCCCCTAGAGCTTCACTGCACAATGACAAAAATTAAAGATACCACAAAGAGATAAAAAATTTTAGGTGTCATCATTTTATAAAAAGGCTACCCTAAAATCAATAAATATATGTATAAAAAAATGACGTCTCGCCGTTTTTTAGAAAAGATAACAGGTTTTGAAATAACTAAGACATACATACATATACATATATATATATATATATATATATATATATATATATATATATATATATATATATATATATATATATATATATATATAATTTGCTGTGCTTCGTCGATTTTAAAGTTTTTTTTTTTTAAATTAACCTTTCTTAACTTATAGATCAGTGTAGGATTGGTTCTTTGATCTTTCATATCTATGGAATTTATATTAAAATAATTACTACATTAGCTACATAGCGATTCAAAAAAAAGTTGGAAAAAATCGCAAAAGTTTAGCATCCATATTCACTAAAGAAGTTTAAATTTAGACCCGGTCTAACTTAGTTTTAGAAAAATTATGTAATCAAAATGTTGGATCTCATTTTTTACTGGACTGGTACCTTGTCTAAATGCAGCAAAACGCTTCTAGAAAAATATAAAAACATTATGAAATTCTGGAAAAGCAATAACAATTATTTTTGTTAGTGGAAGGTACAAAAAAGTCAAATATATAGGTATAGGAATTGGAATATAAAACAATATACAAGGTGCTTTAAAAGTTATGACAGAAATTTATTTACTAAACAAAACTAAGCTAACCCAATTAAATAAAAAATGTTAATTAAAATAAATAATAATGGGTGATCAAAATAAAATTAATTGATACTGATGGTAATAGTCACAATACAATAATTATCCAATTCACAGTTTTAAATTTTAAACTTAAAAACATTACATATTATCACCCTTTTCGCACCCTCTGATAACAAAAACAATAAATAAATAACCCGAAAATTATATTAATATAACATTTTATCTGTCCCACTGTAGAAAAGAGTAACATTATAATAAACACTTTGATTATATCAATTTTTTGAAACATGTACCAGTTTAAATTTTTTGCTGACCTTTTTTAAATTCCCCTGTGCCTAATTACATAATCAATTTCACATAACCTTTAAAGGCCTGAAATATTAAAATGGTATAAACAAAAAACAAGTACTTACGCCAATGACTTTTGCAATTTTTTGGTGCCCAAACATTTATCCCAATTATTTCTGTCTTATACCCCTCAAAAATATTGAATTTCTATACCCATGACTTCAAAATTCTAATCATCAAACAGACATTGATATTTTTGGTGCAAATTTGAAACTAATTGGTATAAACGTTCTCAAAACATTTCTTACAGACACACACCCATATCCACAGAAACATATATTTTTTTTTTAAATATGTTTTTCATGTTATAGAGACTTTACAACGTCGAAAAAACCCAAATTATTTTCTGAAAATGTTCACATTTACAATACTTTCCCTAAATAAACCATATTATATTAAATAAGTCAGATTATTTTTTAATTCTGAAAAACATTGGCAGATTATATAATTAGAATTGGTATTAAAATTATGATCTGGAGCTAAATGTCGGTAATTACATTATATCCATTGCTTATAAAGAGCATAAATGTATCCTTTTCTCACACCTACATACCATAATATACTCATGCATACTTTAACTTGAAACAAAATGGCGGCGTCACAAAATATTTAAAAAAATCACTATTAAGAAACTACTTATCAGTTGGACTTTAAAATTTGCCAAAAATAAAGTGTGATATAGGGGTAAACTGGTAAACTTGTTGTGTAAAGGCATAATGGCGACCTAATGAAATATTTAAAAATTCAGTAGTGTCAAGAAACTTCTGCTTGAAACAGGAATGTCTGGTAAAAATTTAATGTTTAAATATTTGGTAAAATTCCATTTCAAGGAATAAAACCTTTTTATGGAGGAAAATAATAAATTTATTTTTTATAGACACTATAAATAAATAAAATTGTGAAAAATAAATAATAATAATAATGAGTAATACAAAAAAAATTAATTACAGTTTATAAGGTTTGTATGAAGTTATAACAAAATAATTATATGCACGTATAGACTGTGTTACATATATGCAGTAAAAAGTCTATATGAGGGAAGTTGTGGGTAAAGGCGAATTTACTGATTTTATTTTGTAAAATACTATTTAATGGATTGGTGTAAGGTTTATACCTCAAAACATGGCTCCATTAAACGAGTCTGTGTAAAACCTTTTGAATGTGTTTTAAACATAAAATACTAAAATTTTATCCATTAACTAATGCCGTTTTTAATTACTATTCGCTGTTAGCTAAAAAACTACTCACCTGACTGACTCATATAGGGATGAAATGTGGTAACATTTTGGTAAAAAACCAATATGTCAACATAAAATGTTAATGTGATTATTGCTAAAAAACTACTCATCTAATTTACCTGAAATTTTGTATGAAAATCAAGTGTGACATAGGAAGGAATAAACTGGTAAAATATTGGTATGAATCCAAAATACCGCACACACAAGAAGTATTTGTTTCTTACTTATCTCACATGCTTATCAATAAACCTTATAACCACTCGATAATATTTTGTAAAATACATCGATGCTAACCACTATAATCTTCTGGTTGTAGGCATTACAATTGAAATGTAGAGTGATGAAAAGTGTAGTCTAAGAATGTATAGGAGGTGCAGTTTTTATGAAATATATAATAGAAAGGATTAAGAATTCTGTTATGTATGCCTCTAATGATATAACTGATAATTTATTAATGTGCCTTTCAAAATAGTACAAACATTTTATTTGCTAATAACAAAAATAAGAAAATAGTAGAAATGCTAAGAAACACACTTCAGAGAATATTTATTGGCAAGCAGAAGTTGGTGTCTATTTCTTAATAATCGAAACAGCTATTAATTTGTACTTAAAATATTGTTGTGATTTCTGAGGATGTAGACATCCTGGTTTTACTGACTGCACTCTAATCAAAGGTAAGTATCGAAAAAAGTGTTTCTTCTTGGAGTTTGGAAAAAATATTACCAATGCTTAAAGACGATTATATATTATATTAAATTAAGTAAGACAGTATTAGAAAGTTAATATTCAGTAGAAAACTGCTGCCTTTATTTAAGAGAACTGTGCTTTACCAGCTTTCATGGTAAACACTCTATTACAGTTAGCAGTACACGCAACACCAATCATTTTACTATAACAATTTAAATTCTGCTCTAGACTGTACAACAAATCTGTCCATTCTGTCATACCTATTATTAACTGAACTCTGTAAAGAGATAAATGTATATCTGAATGTGCTTCATTTTTTATTTTGAGGCTTTGTAGTTTCTAATGCAAAAAAATATTATTTTTGTGAGATTTTAAAAACACTTCAAAATTTTTAAACCCAAAATATCCAAATTAGGGAAATTACACTTTAAATGGATTGGTTAGCCACCTACTTAATAATGGTTAGTGCACAAGTTGACAATATTGTTACCAACTTGAATGGATCATAACACATTTATTTTTTCATTTTATATCAAAACATTCCATACAGTTATGAAAAATGTTTTTTATCCTTTATAAAAATAATACCTTTGTTATACTTAAATCTAGATTGCAATATGCAGTAACTTGTCTATAAATACAAAGTAATACAATATCTTACCTTCGCCATGCTTCTTTCCATTATGCAGGAAATAGACAAAACGCTCACGCTCATCAAAGCTGGCTGTGATATGAGTTCAAAAGTCCATTTCACATCCAGATGATGAGCGTGAGAATTTGTTAAGGGTTCTACATGCATCATCTTGGGTCCATTTATATAGGAATTAAGTGACTTAAATAAATACAATTTAATATAAAAACAATGCAATAGTCTAAAACATAAAAATTACATTATAAACAAATAATATATAAGCAAACATTTATTAAAGAAATGATACAACATGAAGCACTTAATGTTGCATCGCTCATCAAAGCTGGCTGTGATATGGTTTCAAAGCAACATTTCACAACCGGTTGATGAGCGGCACAGGCATCTAGTGGAGATTCTGAGTGAGAAAGTCCTTATTCCTATGATTTGAATGATGCTTGAGTCATGCACAAAACTCGTCAAAATGGCTGTGATACCAATTGTAACAAGGTACACAACCAGATTGACAGGTTTCGGGCATGACAATTTACACTTCTAGTCCAACACATTCTTGAAAATGGTACCTTGGAATATATAACAAACGTTGTGAAAGTGGAGATTACCCTTACTGAGATTTTAATTAAATATGAAGATAGATCTGCAACCTAACTCATCAAAGTGGCTGTGATATCAATTCAAAAACAAGAATTCACAGCCAAATTGACGATGATAGGGCACAAACAAGTGTTAGTTCCTGAAGACTTCATTTTGTTGCAATAAATTCAACATTGCTCATCAAAGCTGGCTGTGATAGAATAAAAAGATCTAAAACTTCCAACTCTGATGGGCAATGGCAAATTTAATTTTTTTCTTTGGTCCAACATTGGCAAATATGGTGTTGAAAGCTCCTGTCTTTAGTTTTAAAATCTTCTACACATGAGTCAGTAGATATTAGTGGTATATATAACTATCGCTTCATGAAAGACAAGGTAGTGAGACAAGAAAAGCAGAACATCTCACTACCCATGTCTTTCATGAAGAAACAGTAACAAGTTCTAAAGGTTACCAATAATGGCTCCTTTTCAAATACAGTTGCTCAGACTTGCATGGTCTAACATTGATTGCTTTTTGTCATAACACTGAATTAGCAACTAGTCATTTGAATAAGTTTGACTTGATAATGATTACAGGTAGTTGTCCATTAAAACAATGAGAAAATATTATTTTTAAAGACAATGCAAGTATAACACCTAAGTCTAGTTATACAGCAAGTGTTCATCTAAAACATGGTGAATGCGCCAGTACAGATGTTTAAAATTGGGTTAACCTAATTTAACAGCAAAATTATATTTACTAATATAAAATGAATATAATATGAAAACTAGGATTGTAAAGAACTATTCAAATGAATATGTTCAAAATGTAAATCTAGCTGCCTTAAAGTTATTTATGAAAAGCAAGTAATTTTTTGACTTACCATAACAGACCCGGTGTTTACATCTAGCTGACTCTCCATCTTGGTCAGGGCTAATATAGATGGACATATTTTGATTTCTGCTTGAAATTTCGACACATAACCCCTCTCAATCATTTGTATAAGAATTGCTTGAGCCTTTTTATCAACTCCTGTATCAGAGCATCCTAAACTCCTAACCACTAATGGTATCAAGTAATCTCCGATGACATCTTTAAGAGCTGTAACTCTCTCAGAGTTTTCTATTGCCTTCTCTGCAATACTTGGAATATTTTCTAGTAGATCGGTTTTTAGTAAAGAATCTGGAATAAAAAAATGATATTTAAATATTCTGTTAAAATTGCATTACATGGAATCAAAATTATACAATGCTGAGTAATGTCCATCAAGTTCTAAAAAACATATCTTACCCTAAATATCTACCAATACATATTTTTAGTTAAATATTTAATGAGAAAATTACATAGCCCACTCCAAAATTATTAAAGCAAACGAAACGTTTCTTAATTTTTAAAATGTTCGAACTAAATAATCCGAAATATATTACCAAGAAATAAAAGCATAGCCCATTATTATGACTATCGCATAAAACTCAAATATATTAAAAATATTACGTAAAACAATATGAATCAATTAAATACAACTCGATTTCTAGAGAAATAATGCGTACAAAACTCAGGAAAGGTTTAACGTAAGAAAAAGCATCAAACGGCAGAAAGCACGCGGTATTTCCACCATTTTGATTCGGGCCCCAAATATTCTTGCAGGTTAGCCGGAAATGCTTAGCACGAAATTACGCGGTACAACACCACTAACAACATAAAATTATCACAAAACCAAACCTCACCTTATTGGCAGCAAGTTAACACTATTTTCGCAATAAACTACGACATTTTTAGTACTTTTTTCACAAAAAATAACGGGAGCAAACGACAAGCGTTGGACCGCCATGCTGCATTCACTAATTGATGGCATTGCCGCACGGTGGCGCCGTAGTCACTCAATTTGTGGCGCGCCGGCCGGCAAACATCGAGCTAACCTACCAATGTTGCCACGTTTTACAGCTTTTTAAATGGAATTATATTTTCAATACTAATTTTACCTTATCCTTGGTGTACCAAAAAACGCACGATAATCCCATGAAAAAAAACTTGTTGAATTACCCATGGATGCTCATTATGATGAGTATATTTTTTAAACATTGAGAGCGTGAATTTTATCAACTGGTTTGTAAAGCAACAGGTTTTTCGTTGCCTAACTTACCTTATGAAGACAATTTGCATGTAAGAAATGGTACATTGTCCAAAAAAAATTTGAAAATTCCACACGAGTGCAAGTGACATACGATTCGAGTGCTTTTCAAATATCTGATGCTCCATTATATAATCTTTGAATTAGGTCTTACGAACTCAATTAATTAATAATTCTAATACAAGAAACACCTCAGAAAGACAAAAATTTCTAAATCACATATTTGAAATAGTTTGTTTTGATCCGATAAATTTGATTTTGAAATAGGTGTTAAAAACTTCATTCCTTTTAAAGTTTTTAGGGAAAAAATATAGTAATTTTTCGTTACATATGAATCATATTTTCTACTGAGTACATTAATTATATGATTAGGATAAAAAACAAACATATTTTACTGTCTTACTGACTTACTGAACATTGGATTTTCCTCCATATGTCCGTAAACCTTAAAATTTTAAAAGTTCCCGTAATTTTTTGTCTTCCTGAAGGTACCAAGGTAATCTTTTTGTTAAACGCCTGTGTATGCTAGTACACAGCTCTAAAATGCTTTAATAAAAGATAATATTTTTACGTAGAAGCTTTTTTAATTTTTAATCTACATCGGCAAATATATCAAGTACTTATAACTTGATTCTTTAAATTTTTATTGATTATTTCAAATAATACAATAAAAAAACTGTATGCCCTTGTACCGCTTCATAGATTCATGCTAGCTACCGCTCAATGAAAAAATGCTGATATAATTCTCATTCGCAAGAAAGTCAGACTCAAAAACAAACAATCGATTGTTAATTTAGCTTTACGTTAGCATAAGTTAGTTTTAAATCAGGTTTAGATGAAATTATATATTTGCCTTTAGGGGAAATGCCTTGAGGTCTTACTACAGTACAAGTTAAAGTTTATTATAAAACCAGCTTAAAGTAAATTATAATAAAAAACAGAAGTGTTTTTCTCGCGTCCTAATTTGCAAGACTTTAAATACCCTATCAAAAAACTATATTTTTCGTCAGTTCATAGTACTAGAACTTAGATTCTAAATCATTCGAGCACTTGGATGTTTAACCTTTATGGTACAAATACAGTGATATGGAGACGCCAGAGGAGACTAAAAAAAGGGTAATAACACCTAAAATATCTGTAACTCCAATGAGTATTTTCCCTACTTTAGAATTGTACATTGGGAGTTTAAAAATAGAACTTCTTCGAGAGTAATTGAGAGTATTTCACCATCAGACCGATTCGAATATACAAACTGCTATTTATATTTATAACAAATTTAAATACATTATTACTTTAAGAATCAATACTCATTCTAATTTCGTTAATAAATCACAATTTCCTCATATCACCGAATCTGCTCCAACCATTTCCTTCTTTGTTAATGATCCAATTTCACCAAATAGGTGGCAATAAATCCATCGTTAGATCTGTAAAAAAAAATTCCTTTTATTGACCTTTGCCAACTGGCCTTGGTTTGGCAACGCCGCATGGGGCCTCGAGATCGTTGAACGTTCAGCGTAGTACTCGCCGTTTCATTCAACTTCGCGCAGCACCGCCCAACGTCGTCTGCTGAGAACGATGCCGCTCGGCAAGACCCGAATTGTCGCGTCCGTCATTTTTGAACGACCGCATTATTTCGACTGGGCGGCGAACGCACGAAAACTTCCATTTCTAAATTGGGCCAGTGGCGGACTAGAGAAGGATTTTGGGTTTAGATTTTTTTTCGAAATTTACAAACTTACTATCTTTAAAAACATTATAGTTTCTTTTAAGTTACAGAGCAACTTCCTCAAATACATTCATACATACATAATTAAATGACAAACAATTCACCATCTCCAATAACTACTGTCTTATCTCTACTCTCTTCTTTGGATGCGCTCAAGAATGTTACATGTTGTAAAAGATGTTTCTCTCAGATATAAAAGAGTTGTTAAAATTGAATATGACATATGGTTGTGATAAGTTGAGGACTGTATCCAAATACTTGAAGATTTGGATTCGATAACCACATTCCAGGCAGCGCTGTAGCAACTAATGTGATGTCATTCTGACAGATCCAACGGAGGTTGTGTTAAAAAGCGATGTCAATAAATTTAAAGCAGTGATCAGGATGGTACTTTAACTGAATTGGATATTTGGGGGGTCCTGGAACAGAAACTGCATCCATAGTCCACTCTGACATCTGGAGACTGATTTGGAAAAACGTATGTTGAAGTTGAAGGTGATATCGTTTCCTTTAACTGCGGATGGCACTCGTGGTATAATAAAATCGGTCACTGATATATATAAAGGAATTCTCAGGAACTAAGTGATCCCAGTTAGTACAGAAACGTATGCCTTTTATGGTTCGTTCGACGCAGAAGAATAAAAATATGTTTTCTTATTTAGCGTAAAATAATTGCCAATAATTATTCCAAAAATATTTCCTTTATACCTACGTAATATACCTACTAGAGTATCATGTATAAAAAGCTTGTTTGTTTCTAAGGTACCTAATGTGGGGTGTTTGAAAGTAACTTGGCATTTTATTCGTAATAAGAGAAGTTTTGAAAAATGTAACTTGGTTAATACTCATACTTTATTTTTTCCACGTAACTACTATAGACTCAGTGGGATACTATTATGGTACTTAATCTACCATAAAATTCATTCAATTTACAGTTGGTAATCTTTTTTTTTTGATAGAATTAATTTAAATCGATACACAAATAAATCGCCCTAATTACCCATATATTATAAGCACTTCCACCTCAATACTATTCTATAAGGGTGTTGCAGCATGAGGAAAAAGAAATCACGCTGTTGCCACATCATGGTCTGAAAATATATATATTTTCCAGAGTCACAGAGGAAAACATATTAGAATGAGATTACTGAAGTTATTTTTGGTGGCTTGTCAAAATCTATATTTTAACACACAAAAATCTTAACTTACTGATGCCGTTTGTTTTTAGACTAAAACAGTAAATTCACTATATTACAAAATAAAAAAAATGAGCTGTTAAATTTTGAAAATATAATTTGTAGCATTTTGACAGTTTAACCACTATAAGAATCTTGATTAAAATTAAAATTTTATCATTTTAGAGGAAGGTATAAGTAAGTGATTTTGAAAAAATAGATATTGTCTTGTATCTTCGGACAATTTTCTTCAGTTAATACTAGACGACCCAGAAAGGTTGAAATGTTTTTAACTAAATTTCTTCTACAGCTTTTTCAGGTTCTCGGCCTCTGGATTTAACATACTTGTCGAGTTTTGACGAATAAATGCTGAATCTATCGCAACTCTTTCGTCGAGATGGTTTTCTATGGGCTTCTTGAAGCATCTCGTTGGAATTAATTTGGTGATGTCACACACACATTTTTTACTAATTTGAAGTTCAAACAAATGCATAAAATATTTCTGTAATGTAGGTAGCAATAACTATCAATAAGTAGTAGTAGTTGCAGAACTTGAGGGGAGGCCGAAGCCATGCCGGTATCTCATCACTCCATTGCTTCCTTGAATCTACCAATCCTATTTATATAGACCAGGATGTCCTTCCAAGATAGATCCTTGACAACATCTGTTTGCAGCACCGCGGCTTCAAATATGTCTTGCCTTAGCTTCGCATCTACACAAATAGTATAGCAAAGTTTCCTTCTCCTCACCACACGCTTTACAGATCGAGTCATCATCTATGCCTAGCAGTGCTAGATGTCTCCTCAAACAACAGTGGTCTGTTAGCACCCTATGAGGGAGTTAATGATCCGCCTACTTCTAGTAAGCATCCAGACCGTTTTGGACCTATCTGGTCCCAAGACGGAATATTTTGTCCGCCTTTCTTTGCTGTAGGTGTGCCACTCCCTACTGAGGGTATAAAAGGCCCAATCATTTAGGGAGTTACTTTTTTTTACAACCTTAACTTGTTGTCTTGACAATCCTAGTATAAGTTTCGGTCCTTTGCTTTGCTAGATCATCGACCTTCTCGCTTCCACAGCAGCTAGGGACCCAAATGAGTTCTACTTTTTTTGCCATTGCCAATCCTTCCCGCAGGCTTCAGTGTTGGCATCCTGATCCAAATTAATGACCCGCTTTCTTGCGCCAAAAATGTCATTCGTAGCTGCAGAGATTATAGCACATTCAACAAAGGACTTTTTCCAAGTATCTTAAAAACTCGTAAAATATGGACATGTAATCTCGTCCAGTCCAACGCAGCTAAGACGAATAAATGCACAAGCTCTTGAAACCACTGATTCCCTAACTTTGAGTCGATTTCCAAGAGGATACCAACCGGGATAATCACATCGCCTCAATTTCCACAGCTTTCGTGCTAGAAGAACTTGTATACACTACAACCCGAGCCAGAAACAACCCCACCAAACGCATAGTGGCAGCATTGTGGTTTTCTATATCGTTGATTCTACTCTCATGAAATAGCAAGTATTGGTGCCTCAACTCGAATGCAACCCTTTATTGTTTAACATATATATTGTTCGCTGTTTATTATATATTATATATATATAGGTTAAACCTTGAGGATCGTTACCTGACACAGTTTCTAAGCATTGTGTTTAAACTACTTTTTTATAAGGAGCCCACATATTTGTACCAAAAGCTTGATACGCGCTTTAACGACTTAGTTAGCGTCCCCAGGCATAATTTGGCTCAATTTCAACATTCCTTTAGTTATAATGCCGTTACTCTATCTCCCCGCTAACGTCAGAGAGTCCCAAAATCCTAATATGTTTCGGAGAAGAGTGGGTGAGTTTGTAAGACGACAGAGTACCATTGGAAATAGTCGTATGTTATATTATTGTATATGATATGTATATGTAAATGATTTAAAACATTTCTGAATTGTTGTTTTGCGCATATGGTTAGCTATAGAATAATAATTATAAATATTAATTTTAGTTAAGGGGGTTGTATAAGAGCAACATTGTTGGATACCGCCCCCTTATTCTTTAATTTTGTTAACTGGTAGGTTTATGAAATAAAAGACATTTTATTATTATATATATATATATATATATATATATATATATATATATATATATATATATATATATATTGTTCGCTGTTTATTCCCAGAATCCGATGATGTTTGATTGATTTTTCACGTCATCTCCTAGTTCGCAAAACTTGCCAACACACTATTCCTATCATCACTGAAAACAACCATCGTGTGCATCCCCTGTAGTTAAAGTTGTGATTGTCTTTATTTTTAATACACATCAAACGAATACCTAATGCCGAGAAATATTGTGAATTTGAGTTTTCTAAAAAATATTTTGAGAAAAACTGGACAACTTGAAAACTGATTTTTCTAGATAAACGAAACTGTGAGTAGACTATAATCAGTGCGCGCAATAGCAAAACAACAAGATTTTTCTTCGAGAGAAAGATCAGAGATTTCGAGTGGAAGCAATACTCGGCAACACCGCAGACGATCGATAACTTCAGAAGGGAGGCGAACCCCGTTTGGCAGCGTTTCTTAACACTCCACCTACGCCGTTTCACACGATCCGAGAGGAAGAGAGTTTATGAGATTAGGCGCACCTTGGCACGTTTCTCATCGTTCTTAATGATTCATATACCTACAGGAAATCGTATTTAGAGAACAGTCAAATCCGTAAAACGATTGGAAATAAAACAAGGGATCGGATAAGTTAGATCTTATGGATAAGGGTGGGATTTGCAGGGCGGAAAGAAATTTAAATGATTTCTAGCTTGAAATTTGCAGAAAAATAATTGGGACCCCTAGTTTCAAAACTAACAATCTCCACACATCAATTTAAACACTCTGAAATATATTATTTGATATGAGAACACTTTTCCATACCCCTGAAACAAAAAATCTATAACTTTCCGGAAATTACAAAAAATGTTTTAGAGATTGTCATATTTGTAACTTTTTCCTGGATACTGTGAGATATAATACTAATACTGGGGGATTTTGTGAGTTTTGCTACTCAAGTATGACTCTAAACTCTATTTTTAATATTGTATTACCATAAAACAAAATATTAGCAACTTAAATTCTAAACTGCGGGGATCTTTTCTGAAAATATATTACAGCTTCTTGAATGTTGTCACCAGTCTAATACATTTCTCTAAAACTCCAACTCTTAATCTTCATATTGTTTTTTTAACAATGTGTCAACTTTGTCCAGATTTTCTGGCTATAGTACAATTTTTTTAATTTCGATTACACCAGGAACTAGTTGATAATTGGTTTTATCTCTTTTCAATACACTCTTTGAGAATCCAAGTGTATTACTGTAGACAATTTTCCCTTATTACATGACTGAATGTTGTTTCAATTATAAAACTTATCTGTCCTTTGGCATTTTTTTCAGTTGCAAATTTGGCTGTCTTGGCCAACATTTTTTACATACATATATATATATATATATATATATATATATATATATATATACATTCTTCTGATGTGTATAAATCAAGATGGCAACTCCAATATGGCGTAGAGTATTGTTTTTTGAGGTTTGGTTTAACTGAAAATCAGTATCTGGGGGTATTTAAAAGTTATGACTTTTTAGACAATATTTAGAAATGGTGCCAAAATAGCGCAAGATTCTCCTGTTTTCTGCAGATTCAACCCCGCTTTTTAGACAGAAATATAAATTTATTACACGAAAAAAAAAACGCGTGGGATGCTAGTCATAATGGTGGTCACAGATAGAGCAGAGAACTACTTGGTTCGTAGTTCTCTGGTTATAGTAAGAGGAAGTATCACTGGCGCCAAAGGCTTTTTTTATGTAATACATGTCACTCAAACCAAATTTGTCAAAAACATATAAAGCTGTAATGAAATTTTATTTTCTATTTTTAGTTCACTTTACTAAAGAGTGGTTTTTTAATTTTTAATTTAAGGTGCGTTTAAGGTGAATAGACACCAAATCAGAAAATGAAAAATATCAAATTTGTAAGGAACGATAATGACATTATGGAAACCTTATATACGGAGCTTTCAAATAAAATTAATTAAAAAAATCAAAATGCTTCTTATTTTAAATATAATGATCTATATTTTACACAAATTTTGTGAATCTATAGAAAAAACTAGGTAATATTTATATAACATATTCAATAATAAAAATATAACCGTTTTCCAGATATTTTAGGTGAAATATCCAATTTTTCTTATCAAACACATGTTACGGAAAATCGATACCTAATACAAATAAATGCAGCCCCTGTTCCTATGTTACTTTTTTGTAATCTCTCCAAAAGAAAGAAAAAAATTATATTATTATATATAGTTATTAAATAAGTTGAAACAGTATAGTTCATATTCATACACAAATTTTTTGTGTAGGGATTATAGAATAGTAAAGATATGAACATGGGCTTCTTCTGTTTCTAGGTATGGATTTCTCATAAAGAGTGAATAAGAAAAACTTTATATTTTAGCATTAGTATCTCGAAACCGGTTATATTTTTACATAGAACATAAGAATATATAAAATTTCCGGAAACTTTTTCGTGGATTCTAAAAATTTAGTAAACTATAACTGATTATATTTCAAAATAACAATAAACTTGTAAGAGGAAATAATTATAATCGAGAAAAAATAACCCTCCAAGATTTCTGCAGATCTTTGCTTTTTAGGGTCCCTGAATCCCGAAAACATGTTCTCTCATTCCGTCCGATTGACTTCATTTCATCATTTAAAGGGATGAAATTGTTACACTTTGGTAAACCAATATGATAGAACAAAATGGCGGCATTACAAATTGTAAAAAAATCATTATTAAGAAACTACTAAACTAGATGGATATTAGCACAAAAATAAAGTGTCATATAGAAATAAACTGCTAAATTTTTGTAAATCCATTATGAAGGCCTAATAAAATATTTAAAAATTCAGTACCAAAAAACTACTTATCCAGTTGACTTGAACTTTTATACAAAAATCAAGTGTGAAACAAGGATAGACTAGTACAATTTTAGTGCAAATTCAATAAAGCAAAACAAAATAAAATGTTTAAATATTCGTTAAAACTCCATTTCAAGGAATAAAACGGTTTTTTTTATGGAGGAAAATAATAAAGGGCATAATTTATTTTTTTATAGAATTAATAAATACAGTTAAAAAAATAAATAGTAATAATAATAACAATAATAAATAAATTAAAAACTTAAATACAAATTGAAATAAATTACATTTTATATTTGTCTAAATGTATTACCAAATAAATATATGCATATATAGGCTGTGTTATATGTACGCAGTGAAATTTTGTTCGAGGAAAGTTGTTTTTTATTTGAAACTGAATTGCGTTCTAGACAATAAATTTGAACTTTGCATAAAAATTCCAGTTGCTCTTGTATTACACACACAACGAGGATATAAAGTGTTTTTACACTCTTTTGGTTACTACTAACTAAGGTTCAGATATTACTGAAAAAGAAAATAGGATCTTTGTACGATAACGAGTTCTAAATTTCTATAATAAAACCAAAAAACGTCTTCCTATTTCTGGAGCACATTGAACCTCCGGCGCTCTGCCATTCGACTCTCGGTGGCATTTCCGGCGTTGACAGGAAATCGGTGCACGTGGATCAGGCTCCCCTGCGAACACTCTGGATAAATCGGTACTATGCGGGTTATTTTCGTCACCTAGTGCCGGGAAATAGGTAGATCTGACGAGATTAAAACTGTGACCCACGTGCCTATAGCTAGTCTCTTATTTTGGAAATAGTTAAACGGAAAATGAAATTATACAGGGTTACCGGAAGTATACGGTGTATACTTACGGGGTATGAGAGATAGGATATAAATATTGTCACAGGATTTAAAATTCTTAAGCCATGTTCTACTCAAAAATTCTGGCAATTCTGGTTGCGATAATTTAAATAATGTGATTAAAATTAGGATTTTTAGTAAAAAAATCATGATTTTATAAAATTTTCCGACAAAACTGCCCTTTTTATTGATTTAATGTTTAATTACGAAAATATCATTTTGGAAATGCTTTCAATAAAAACAAATGTAAACATGGCATCTTTCTTAATAAACTCTTTTATGCATAACACTTAATACGAACTAAAGAAAATTAGAAAAGTACAAAAAAATCTAAATGCCTAATGTAACGTTACATAATGTTAAATACAAAAATAAGTATGCTTTCAAAAAAAAAAAAAAAGAATTACGTATTAAATTTTTTAAAGATAAATACTAATTTAGATGCTTTTTCATTGCCAAGTCTATTTCTAATATCAGAATAAGCAAATCCGTATGTATGACACATCCTTTCTAAGTCGGAAAAAGATGCATTATTAATTTTTGGAATGGCTTCTTGAGATTTCCACCACTGTAACATTTTCACACACATTTTGTAACTGGTCACATTTTGTAATACTGCGCAAGAAAATAAGGTTTTTAATAATGGTAAAAAACCTGTGTTTGGGAAATATTTACCAGCAATATCCAAAGCAGATTTTTTTCTTCGCTTGATAGAATGTATTCATTTCTATTTATGATAGAATCCAGAAGTATGCCAAAAAGCGAAAATGCGTTAAAGATAGATTATATCTTGTTTTGAAGGGCCGGTATTGATGTAAATTTATATCCTCATTATCGACCTTATCAAAAACAATCATAGGTTTTTTCCAGAAGACAAAGGGGCACCTTTTTGCTGAACCATATCTAGCAACACAAAAATTGGTTTGAGTTTTAAAAAATCTTCAGCCATTTGTTTGATATGAATATTAGATACTTTTTGAAAAATCACCGAATCAAAGTTATCTTTTTGTTCTTCACAAATTTGCAACAGTTTTGGCCACTCACGGATCTAAATTTCCAAGCAGTCAGAAACTGTATTCCATGGAACTTCTTGTGGTAATATTAGCTTCTTTCCTACTTTTTGCGTATACCAAGCACTTGGAAAGCAAATTCAATATCCGATCAGAATACTAAAATGTAAAAATATTTTAATTCAGTGCTTTCACATTTTTTTTTCGCCCCCCTAATCATAATTGCTGCGTTGTCTGTAACATAACTGGTAACTGTAGCATTATATTAACTTTTACATTTTTTATTAAATCAATGGCCATATCTGACGGATATTCAGCCAAGTGGGTATGACCGGCTAGAAGAACACTTCTTACATCTTCCGTTGTCAAAGCTGCACATATTATAGGCTCTTATGAATATGTCCAATAATCATAAGAGCCTAACATCGCTAGACATACAAAGGGACTGACCAGATAATTTCTTCAAATATTTTGTTAACAGGGTTGCCGAGAACTGAAATCTT
The DNA here is from genome assembly GCA_030620095.1 of Kuschelorhynchus macadamiae. Taxonomy (NCBI): domain Eukaryota; kingdom Metazoa; phylum Arthropoda; class Insecta; order Coleoptera; family Curculionidae; genus Kuschelorhynchus; species Kuschelorhynchus macadamiae. Next base: position 331,406 of record JAUTXW010003751.1, read on the forward strand.
GAAGGTGGTTTATAGCCGGGTCTTAACATTTCAATAGCCTTAAGAACCTTTGTATGCTTAATGTACTTGAAACTGCAATTTGTGGTAAAAATTGCTCTTGCTTGTCTAGTTCTTTCTTCTTATCTTGGGGGTTGTTTTTTCATCACCCAACTCACAACTGATTTTTACACATTCACAGTAATTCACATGATTTTACGTTCTGAGCGACATACAAGTTTGCAGATTTTAATGACAGGGAATTGTAATTTGTTTGAAAAAAAACCGTTACCAACGGTAACAAATGAACTTACTTTTAAAGAAATCAAAAAAATCATGATTTCCCTCAACCCTATTGCTTATAATTATGATAAACAAATAAACATTGCATAGTTAGTCAACATTGTTTAGGCATATATTTGATATGTGACTTGTTTTTCTCGAATAAAACTACATATTTTTTTTTAACGAGAAAGAAACACACGGGAATGAAAAGCATACTGGATATTAAGAAAGGCTAGATCATCTAGATTATTCGATATAGTAGGTTTCCTAAAGTACCTACATATAGGAACTGCATAAAAACAATCTAATCTAATAGCGTAATCCCAATGACGCATTATTTGCCGTGGCTGTTTTGTCAAGAGTTTCCCAGAAAGAGTTGTAATAAAAGACGTTAAGTACCTTATCGCCGGGATTTATCATAAAACGACGATTTCCCAGAAACAGTCTAGGACGAAAGGAGTAGAAAACCAGCAGGTGAAAGTTAAGCCAACCTTTAGATAACCCTGACTGAGATTAGTAACTAACTGAAAAGTATTTTTAAATGTGATTTCCTCTGTAGTCTGTACTGTATGAGAGAAGTCACGATAACTAATTGGCTACCTCTTTTCCTGTATAACAGTAACCGTAAACGTAACGACATTACCTTAACGACTCTTAGGCGTCAGTATCAAAAGCCAAATGACGCGCCGTGTACATGACTAATCACAGAAAATTGCTCGACCGATATTTTCGTTTTGCAAATAGATGTAGGTACAATCACCGCGTCATACGAAAAGACAATTTCCTCGAAAATTAGTGAATGCACAAATTCATTGAATGAAACATTCCAACTATTACTATGAACTTCCGAAAGTAGTAATTTCTGATAAGCTGAAATTACTCACTAGAGCTATTTGATGGGCTTACCAATAACACCTTCATAATTAATACCAATTATTTGAAGAGGTATAAAATATTTTTTTCTTTTCGATTTGGTGGGATACTATATGGGACCTGTATGAAAGCTATCCCCTTCTTATTTTATTTTTTTATGAAATTTAATAGTATAGAGACTTTAAAAATTGCTTGTTTATATCAGATTTAGGCTTAATTGTTTATCTTTTTGATCCACCACCGATTATGGAGATCACTAAAAATGTTTAAAAAATTGGGGAAATTTTAGTTGACTTAAAATTAAGTGAGGTAAGATCAATAAACGAAATACAGATTACAGTACAGGAGAATCTTTCCTTCTCCAGATTTCAAAGTTTTTGCCAAGATTTATATATGACCACATTTTTGTACATAGCTTTGTCTTCGCACTCTACATAACATAGGGAAATACACAAAAAAATTCATTTCATTTCTTTTTCTTAGTGTTTTTAATAAGGAAATGTTTGTAAATCTTTAAAATCTCAAAATGTTTATTTGTATTGTGTGATTCTATATATTTTCACATTTGACTTTTTGAGGTGTCCTGAGTATGTATTTTAACGTATTGTTTAATTACTTTTTAAAACCTTAATTTTTTTATTAGGCCGCCATTTTGTTACACCATATTGGATTCGAACTAACAGTTGACTGTTCATCCCTATCATACTTAATTTTTGTGTAAAATCTGAAGTCAACTAGTATCAAATTCAATTCCATAAGTATATAATTTTTTTTTCGTAGACGAAGTGATTAAATGGAAAACATATTTTTCTGGGTCCACGGACCCCGAAAACCAACAAAGAAAGGCGAAGATTCGACAAAAATGACACTGTGAGTATAGGGTTATCAATACTTTTTTTTAGAATTTTAATATTTTATTTTCACAGATGGAACAGATAAACAAAAAAATTAAAAAAAAAACAATTCTTAATTTTTTTTGACGGATCTTGCTCAGTGTCACTTTCTCATCTAGCAGTTTTAAAAAGTTAGTTTTGTTTTATGCCTCTGTTGTAATGCAATGTGTCTTAATGAGGGACCGAATTTGTCTCTAGTTTTTTAATAAAAAAATACGTTTTGAAGCAATAAAAAACATGTTTTGAAACACGCAAATTACAATCAACTTAAAAAAAAATGAGGTTTTGTTTTCGACCTGTATTTGAATGAGGTTTTCACCATGTTGTAGAGCAACATTCCAGGGTAATTTTAGTACGGAAACCAAGTCGCTAAGATATAAGGGACATGCGCAGTAATAAAAAATTTGCGGAAAAATAAATTATTATAACATTATTAATATGGAAAGTGCTCTAGAATAAGTTTTAAAGTTGTGTTGGTGAACACATAAATTACTAAAAAGCAATATAAGACATAGAAAGAGTTTTTATAAAATTTAAATACAAAAACAATATCTTCTCCATAAATTATACACTAGCAAGACACAAAATAAAGTCCAAGACATCACTTTACGACAAAAATTGTTAAAATTAATTAAACATATCACAGGAAGAGGACCTCAACGTGATATTTTAAATTGACAAGTTTCTAGCTTCATTGGCCTTGAAAACGCGCCAAAATAAACAGTAGAGGAGTTGTTTTGCTTGTCCATCACTTGCTACCACCACACCAAAATTCTCAACAACTATAACAAACATTTTTTTTTGTTATTTTATAACAAATCATAAACTAACTTACTCTAACGCTTACCATCTCCGATTTTAGTCAGAACTTTCATGATGTCCGGCAGTTCCTTCGTAAGGATGTCGGCGGGGGCCGTCTGAAAGATCCATTGGACCAGCCTCGGGACCCAGCGCCTGTAAACAAAAGAAATATTGAATTTCCATCCTTCCGAGAAATTCGAATCGAAAAAAGGTAACATATTTTTGCCACACACATTCCGCCAAAAACAATTAAACTAAAACTGCTATAGGGCTAAACATAACAGGAACAAAAACGAGGATAATAATCGTATATGACATATTTCCGGTAAAATGCCAGTCCAAAAGATGTGGCTCATTATCAATTATTACAGGTTTAGTTTCGAAATAAAAAAGGTCAAGGTCGTGCGAGAATTATTTTATCTGGAGATGGAATATTTTTAAGGTCATTCTTGTTCTAAAGGGGAGATATATACGTAGTTATTAACGGGACAAATTAGAAAATTCAGCAATTAAATTCGAGTTACCTTTTTAATATACACGGTTCTTAAAAAAAATTTAAAAATTAATAAAAAAAATAATCTTTTTATTAATATAAACTGAATTGTATAAGAGGGTTGTTTCAACTTGACAGTGCGGAAAATAAATTAACGGATATTATGCGTCAACTGCTTACTGAAACGATGAATCATTTTATGATATTGCGCCAACAATCATAAATTAAGTAAACTAAATAAACGAGCCAAAGTCAACACAGGAATGTAATTAAGAAACTCTATTAGGGAAACCTGGAGTTAAACTCAAAATAAATTTCAAAAAAATGGCCGCTCTGAATACTACTAAAGCAAGAAGCAAAAAAAAAATAATAAAGTTTTTCACTACAATTTGATCCAACCTGACTGCAAATACCGTAAGTTTATTATCTATATACAGAGTGAGCCAATTAGTTGTACAGAGAACCAATAATTTGGCTCTGGGCATAGATCAACAGAAACTTTCTTTTAAAAATAACTCTAATTGTAGGGTGTTGCTGTTTCTACCTTAAACCGGTGGCAATATCTACATGGAATGGCTATATATTATTGCATTTTTGAATTGTCCTAAAGATTCCAAATGGTTTATGCATTATATTTCATATACTTAAAAGCCTTGCTCCTTCCACGCTAACGTGAACGCTTTGTCGGAAAGTCGGTTCACGGTAAATAAGAAAAACGTGTAAATGACTGCTTTTTTGACGAACTTGTAGTAATCTAACGAGGGAATTCACTCAACAGTATAGATGTTGTTAAAAAAATCCTTGTTTTAATATAGACTCGGAATTCGGTTGGAGGGCTACCGCGCGCTTTCTTTACAGCCAACCTAACCAATTCTAACCGAACTCTAAGAAAATTAGTAATCCAAATTTTTATAAATTATAAATTTTGTAAAAAAATTTTCGTATTTGTCGAGATTCGAACCCACAAGCTATACGACGCGCCACCAAACTTGTCGACGAAAAATATATAAATAGATTATATTAGTTGGCGTGAACGTTAATGACGTCACATCTAGTTTCGCGGGAACCAAAATTTAGAAAGTTCGTTCACGTAGGAGACATAACGATACTTAAATTCAACTATTTTCGAGAAAATGACGCTTGAAAATTGACATTTTTTACCTTTTGAAATCCAACATTTCCATTTAGAAAACGGTGAGAACATCTGTTTCTAAATAAAATGCCCTGTATATTGTTGCGTTTTTGTATTGTTCTGAATATTCTTAATACCTTCTATTTAGAAAACGGATGCTGCCACAGGTTTAGGGTAGGGGCGGCAACTAAATAAAATATTAGAAACTTTACATTCACCTGTGCCCTACATCAAATTGTCAAAGTAATCTATCCGTTCGTTCCTAAAATTGTTCCAAAAAGCCACTGATTCTGGCGCACCCTTTATTTAGAACAATGTGATTTTACTACAATTTTCATATAAAACAAAACTAAGATTTAATAAATTATTTAAAGTGCTGCCGCGCTGCTGGTGGAGCAGAGTTGCCGCCTATATAAAAGAATATTCCGTACGTAAGGTGAACGTTTTCCATATTTGTTTAGAGTCCCATCAAAAGCATAATGAATATGAAATTTTTATTTTTATCATAAATGTTATAAATTCTAAGAGAAAAAAGCTTTTAAGGTAAAGCTTATGGTCTTCTAATAAAGAAAGGTACTCTTTCGTTTTCGAGAAAAATTGATTTGCAAATTGTCTTACATAGCATTAAACACACAATTTTTAGTGATAAATTTTTATGTAAGACAATTTTCAAATCAATTTTTCTCGAAAACGATGTATCCTATCGAATTAAACCAAGAGTATCTTTCTTTACCAGAAAACCTTAAGCTTTTATAATTTGGAGTTGTAAATTGAAAAAAACCTACGCAGAAAAAAGTTGGGGCGAATTTTCCCTCTCCTTCGAGATATCCCTGATTTAATATTGTTATTGTTAATATTGTATTAACTACCAAATATCCAAATTTTATAATCTAGTCCTTAAACGTTTCAAAAATATTTGGGAAAAAAACCATCTTCAGAGGGGCTAGCAATTTGCGAATAAGTATACACGGCATTTTAGCCTTCTTTTATGCCATATAAATGGTTATAAAATGTTATAGTTCTATGGCCATTATATTCTTCTAGTGCGGTATCTAAGAGCATATTTGAGAATTTTTTTCGTTTTGTTTCTTTTTTTTATAGGAGTAATTTTATAGTTGTTTAAATTACGTATTTTTTAAGAAGAAATAAGAAAATATATGAGAAAGGACACGTGCACAACAAATAACCAAACTTTCTTCTTATATACAATCTATGAAAGATAGCAAAATGCTAATTTTTGAAGATTTTGTTACTCATATTAAAAACCAATATTTAAAGTTGGATTACCTTGTTCAACGACATGTGCTTCTGAAAAAAGCCCAACATGTGTTACAATTCCTGAAGAAACATTAAAAGGTATTCATAAAATTAGTAATAAATTCATAAAACGTTTTGACAAGGAAATAAATGCGACATCCATGGAAGTTTTCTGTTGAATATACGTTAATATTAAATTCTAACATTAATTTATACCAAAGAATTGCTACCCAAACAGGATGTATTCTGGCGTGGTTTAAAATTAAACTATTATACATGCTCGCTGAAGATGCAAATTACAAAAACAACATTTATGAGGCAAAGCAGGTACAAGGGAATCTATATGGAATTAAAAATAATTTACATTTGGAGAAATCTTTGTCTGGGTAGATCTCACATTAAATTTTTATAACATCGAAAATTATTTACAATTCCCCGGATTATGAGTACATGTTCCGTAACCAAATAGTGATGAACAAACAGGATATTCCATATTGGTGATCAAGACTTCCTACCACCAATAGTAATAAAAGTAAAATTCCCGATAAAAAATTAAGCAAATTCCTTAGGTGACTCAGTAAAATTGTAAAATAGTTCAAGTTTCAAAGAAATTCATAGACCATTATACTGCATATGTTATGAGTCATCAAAGTTTTATGAACGTGACGCACAGACTTAATTTTTATATATTCCAAAAACTAAAACCTAAGAAATATATAGACAAAAATTTAAGAAAACAAAGCTTTTAAATGAAGAAAATACACAAAGATCACAAAAATGGTGGATAATTGCAGGTTTTTTTTTTGAGATATCTTTGGAAAGTAGTTTACTTAGATTATAAAAAGCGACCAAAATATTAACAATGTTGACTGTATCCACTAACCAAATGTTTTCGTTAAATGCATATTAGATTTACTACTCATTAACTTAAGCCCTTTTAGTCATCTTTAAACAAAATGAGAGACCATGCAGAATAATTAGAGCGGTAAAACACAAACAATATAAACAAGGCTCGAAGGACCACAAACGAAACCATCTAATGAATCCATTGAAAAATAATACACTATTTGTTAACAAAAAACGCACTCAGTCACCATGCCTTACTCTTAAGCTTTCACCGATGCACCCTCGAAACAAAACTCACCACGCAATTTTGGCGCCATAACTGCGAGGGGAACGGAACAAAGAAAAACGATCACGTGGTCACGTACGTGTTAGGTACTCTCGTCTAGTACCACCATTTTGGCGGGAACTAACTAGATACACACCACCGTGTTGCTTTGAAAGAGCCAAGGCGGATTCTAAGAAGGACGTGAGTGCGCGCGCATGCACCCAAATTTTGGCGGGCGACCATTGGCGCAATTTGAGAACGTAGATAGATCGAATGGATCACGAGGGACGCGCGGGGAGAGTACCGACGTACCTACCGCACGACGTGATATTTGTTGAAGTCGACCGATTCTTAGAAAAGCCAAGAATGGATTTGAATGAAAAGACAGAGTCGAACTGGATAGCATTCCATTGATTTCTAAAAATTTTGGTGTTCGAAGAGGACACACTTGCCGATATTAAGGACATTCAATTAAAAATATTTAAAATTTTTGTTTGACTAAACATATTTGTTACAACTAAGCCCTGCAAGATGATTCGGCTTTTGCTTCTTAATTCTACAACGACTTTCTACAGCGATTTCTTCACTACCATGGGCATCATCAAGCCTGTCTTAATCTAAACTAAGCAAGTAAATGTTTTATGCGTTTTTATTAAACTTAACTCTTTATCCATTTCCTGATCAGCGCTTATTTAAATTTATAAAGAAAATACTTAGTCAGAAATTTTGGGCCCTATACATTGATGTAAAAATCCTACAATGAGGGGTGGAAAAACATGTACTGATTATACCCCAATTGACCCTACCTACTTACGTTTCTAAAGAATACGGTCTTATTTAAAAGACTTAAAAAATGCACTGGAAAGTAAATAAACAGTCGAAACGTTATTTTAACATAAAATGTATTGCTTTTAGTTTAGAACTTCCGTGGTTATCTGAACATTAATAATATTACATATTCTTGCTGGGCAACATCTACATTTACATAAGTTACAACAGCTAATGTATTGCTTCAACTAAATAGTTAATTAAAATCGGTGCATCAAAGTTTTTCTCAAGATTCCTACCCTCTTCATCAAAATCTATTTATACTCAAATATGGAAAAATTGCATAAACTGCAACTTATTACTGACTGGCAATAAAAATTGCCAAACGGTATTACCAGAGAGATTAAAAACATAATTTCCGACAAATCGTGTATAGTCCCTGCAAGGCTTTAAGCAGATGAAACATACAGATTATGAAACAAACCAAAAAGACAATATTTTTGAGTAAGAGTCAGAAAAATATATAAATGCCTTAAATATTCAGCCAATTAATACATATTATAAACAATATATCGATTTAGCCATTACTAGATGGAAATTCATTATCTCTAGTACAATAAATAAACAAACTATTTTTGTTTAGTAATTTCCATTAATTTATTTCAGTTTGACAGCTGTTTGGATACCCTGCGTCTTTTTCAAAAAGCAACTCAAGACTGAGACTAAAGCTGGAACTTTTAACCATAATAAAAGAGTCAATTGTCTACCTACTTAACCTACCTAGACATTAGGTATAAAGGTTCAACAATGGGGAGCCGTTTAGGTCCATTTGACCGTTCAATAAAATATTAGGGTTTTTCCTCTTATTCATTTTGACTTTCCAAGTAATTTAACTTGTAACTTTTATTGAGTGAATGCAACATTTTAAATTCATTGTTAAAATTGTGATTTGTTTCTAGTATATATTATTATAGATAAAACAGCAAGGATGCTTTAAAACTATATGTTCTCCATTTGTATTTTTTAAATACATATTTAATTTATTTTTAAATAAGTATTGTGGCCTCTCGTTAATAAAGAATACGCTGGTGTGGTTTCCACCCTCTGAAATTACCAAATCTGGAGTTCTAAATGAAATTATTATAACATTTCTTGTTTTGTTAACAAATACAAAATTAATAATCATATCAAATAAAAAATAAAAGCCTAAAGCACAACATTTTTATATGAATTTTCCATACTCTCGTGCTCAAATATTACGGGAGAATTTCAGAACAAACTGTTTTTATTCTATGCTCGCAAACAATTTTTTTATAAATTACATTTTAATTTTTTATTAAATCACTTTTAACTGGTGCTTCCGATTAATCTATTTTTTATTAGCACCATCTATTTCTTCCAAAATTATTGCAAATACATTAAATTTTCTGCTGAACATCATGTATTATTATTAAGTATTTGATTTCTGCGAATAAAATAACATGTATTGCCAAACTTCCCTGATTAAAGGACTATAGTGGCACATTTACGTTTATGTACTGAACGACCCTCATAAAAGATTCTGAAATAAGAATACACGTGCAATTGGTAACTAGAAAAGTATGAGTCATTTGTTTTTTGATTTGGTGGTGTATCTCTAGGGCTATACATATTGCTAAAACCAATTAAACGGTTCAACGTCGAAAATAGCGTTTATTGTATAAAGAGTAAACTCTTGTAAACAGCTTTCATAAACTTAAAAAGTTGTACAAACTAAGATGGCTTAAACTAATCATATAGACTTAAAATGACATCACAATAATTACATAATACTAAAAATAATATTACGCAAACTGATTTTTTATTAAAATGCGTTTTGAAGAAGTTCTACATAATTTAATGCTGGTTATTTGTTTCATACCTAGTGGAAGGCGTTGATATATCTTAAGCCTATCAAAGAAAAATGAACTTCTGGTCAGCGCTGACTTAGGAATAGGTAGGGATATACTATTAGAGTTCCTTGTTTCATACTGATGACCCATTTGTATTCCCTTAAATCCCTTTTGAATAAGGAATGCCAGTTTCCAGTATCAATAAGCAAGGCAAGGTAAGATTGCTGATAAAACAAAGGCCTGCAGTGATCTCTAAACTTGGCCAGACATATATAGCGAATTCCTCGCTTTTGCAAAATAAAAACTGAATGAAACTGATACTGACAGCAAAACTCTCACAAAGGAAAACCATATGTCAAATGGGGTTCAACCAAACTGAAGTAAACATTTTTAGTCATGTCACTTCCCAGCCCATTCGAAACTATGTGAACTGCATAGCAACCAGATGCCAATTTGGCATTAAGTGCCAGAATGTGGTCACTAAATTTTAGCTTGTCACCTATCCAGACTCCAAGAACTTGGCACAATTTTTGTTAGTAATACGTCAGTGTGTCTCAGCTATGTCAAATTTGAAAGTTATTATATTAGTCTTGGTAATATTGACACTAAGAGAATTAGCCTCACACATTATCTACCTCTTTACCAACTCAAAAAAGTTTAGTGTCATCCGCAAAAAAAAGTAAACTGGCCTGATATGATAATAGTAGCTTATATATAGGAGAAACAATAATGGGCCCAATACTGAACCCTGACGTCTTGTCTAATATTCATCACATAAGATATCCCATCCCTCCTCACTGTTTCCTGCATTTTGAATGAAAACCCCTTAAGTACCATTCCCCTAAAGCCATAAAAAGACACTTTGATTAGCAGAGTCACACTTAAACAATCAAACGCCTTTGAAAACTCGCAGAAGACTGCTGCAGCTAGGCCGTTCTCATTGAGTCCCAAATATAGGCGCTCCAAGAAATGAAACATGGCATCAGTTGTATTTTTATTATTTTGAAACCCAAATTGTGATTGTTGTAAGACTCTGTGACGATTCAGGAAGCTTAGCGTTCTCTCCTTTACAAGTTTTTCAACTATCTTGGATAGGGTTGGCAAAAGTGAGATGGGTTTGATGATTTGTTACAAAAAAAACATATAAATCTGTGACAAATATTGGTTCTAGGCCCCTCACTCCTATTCCTAAGAACGGGGACGTCAAGGTTTCGTATTTAATCTCGTATAGTATTTTGACTGTCGTAGTGTTGATAGTCTGGTTCTGAAGAGTGAGTGATGGATATTCAAAATTTGCTGGATAAATATCTTTTCCGCCATTTATGGCATATACCTGAAGGTAGGAAAGATTTTTATCGACCTTGTGTATAATAGACTGCAATAAATAGCTTTTGTTAACTAATATATAGCGGTTCATTCATTTTCGGTTTTACGGTAGAAACCATAACAAACACAAACCACTGTCGAAAAAGTGACATACCTATAAATAACTTTGATAAACTTTAGAGCCTGAACTGCTTTATTTAAATTGTTCCCTCACACTATCTAATAGTATCTAAAACATGGATGCGTAAAAATGGCGTCACATTGACTTTCATGAGCGACGAATAAATATTCAATAACTATTTATTTTATTTTTTAATCTAATTTAATTTATTAATTGTTTGTGATTATTTGATGCAAATATGTTTATAGTTTAGGGTCATTATATTTGTTTTAAACAAACAATAAAATGGTTTGTTTCTGTCGTTTTCAGAAGCCAACATGACGCCATTTTTACATGCATATATACTTTAAATAGTGTAAGATAACTTTTAGAAAAATTAAAATAAAATTGTACAGGCTGTAAAGCTTATTAAAGTTATATATAGCTTATTTATTTTAATTTTTTTATTATTTATCTCGATTGACAATGGTTTGGGTTTGCTATGAATGAGCCGCTGTATGAAAAGAAATATTTACTGCAAATTATTACATATTATTGTCGAAAAAAATTGTTTCTACCTTCAAATAAATGTTATAAATGGTCGAGATTATATTTTTCCCGACTTCTGCACTTCGATAACATACTCCTGAAAAGTAGAAGAATCACATTCTAAATAATAAAAATGTATATCAGTTTTATTTCTTACACAAACAAATAATATATTTAAATTTAATAAAGTTTATTAGGCAGGTAGTTTTTACGTTTTTGAGTTAAATAATAATATAATTGATTTAAAAAAATATATTTTTAAAGCAAACCATTCTTTATAGGTTACTATTTATACGAAATAAAACTTTATTTGGGTTAAATAACACATTTATTTGATTAACATATAATAATTTAAATAAATATTTGCTTCGCTTATAGGAGACAAATATTTGTTCTATCTCGCCTGATGGCTCGTGGTTTTGTTACAAAAATGTCATTTGCGAAATTACCAAGCAACAAACTTTCATAAACAATCGGAAAATTTTGCCGACAAAATTTTCTCTCTTGTGGTATTATATATGAAAAAAATACCTACTAGGTAACCTACAAATGATTGTAAAAATGTCAAACGGTAACATAAATATACAAAAAAAACATTAATAATCCATTTAATTAAGGATGCTTTGTCTAAAAGAGCTGTTGCAGAAAGGCTTCAAAACGGCAATAAACGCAGTCCTTTGAAAGAATTCCGCGAAGTGGTCGCCCTAAAATCTCAAATAAAGCAGATAATAATGTTTTGGGGTGTATGAGCTCGGAAAGTCTAGTATTGATCTATTTTATCGGTGGCCGATTTGTTTCGGAGGTATACCTTACAAATCATGCTACCTTCTGTGACACAAAGATCTCCTGAAAGAAACTTTATCATCAAGCTAACTTCCCTCAGCAACAAGAGATTTTTTTTTACGAAAGACCCCGTATATTATTTTTGTTTTAAAAAAATTTTAGCAGGAATGACAAATCTCTGATATAAAACATAAATGAAATACTGCTCTTAGTTTTGTTTTTTTTTAGTTTGCTGAAGACGGGGGTAGAAGTAGATATTTTTCAGGGTCGTTTCTCGAGTACCTTCACAGTGGACCCAGCACTAAACACCACAGATTAAAATCTTATGGTAAATTAATATAATTTCTTTTTCGTTTTCTATATTTTGGCGTAAAACCCAAAAATAGTTTTCTTCCTAAATTATGAATCCGCCACTAGAATTTCATAATTATTCACTCATTCATGTTCTAATACTTGGTCAAAATGCAATAAATATATTTTTGTTCATCAAAATTAGTTAAGGAAATATTTTTCTTGATTTTTGGAAGTATCTATGACAGTATAAACTACAAGTCTACTATGAAAGAACTAAAGGGAAAACGAATACCTATCAGGCAAGGATATTTATGACAGGGCAGGACAGAAACTATAGTTTAAGCTTTTACTGAAAACATAATAATCAGTTAGCCAGTATGTAGTAGAGAACAATCTCCTTTTTAGTTTTTACAACTTAAAAATTTACGTCAAATCTAGTCCGAAATGTCATTTTAATGTCGAAACTGCCAAAAATACGTATTTACGAAAACTTCTCCACTTTTTCGAGATTTCACGTAATCTTTTTTGGACATTTCCCTAGCTCCGCACCTCTGCTTGCTCCTCAAATGTTGGTGTAAACAGACGGTGTAAAAGGGTCTGTATTTGATTTCTCATTAACAAAAGTAAAAAAAGGTAAATGTAATTCATTTTAGTAATGGTAAATTATGACTCTTTAATAATAATGGAATAACGTTTTTAAACATTTTAGTAGTCACTACATTTTTAATTAATTCTATCTGACCAATTCTTAATATTTCAAAGATATCAATTAAATAAAAGTACCATAAATAAAAGTCCGATAAATAAAAATACGAATTCACACACTGAACAAAAATCGGTAAAAAGTTCTTATAAATATTTATTTGTCTGATGTTTATTTCACACAATTTTTGTTTCGTTTATACAAATATTGTTTGTATTAAATCGTGATTATATGAGATTTTTTTAATACTTGTTTGGTTCACTAAGCCGTTGAATCAAATAAAAAATATTAATCTGAAATAAATTTTTGTTTTTCCACTGTAAATATATTTATTAAAGAGAACCAATTTTTTATTTAAATATTGGTTAAAGACCCCCACTCCAATCTTCAGCACGGAGACAAGGTTTCAAATTTAATCACGCAGTTTATTTTGATTGGCGTACTGCTCAGAGTGTTGATAGTCTAGTTTTGAAGAGTGAGTAAATACACATTTTCAAAAGTTGCTGGGCAAATATAATCTTCGTTCAATTATGGCATACATACATTCATTTTCCGTTTTATGATAGAAACCATAGCAAACACTGTCATTTATTTATGAAATGCTGTGATTATTTGATGCAAATATGTTTTGTTTGGGAGTAATTATATTTGTTTTAAACAAACAAAAAATGGTTTGTTTTGTCGTTTGTAGAAGCCAATATGAAACCATTTTTACATGCATATTTTAAATAGTGTAAAAGAACTTTTAGAAAAATTAAAATAAAAATGTCAAGGCTTTAAAGTTTACTAAAGTTAAGATATAGCTAATTTATTTTCATTTTTTCAATTATTTATCACCATGGTTTAGGTTTGCTATGCATGTGCCGCTGCATTAGTTCATAAAACAAATATTTGCTGCAAAGTTTTACATATTATTATTAATGTTGAAAAAAAAATGTTTCTACCTTCAAATAAATGATATAAATGGCCGAATTTAATTTTTTAACCCACTTTTGCACATTTGCATAAAGATTATTAGGCAGGACGCTGTTACGTTTTTGAGTTAAATAATAACATCTTTGATGTAAAAAATATATATATATATATTGAAGCAAAAAATTCCTCATAGGTTACTATTTATCCGAAACAAAACTTTGTTTGGGTTAAATAACACATTCGTTAATTGATTAACATACATTAATTTAAATAAACGAAATAAGTTCAAATAAATATTTGTTTCGCTTATGGGAAACAAATATTTGTTAGTGATCTCTATTTTTGTTTAAATCAAATGATTTGTGTTTTCAGTGTATTTGGGCCAGACTAATTATTACATTTTAATTCTCACTTTGAACTGTAAATCAAAATTAATTTCCAGTTTAAAGTGTAAATTTAATTTAATTACCTACTAGTTTCAATTGTAAATTAAGATTAACTCCAAGTTTAACTAAGTAATTAATTCCCAGTTAGAACTGTCAGTTAAGACTAATTCCCCTTACCTTTTATTTATTTACTACCCTTACAACTGTTAAATAACAACGATTCCAATTTGAAACTGACAATTAACGCTAATTCCTAGTTTAAAGTGTTAATTAGTCAATTTCCAGTTTAAATTGACATTTAAGAGTAATTCAGTGTTTAAAGCGTAAATTCTGCTCAATTTCAAGTTTAAAGTGTAAATTAGGCTTACTTCCCAGTCTAAAATGTCAATAATTAAGATTAATCTTTTAGAATTTTACGTAGCTGTTCCTCGATGAAACAAAAAGGTACCAATACATTTCTAGCATGTGTTTTTTACTTTTGAAATTTTAGGCTATTTTGATAATTTTTAGTTACTAGACGTGTTATGTCTATTCTTATTATGACATTCTAAATACTGCAGGTTAATATAACATTGTAAGTAAATACCATTTGGCGCACTTCTTCGTCTGAATGGGATATTTTACTTTACACTGACAACACAGTATTTTTTAGCGAAATTTCAGCTTAATTGACAATTTAGACTGTGACATAAGCCTAATTTACACTTTAAACTGGGAATTAGTCTCAACTGACAATTTAAATTTGGAAAGTCTCAATTTCCCCTTTAAATTGGAATAAACGTTAATTGGCAGATTCAACTGGTAATAAGTCATAATTTACATTTTAAATTAGGAATTAATTGACAGTTGCAACGTTGCAACTGACAATTAGTTTTACCTTATACCTTAAACTGGAAGTTAATTTCAGTTGTAAGTACCAGTCAGTGGAAATAAGTTTTAATTTGCAGTACTCTTTAGACTATAAACTGAGAATTAATCTTAATTTCAAGTTTAAGTTGGACCTTGTAGAAAAATAGTGGGGCCAAATGCTTTCGCTCTATTCATCTTTTTTTAATTTCCTATTTTATCGGCTGTTGGTTTTGTGCCAACCGATCAAATCGTATGTTTTAATTTTTAAATGTAGGTTTTTATATTATCTTCACAATGACACTAAAAAATTATTTATTACATAAGGTGTTATAATTCATTTCTTAGTGAAAAAATAAAATTTTTACAAAACTTGGTATATTTTGTATTTTAAAAATGTATTTTTATAACTAAATGTAGAAATAAAATTATACTCATAAGTTAAACGCAATAATTACAAGAGCTTATTTTTAAAGAAAAAAAAATATGTATATCTATACAATATTTTATTTTTCAATAAAATAAATTTTATTTCATTTTAAAATATTTATTGAATAAAAAGGAATATTATTAGTTGTTTAAATGTGAAATAAAACTTATTAATATTTTCTTTTTGTTTAAAAATAAGCTTTTATAATATTTAATTTCTAATTGATTTAATAGATTGACTCAACTATTTAGTTAAAAAAATTACTAGATACTCATATTTCTTTTATTAAAGTACCTACACTAGCATCAAGTCAAAATTAATTAACTAAAAAGAAACATTTTAATTTTAATTATAATCAGGCTCTGTCTGGTCAAATTTTAGAATATAGGACGTCAAAAATGCTTATGACAACAATTTCAAAAATACCCTTTCGTTGAAGGCTGGCAAACGTCACAGCGGTCAAGCAAACGCAAACTCTAATGGCGAATATAGCGGCATTGCCATATAGCAATATAGTCTGCATCAACACTAAGTAGGTACTACCATAAATCCTACATTAAAAATTTTAATGATGTAGAAAAACGGGCATTTCCTACAAAAACATTGTATAAATCAATTCACATCAATTTTTTTTAGGTGAAGTTTAGGACACCCAAATTTGTAAATGCGTAAATGGCAAAGATGACGTCTGGCAACATCCGAGTAGTCATACATCTTTACGTAGCGGCAACCACGCGGCGAAATCGCCGATCGGCATCTTTGGTCGACGCGAGACGACCGTCACTTCGCGAATTTATCGCGGAACGAGACTCGTTCCGATTGGCCAAGTTCATGCTCCGCCCCACGGAAATTCACGAAATGGCCGGCCGCGATCAACATAGATCGCAATAAGTAAAGGGCTAGTTAGATGTGGTCAGGGGTGTGAAAATGTTGATCCTGACGGATTAGAAAATTTGGCAACGTGTATGTATTCCTAAGCAACGACCAAAAGTAAGGATATTTCCTAGGGTGAATATGTTCTGTAAAAAAATATTAAGCAACAATATTTTTGTTTTTGTGAAAACGTCTTTAATATGAAATAGTATACCTAGTATTTTTATAATTTATTAAGCAAAAAAATTAAAACTATAAATTTTTAATGTTTGAGAATAAAATAGATAAATAAATAAAATGTTCATTAACATGATATGGGCCTATTACATAAACGTGAGTTTATTTTTTTTTTCAAAAAAATCCCTTGAAAAAAAAACAGTTTTTTACAACAAAAATTTAAAAACATAATTTTTTTTAAAGAGAGGCTTTACAACGTATGACAAATGTGGTTAGTCATTTTTGGAGGAAAATTAAAATTGTCCGAGTTTTTAAACTAGTGTTATATTTATAGAGGCGGGGATTTAATTTATATATATATTATAATATATATATATATATATATATATATATATATATATATATATATATATATATATATATATATATATATATATATATATATATATATATATATATATATATATATATATATATATATATATATATATATATATATATATATATATATATATATATATATATATATATATATATATATATATATATATATATATATATATATATATATATATATATATATATATATATATATATATATATATATATATATATATATATATATATATATATATATATATATATATAATATATATATATATATATATATATATATATATATATATATATATATATATATATATATATATATATATATATATATATATATATATTTTTTTTTATATATATATACCCTGTTGTATATATGTGATATATAAAACAGGGTAGACAACAGCTCCTGTATCTAGACTATATCTTTCTAACTTCGCTCATAATAAATATGAATAATAATCAGGACAATAAGCTTTAGCTTCCAATAACCTAAAATACCACCGATTGAAAAGGACTACTTATGTTATGTATCATCACACTGCATGTCTTAAGTATAGGCAAAAATGAAAAACGGTTCAAACATTTTTAGCTGAAAAAATATATTTGCTATTTTCGGCACTTATTTCCACACCTCACTTGTCCTCCCAACATTTTTCTTGTGGATATGCTACTGCAGATCAAAAAGTTTATCTATATCCCGCGAGTACAGCTTTAAAAAAGCAAAATGGTTGAACTAGTGGGGGTGTGCATGCAAAAAATATCTTTTTTACGTTGAAAAACAAAAAACAAATCCCCAGAGGTATAAAGTATATATTATAATTAAAAAAAAATAATTTGAATGATAAAGCATAAACATTTTCCTTTCACATAATCCGTTACTACTGTCGGTTAACTTCACTCTATTTTAGGTTTTTTTAATAAATTTTTCATATCTATATTCAGGGCATTTCAGAAAAATATATTCAAATTAAAAGATGAGCATCATGGGTTCAAAGCTTAACGAAATTTAATTCACTTTTACAATTTCGATATAATTATCCGACATAGAAAATTATTTAAAAAATATGTCTTCTGTAACTTGTATATTTCATATTATAAGTCGTATCTGCGAGGAACAGCATGTTCCTAAATATCGCTTGACTCTTCTCAAAATTATACCTATCTCATTGTTAATACAAACACCATAAAGAAGAATTTAATCTGAGTATCGTCGAATGGTTTATTGACAATCTGTTCCTGTTCTATACTGTAGTCGGTGTAGACTCTGCTATAGCAACAAGCAACCAACTACCTAGATCGGGGACCCATGTTGTTCACTCACTGTGTGTATGTTCATACATAAACAAAAACTTTGTTTAATTGCACTGTTTCGCAAATAAATAAAAATATACAGACCAATAAGATTGACTGCATTATGACTATAATAATTACATAACTTTCAAATTCTGGTTCCGTCATCTTCATCTTACATCTGCATCATATAGATAGGTGGCTACTGCCGGTTAAAATATTTCATTGTGTTAGCAAAAAGCACTACTTAACGAATATTAAAAAATGTTCATTTGTGTTTAATTCAATAATAGCATTTTTACAGACAAATACAAACAATGTAAAAAATATATTGTCCCCCCTCCCTGAGTGCTTTTTTAAACTACCCAAAGTTTACATCGCTACCCGTCCTCAAGTAAAAAAAAAATGTAAAAAAAAGTAAAATTTATGTCAATATCTGCCAAAGCATTCTAGACAGAGCAAGTATGCAGATGTAAAAAATGAAAGTGGGGATATCCTGAACAAAATTATTAGTTGTGTTATTTTTTAAATTGAGATAAATCGATTGAAAACCATTAAGTTAATTATCTAGCATTGATATCTCCTGTCAAGAGAAGAATCTGAAAATTCTGAACTCGTTCAAGAATTATATTTACAGTAACTGAAACATTTTTTTATGTTAATAAAACATAAATTGAAAGGGGAGATTCGTGGCTAGTAATTAATTTTTCCCTGTAAACTTCCGAAAATATAGAAACCAATATTTGATTTTTTTGCCTAATATTTTTACAGTTTTAATGGTCTTTATATAAATAATTGTTGATTTACTTTGTCCCTATGGTATTATCTTCCTTAGAGGACCTGGAACAATAGTATTATTAATATGGTGAATAATCACTATACCTTTAATCATCCTGCTTTTTAGTATTTTTCTGGATTTTCCAAAAATCTTATGTAGAAACCTCAGAAATTTCACATTTAGTCTAACGGGAAAAATTTAAATGTCTGCATTTTAATCAGTTTTACGATTTTTCTTAAATGTGTTACAATTTTAAATGAACACGACTGTCAAAATCGAATTTTCTTCCAATAGCTGCTTTCTTTTTCTTCGGATATTTTTTCCAGGTATTTTACTGTTAAATCAAAGAGGATTTTACGAACTTGCCATTCATAACAATGAACTTCATCTTTTCTCAACGTGTCTACAAGAAAGAAGCTTCAAAATTAAATCAAAATAAAACACGCGGGGGCATTTAATATAAATTTAGTTGTTTTGTTCGTATTCCCTTGTTGTTGCTTTTTAATTTTTAGATCTTCTGCTAAATTAATTGTAATTTGTTTATTCTATTAAATTAGTGCAAAAAACTAGATTATTATTACTTAAATGAAAAATCATATGTTATGGCTAATTGTTTATTCTTTGAAATTAAACTAAACTGAACTTAACACTATGACTGTCTGACAATCTTGTTGGCAGAAATATTGACTAAAACGCATTTAAAAAAAGTGTTATACATCGTTGAATTCGAAATAGAAAGGGCTTTCAGAATCTGATATCAGAATATCCCCATTTTCACCACGTATATAACTAATAACGTCGTCTAAAGAGCATTAAAAGTTGGTAAGAAGTGTTATACAAACCTATAAACTGAAAAAAATAATTTATTTATTTTTTCAAAATATCTCAAAATCCGAAAAATGTTTCAGGAATTTATTTTTTATTATTATTATTTATTTTTTATATTTTTATTTATATAGTTAATAAAAAATAAATTATCCTTTATTATTTTCCTATATAAAAAAAAATCATACATACATTACATACAGTACATTCATACCAGGAAACCGAATTTTACATTTTATTAGGCCGCCATTTTGTTTTGCCATACAAGATTTGCTCTAAAATTTAACCAGTCTATCCCTGTTTTACACTTGAGATTTGTACAAAACTTTAAATCAATTGGATAAGTAAGTAGCTTTTTGGTACTGAATTTTTAAATATTTCATTAGTCCGCCATTTTGTCCGCTATAATGGCTTTATACAAACATTTTACCAGTTTATCCCTACATCCCACTTTATTTTTATGTAAATTATGAGGTCGATTCGATAAATAGTTTCTTATTAATGATTATTTTTACATTTTGTGAAGCATCCATTTTGTTCCGCCATATTGCATTTTTACCAAAATGTTACCATTCAGTCAATCAGATAAGTAGTTTTTGAGCTAGGTCGCTTACTGGCAGACCGACAGAAAACATATAATAGATAATATAGACATGCCAAAAATTATAGCGGCATAGATAAGATTAAGTTATTTTTAATGTTACATTTTATAATTTTGTATAGATAAATAGTGTGTTGGCAAAATTGTAATACTCCTTCCCCCCTCCTTTAGACCCATTCCTGATAGCTCCTACTTAAATCGGCTTCCAGTATGTTACAATTTATAAAAAATTTAAGTTAAAAATAAATGCCTCATAAGCTAAGCATGTTGATTAATAAGTAAACGTAATGAAAATTAAAATGTAGGTGGTGTAGTCAACGGAAATATGAGCATTTTTATAATAACCCCCCGTAGGAAGAGAAATCCTCAGGAGAAATGAACACTGAAAAAAACTAAAGACTGACATTAATCATGTCTCCACCCACCGAAGAATTAATTTAAATCTACCTACGCTACACCTGAGCTCCCTGTGCGGCAGAAATGAAAACTTGCAAATTTGTATATATTAAAATACATTAATGAATTTACATGCATATCAAGATTATTAGCTGAGTGTAATAAAAATGAAGGAAATTAAAAACTTAATATCTTGTGGATTATAATTTTTTAAACAAGTATTGAATTTCTGCAAATTAATATATCAGTTGGTAAAAAAATGTAACATTAATAAGAAAAGGATATGAGACAAACACTACCAAAATAGAAGTAGCACGGGGCTTTGATGCACATTATGTATCTCTCATGACTTCCTTGACGAGAACAAGTGACCATCAATATAAGTACCACCATGAAATGTAAAACTTCTAAACACATTGTTTGGCACAATAAAAACATCGTTCAAACTTTTTGATTCCTTTATTTAACTTTTATCTATTCATCTTCCTTCATTACACGTTACTCTCTTCAAACTTGTCATTTGCAACCACATAACATCAACCAGCCCCGACATTGCCTCATCCCTCCAGTGTTTAAGGCATTTCCTTGTCCAAAGACATTTTTCATCTACTGCCATTTTAATTTGTTTAAGTTTTTCTGGTACGTCATCAAAAGACATACAGGGAAACAATCCGACAGAATTAATGTACTGAAGATCTTCTTGATGACTCGTTTCCATGACTCATTAAAACGCGGTGGAGAAAAACTTACAGAACAAGTTTGAAAATTTCGCTCAAAAAAATGAACATATCAACCTATTATGCAAGAATATGATAGCGTTAGCGATGGCACTCAAAATAAGGTGACATCCTTGAAGGGAACAACAAAAGTTGGAACTTCCAAAGTGAAAAACAAAGTGCATACAACAGAAGAAAGTTTCCCTGTAATGTGACCGTCTCTATTTTCGAGCAGATGCAGCAAAGAGTCAGAATATTACACCATGACCGACACTTATAAAGTTAAAAAAAACACATTAGATTCCATTACAGCTGACACAGACATAGAAGACTGCAACATAGTATATGACAATAACATTTCAATTTATTCATGGATGAAAATAAGGACAATCTGCATATATTACGAATATATAGATTCAATTCACCTCCTACGAAATATAGTATCAAAGATCTAATACATCTAAAACATACAACTGAGAAGACATAGTGGAACCCATTAATGGAAACTAAAGAAGTTTTAATTTTTTATTAACCAAGAGCTCACAAAATGGCTTTGATTATATGCCGGGCCTAACTAGGAGGAATTAAAATTACATATCTGCTTTCAAGATCGTCTGCGATGTTATTTACCGCTCCAGTGAACATTGTAGTTTTCAGATTGATATTTGTTTTTAACAGTTTTCTTCTGTATGTATTTGTTCTAGCATATCAGCTTTTTTAGATCTGTTTAACTGCATGTTAAATTTCGCTTTATTTTATGTTAAGTGAACATTACTCCTTATTTACTACATAAAGATGTTATAATTTCTGCCATTATCTATAAATAATAACTATATTTGTCAGTATGAATCTTATAATAGTAAATGCAGGGAAATTATAGATAAATTAGAAATCCAGTTGTTAAACCTGAAAGTTATATCCAATAATTTAGATATCTCTATAGTAAGAAATTCCTATTTTGCACTAGTGGAATCCCATCTTAAGTATTGTATCTATTTCTGGGGCTCATGCTCACAATACTTGTTTGATTCTGTATTTGTTCTTCAAGGACGAGCAGTAAGATACATGTGTAGAGTTAATATTCGTGATTCTTGCCGTCCCTTCTTCGTAAAGTACACAATTTTAACATTTTTATTTTAGAAACCCTTGTTTATAAAAAATATAAACATGCATTATTATTGCCTCCACATCACAGTACCCGGCATTCAGTTAATCTTAGCTTGAATACCTATTCCTTAAAAGGATTAATTAAAAAGAACATTTGGATATGGTGGTGAAAAATGCTTTAATCTTCCTTCAAGTCTGAAAGGCAGCAGTGTGATATAAGATTTAGAAAACAAAGAAATTCTTGCTGGGGAAGGCATATTACACGCTGATCGAGTTTTTTAATGACAAATTTACTTAGCCCTATTTACTATTTATTTTTAATATATTTACACAATTTTGTGTTTGTAACTAAAATGACTTTATGTATTTTAAATTTAGTTTCAAGGTAAAATTTCATTTGTTACATGATTATATTTTATTGTATCCACAATTTTAAGTAGCTTTGTCAATAAATACGATGTATTTCAGACAATAAAGCATTTTTTTAATTGAAATATATAGTAAATGCATAAACTGTTGTTGATTTTATTGTCTGTATATCTTTACTGTATTTCAGACATATATGAAAATTTAATAAGTTAACTGATTTTTTGAAACAGCGTTAACATATTCTAGTTAACACTATTTCATACTCTTATTTCTAGAAAGGTTTGCAGTAGGTAAGAAAAATACATATTTACAAAAAACAAAAAATCTAAGGCTTTTAAGATATCATCAATCTTTCTTGAGATTTCCGAGTATTCCGCCTAATGGCCATCACTATTTTAAAATGTTTTAAAATTCGTTGCTTTCTAAGAGGTTTTAACATAAACTCCCTAAATTCCTTGCAGCTTAAATCAATTCATGAATGATCTTTTAATTTCAATAGTTACCCAGTAATACGATATAACTGATGAACGGACATAGTTACTAGTCATGACAACGACTTAAAATGTGTACGGTAATCATTCTAAGAAAAATTCTGCATAGTCCGCTGCCCATTGACGTCACCATTGGTATTCGGTGTACCGTTGTTTTTCCTGTCTATAAACGAATGAACGTGCTATGGCGAAAAATATTTTAATAACCTGAACGGCATGCGTATCTATGCTAACGACTAACTGGTTTAGAATTCTGCAAATGCCATGGAATTTTACTCTGAACCTTGCATTTATTAATATAAAGTTTTCTAGTAGATAACTGCTTTTTTGGAAGAGCTATCTGAACTTATATTCTTCTTTATTCTTTATATAACAGTGTTAGTTTAAGTTATTATTGCCCATTTAAGAAAGCAGGTAGGTAATTATTGAATAATAAATATGTATTTCAAAATTAAAATACCGAAACAGGATTAAGCTTGTCAATACTTAGTATGTTTTAAAATACTTAAATAATTTCGTTAACTGTTCAAAATGATAGGGGTGTGAATTATGAAAATTATAATTTTTTTTAAGACTTAATGTTATAGCATCTTTTTCTACAAATTTTTATTGTACCGATTTACACGTGTATCTAATTTTTTTTTATAACTTTTTCCCAAGTTTTATCAAACAATGCTTTAACTAGAAATAAAATTTGAAAATCCCGCCAAATAGCATTTTTTTAACCGGGCTTCTTCCCTTAGCAGCAAAATGATTGATTTTCATCGTAGAAAAAGAGACTTTTTCATCTGCCTGTCTATGGCCACAGACACCATATAAATCATTTTAATCACATTTGGCTTTTTATTTCAGACCTCATACTCCATTTTCTAGTCTAGTCATCTAACTACAATAAATATCAAATGTAAATTTACGGAAATTAACTGCCATTCGTTTTAAGCAAGTCATTCTGTCATTGGTCAGAGACTTGAATAAATTAGTATATGACCGGAGGGGAAATAGGCAGCATAATGATATGTTGGATATTTTATAAAATATCCTGACACATTTGCGGAACAGACAGCCAATCGGGTTTTTTATAATTTACGTTCAATACGGATTTTGCATTAATTGATTTTATCGAAATTTATCTCAAAAGGACGAAAATATATACCGTGACCCGAATAATCAGCAATAATCAAAAGAAATATAAGTATTCTTGGCCTTGTCCTATGATTAATTTAAGCTTTAAAGTATTGGCCCCACGTTTATAAAATGACAACATTGGTCGTACACTGAAATAAAATGCCCTCACTGAAGAAACGAATCATTTGTTTTAAACAAAATTAATTTTAATTAAACAAATATTTGTTTCCTATAAGCAAAACTAATATTTGTTTAAAAAATGACGAAAATTTATTTGAACTTATTTTGTTCACTTCAATTAATGTACTGTTAAGAAAATAAATGTCTTATTTGACTCAAGTAAAGTTTTGATTCGTAGAACTAAGCAATTTGATTTTTGTTTTTTTCAAAAGCCTAAAAACATACTGTCTTTAATGTTACTTATTAAATTTAAATATATAATTTGTTAATGTGAGAAATAAAAATGCTATACGTTTTTCTTTAGTGCCTGAACAGCTTTATTTAAATTATTCTAAAAGTTCTCTTAAACTGTCTAAAACATGCATGTAAACATGGCGGCACATGGCTATATCACATGTAATAAGTTAACAAAAAAATCCTTAACATAAACAAAAAAAAACTTTTTTATTTAAAAAAAATATATCTATAACTAAACAAAAATATGTATGCATCAAATAATCATCAACATTTCCTAAATAACGGTTTGTTTAAGAAGAACAAATATTTACTACTTATGTATACGTCATTTGTGGAAGCCAATGTGACAATGTCATTTTTACATACATATTTTAGATGTGAGAGAACTTCCAGAAAAATTGAAATACGGCTGCTGAGGCCCTAAGCGGTATCAAATTAATTTCCATATCAAAGTAATTTCCAATCGATTTATCTCAGAAACTATTGTATTCAGCAAAAGTCAGCAGGGCCATTTTTTATTCAAAATATATGCACTTTCATTCTTGACATGTACATAATTGCTCTACCTGCAATATTTTCGCAAATTGTAGGGGGTCTAACAATGTAAATATTATTTAGTTCAAAAGGACCCTCCAGGAGCTAAAACAAAAAGAAAATCCCGCCTATTAATGTTATAGACACTGCCACTTTTTGATGTTTTTCTGGCTATGTGTCTAGAAAAAGTCCGTTTCAAAAATAATTACTTTTTAATTATGGCTGTCAAAATTCTCAAACAAAAAAAAGCGGTATGACTGTAGACATTGGAGCCATAACAATATTTATACGTATTTTGTGAATCACACAATGGCCTCACAACTTTAGATAACTACAAATTTAAATGTATCTAGCTTTATAAAGACCTAGGCACAACATAAACAAATTAATGTGAATATTATGCGAAATATTCTCTAAATTTCACCAAGCCTGATGAAGATGCAAGCGAAATTTAGCTTGTATAATAAGACTGAATGCATTCGTATATTTTCCCGCTACACCTCCATCTAAGCCTGTAGTATATAAAAGAATTTCATATGCCTGTGCCTCAAAAGTTCCTTTTTTTCAGCTGCAGCACAAATTTTCTTTACGCTCTTTGTATTTTTTGAACTTAGAGCGTCATATTCCCGAAAGCGCGTCTTAATTATTTTTAATTGATATATCGTCACTCGATGGCACTGGAACATATATGTCAAACAGACTTTTAATACACAGCAAACCGTGATTATGCATCATTTTCAAATCCTGTTCTTAACTGACAACTACAACACGAATAAAACTTAAAAAAGCATATATTTCCAAGCTTTTAGCAGTGTCTTTTTTATCTATGAGCAGACCACAAAGGTACCGTGGGATACTCTGGGGTTGAAGACTACACAGTTCCTGCGCAGTCTTTTACAAATTCTTACCACCAGGTAACATTATAAGTAAACAACAAAATTGAATAATGTCAAACTCATGATGGAAAATTCAACATAAAACATAAAAATACTAATTTTCCGAAGATATTATACAAAAAAAAACACTATCCTGATGTTATCAGCTACCAAAATTCAGCACACTAGACCATCTGCTATGAAAACCATTAAATGGCAGGTAATATTTTAATATCAGGAAAGAAATGAAGGCCAAATTGCTGATTAAGAAGACCCGAAATAACTAATGCACTTCAAATATTCCTGAGAGGGTTATTTCAGTAGTACCTAATAGTAATATATGAAATCTGAGAACTATTTGGCCAAACTCCATATAAAATTAAACCTATCTAATTACTATGACAGCTTGCCATACATACATTATTATGACACTCGAAATTCAACCATGTGCCATGGATAGATACTGTTGGGACAGAATTCCATTTATCCATTTTTTTAACTGCATATTGTTGTGCCGATTCCTGTTAAAAAAATTGAGTATTCCTAAAATATAGTTTAAGTTATATTTAAATGGTTATTTAGTGAAAAAGTGATAGAAAATCTTCTGGGCCGTAAATGAATCGTTTTTGTTAAATCACAGCACTTTAAATTGTGAAATAAAAATTAAATAAAAAATGGCTTTGCATGTCAAAATGATATAAATAACTTTAGTTGTAAAATGACCCAATCAAACAGAATATGCAAACATATATAGGGTGTCCCATTCAGTGGCCTAGCCATAACTGGCTTCTGGGAGGGGCGAGTTTAATCTTTTTCTTCAAAAGATTCAATGCTGAATTTAGTAACATAGCTACGTTACTAGCAGTGCTACGGTGCTGATGAACAAAGGCTTATGGCATATAAAATAAATTGTTAAGCTTCGAAATTTTATACTTAAAATTGGAAAAACCCCCTGAATATGTCACTGGTCTCATGTAGAAATCAAGATTTAATAACATAAACTCGTAAATTCAATAAGATATGGCAACGTTATCATACTATAAAAAATGTATAATTAAAGCTTGTTTAAGCAACCAAAACTTCATTTTAATATCTTGCTTAAGGAAAAAGTTATAGGAGTGAGCCACTTATTTGTGGCACCAGGTATACGGAAAATCTCGAATAACAAGAAATTGACAAATAAACGAATGGCAAATTACTCTAAGAAAAAACTAAACTTACCTTCCTTACGGAATCAGACAGGTAATTTATTCATAGAATTTCACAAATCTCTGAAAGATACTTAGACTAAACAAATTACTGATCCACCATCGAGAGAAACGAATAATTCTAGATCTGGATAGAATTGTTAACAATATCAAGATTAACCGATATTTCTCTATCGGACTGGATTGAAGTTTGATCATGGACAAAAATCGCAAATATTCATAGTTACTGCTCAATAAAATAAGCAAATTAATCGTTTTGGACGAAGATGTTTTATAAATAAAAACGTTTAAAAACGAATTTTTGAGGAATACTGACTCAGATGTAATTATAAATAAACAGCAAAAACAAAAACAAGTACACCTTTTTATAAATTTTCTTGGTTTTCTGCTACCTTTAAGGGGGAACTGCACGCAGTATTATGGATCATTTGCAAGCCTTCCGCCGCTGCAATATTATGTTAAAACTATAAGAGATATGTATTAGCTTCAATGTGATTTTAATAGGGAAATATCTATAGTTGGGCGCTAAAGGCGAATTTTTATGAAAAAATCAAATCTAGAATTATAAAATAAATTAGATTTGTCCATTTTCGACAATTTTTTGACCACTTTTTGACGCAAATGCCGTCGCATATAATTTTTTTTCCACAAAATGGCTCTTTTCCGCCTTGCATTGATCCTCTGTCTACGTAACTGCAAAATTTTAAATGGTAAATCGTACTCATGTTTTTGTATTTCTGCAGCGCGTGAACCCTTTTGAACCCATTTTTACACGAAATGTAATTTAAATTACCATACATAACACATTTTTTTGAGGTCGGACGTGCAGGAGGTTTTCTCTAATACGTAGGTACCTTTTCATCTTACTTTGAACTTGATAAGACCTTGTCGCTGGTTTTTCACTTTTTGCGTGCAGTTCTCCCTTAATGCAAATTTAGTAAGAATCTCTTGTTTTTTATTTTTAAAAACGTTTAAAATACTTCATTTTCCTGTTGTTTTTTTCTTTTCATTGCCTTATAAATACCTTTAGTATTATTAAGTACTATTACAAATACTGTTTTTAGTTTTTTTCATGTAAATAAATACGTAAATAATATTTTATTTATTGGGCCAGGAAACACGCATATTTCGAGGTCAAGCTGACCGAGTCCCACGCTGTCTATGTTCTCAACCTACCTTAGAGAAAATGCTTTTTAAGGAATTGATTAAATTTGTAGAAATATCTTTTAATTTCTAAAATTACCATAGAAAGACCATCTACAAAAACGTACTCAAAAATTAAAAAAAGTAAAAAATAACATTTTACACCACTTTAAAAATCTGACTTATGAAATCTGTTTTAAACTACTATTTGATTATCAGGTGCTAAGAAAAGCCATGTATCTATATATTTAAAACATCAACGGCCGGTTGGAGAAAGCTCAACTAAAGTTTAGAATATTTAACGAAATGTCAAATTTGACAGCGATAGATTTCTGTAAGCAGCTTGTCAAATCCGAAAGCTCCGTTAAATATTATAAACAACAATTAAGTTTTGTGCAATGCCAGTTCGTGAGAGAGTTGTACTGCACCAATTTACATGATTTTTTTTTAAAATGATCGTCTGGTCACCGGTCTTTCTACACTATTTTTTGTATTGTTTAATTGCGTATTTTTTCTATAAAACCGATATATTTTCCTTCAATAAGATTTCTGGTCGATATGGTGAATGTACCCCATATTCTTATAATTCCACTGTAAACTCATCGCGCCATCTAAGAAAATGGTAGAACAAGGTCTGCCGGGCGAGCTGGTTTGATATTAGTTGCTTTCCTTTAGAATTCATTTAGAGGCACAATATGGTCTAATACCTCAAGAAATATCTATTTATTACTGGTTATTAGTTTGATGTCGGCTACATAAGTCAAATATTTGAAGTCCTTCAAAATGTTAATGTTACTTTTCAGCGCGCTTTTGAAGTCGGTTATATTTCTTTCAAAAATTTTTTATTTTTTATATTTTTAGATTTTTTATTTGATTATTTTGGCATTTATTATTTTTAATTTAAATTTTTTTTTAAATTTTTTATGCTAACTTTTGTTTTTAATGCTTTTAAACAAATAGATGTTTGTATATCCTGCACTAAAATATTTTTTAAATTGATTAGTTGTTTATTTAAAATTTAAAGGGGGTATTGCGTAAACTCTCTTCTGCTTTTTAGATATATTATATTCACCAACCCAACTTCAGTATCTATTAACGTTAAGAGCAAGACACAAATAATTAAAGCAGTTTGCCAGATGTTCATGTTTTTCCGCACATTTTATATTTCTGCGCATGCCCCTTATAACATAGGATAGAAATATTGGTACTGAAACCACCCTGGAATGCTGCTTTACAACATGGCCAAAAATCCATTCAATTCCGTTCAGTAGTTGCAGATAAAATTGCGGCCTTACACACATACAGGTCGAAAACAGAACCTCCTTCGTAAATAAAATGGAAAATTTTTTCTTTAGTTATAACTGTGTATCGATACATTACATTCGAGGGGTCCAGTCCGACGCTGTCTATTTTCACAATCTACAGTAGAGAAAATGCTTTTAGTGAGTTCTTTTTTGTAGACATAACTTTTTTATTACAACGGTAGTACCATACATTCGCCAATTACAAGGGGTCATCAGTCGCCCTGTCAAATATAAATTGTCCCACGATGTCATCTCGTTGGGAGACATTCGTAATGCTGCCGTCCCGAAGCGCGACTTCTACACTCGACACGGAATACCGGGAATTCCCCGGTGCGACGACCTTTGTGGGCAAAGGTGCGCGTTGGGCACCTGTCTACTGCTGCTGCTGCAGTTATATTATTAAGAAAATGACGCCGGAGCACTTGCCGGTGGAAATTGGTCGTGGTCGATGGCGTCCAATTAAAAAAATCATCGCCGTTAACCGCACACAACCGATGTTGCTCCACTGATACAAAATATGATTACGTATTCACTTGCTTGCCGGATCGGCTCTGATACAGTATCACAGCACTAAAAAATATTAACCTACTAAAAATAGTAGTTAATTTTTTTAATTCTTTTTAAATTCTCGTTGTCCATTGTACAACGCCAACCTAAGAAACCATAATCCAGATGTTATAATGAATAAATTACCCCTTTTCTATTTCTTTAAGATAATTATTAGATTAATATAATTTGTTTTCTATATATCCAAATTCAGTAGCCTTGACACCGTGAGGCAGCAGCCGTAAGGAATGTACTGTCGACTGGCGCTGGCCAACTGGAAAAACGAAAACTGTTCCTGGGCCCTGGTATTTTTAATCTGTGGCATTAGTACTAGTACAAACAGATAAGTTCTACTGTAGGATAATTTCCTGAACTTCCGATACATTGTTAAAATCAAGTTTATTTATTAAATGGTAAAACTTTTAGGTAAGATGATATATAATGTGAGACAAAAGATACCTGTTTCTCTACCGAATCTCAAGGTCTATTTGGATATTAGCCCATGGCGGGCGGTTGAAATTATCAACATATTATTTTTACACGTTCCATGCAAAACATTTTAAGAAAATATTAATTATTACAAATTTTGCTGAACAATGGAGGGGGGGTTGAACCTTGGGGCTACGGCCCAGCTTTTCATAATATTTCTCTAATGACCACTGATATGCCAGTAGACTATATTATTTATAACAGAAAAGTTCCATTTTTTACCAAAAAGCCCATCAAAAACTATCAAAAGTCCAGAACTTTTGGAAATATTTTTTTAGGATGGTCTAACTATCAAAAAATGCAATTAACTTTTTTTCAGAATTGCTATGCATGTTTTTAGTTTTTATAGTGTTTTCCCATTTCAAATTTTCATAAAAAAATAAAACTAGTTTTTCATTTAACGCAGAAACAAGCTAACTTCCTGACCTGACCTCACTTGGCCATAATAATTTTTTTCTACATATTTTGTTAGTCATGGCTCAATTTGGAATTTATCTGAAGGGTTTTGGAGGAGCTTACAACGTTTATTCAATTATTTTTGAATTGAGTTTGGTGAGTTAGGGTGTTTTCGAAATTATTCAGTCAAACGCCTAATTTGAAACAAATCAATAAAGATAAACCCTTTAAGTAATTCAGGTACGCCACTGGAGTTCGTGTTCGAGTTCGTATATTAGCGTAAAAAGAACGGGAGAGGTTGTTGACTGTTCTATGTTGTTGTGATTCTGTCTGAGGCCCGCATTCCTCCACCGGTTTAAACATATACACGCACACTCACACACGTTAAAAGTCCGAGCAGAGAGCAATGTTGCCGTGTATAGTAAACCGATTAATTTCAGTAATTAAGAGCTCCTGTCTTCATAGTTAATGCTGAAACTATTTCTTAGTTTTAATTTTTCCTTGTAAAATAAGAAAATATAATTGATTTCTATTAAAATTTTAGACTCAAAACTTATAGGTAAGTATTTCTATTTTGAAATACTAAAATTGGTTTAAAACCTAGTTTTGGCCACGTTGATCAACATATACAAAATCCTAATGAATGTTTAGGTTTCTGAAAGAATCATCCTGTTTTTAATCAACAAATGAAACTCAAAGAAAAGACACAGATTATAAAAAATTAAAGTTTAGAACACCGAAATCAAAATAAAATCGCTTAAAAAACTATATTAAAAATATTTGATTAGACATAGAATATATTTAATTAAAAGAAAATCAAGTGTAAACAAAGTTGATCTACTACAAATTGTCTGGTATAATCATAAGACGTGGCACCACTGCAAGGGACAAGGACGGACAAGAGAGGCAATGCACTCTACTGTATGTATCTCATGCTCTTCTAAATTAGTCCGATCTCTAAAGGTACAATTAGAGATAAAAAACATATTATTACATGAGTTGATAACGACAAGAAATAATAAAAGATCACGTTTACAAAAAAAGTGAAAATGACTTAAAACGCGTATGAACATAACATATATTTTCTCTAGGGGCGTAATGTTCGAATTTTAAAAAGTCCGCACTCCCAGCTCCTGGCGTAATGTTCGAATTTCAAAAAGTGCCAACTTTTTTATATACGCACCTAGACCCCAATGCATATCCGCATTCCCAGCTCCTGGATGTAATTCCAGGACCATTAATAATTGAGAAATTATTTTTTAATACTTATTAATAAATATTAATAAATCAAGACCTTGTGACAATCTACAAGAATTAGTTATTAGCTTAATTATTCATTATTATTATTAATTATATATTATTAGTTGTTAAAAATTAGTAATGATTTATATATTTTCATAAATCTATAATTCAATTAAATATACCCAGCCACAGAAAATTCTTATAATTTTGTTATTTCTTTGACAACTGTCAAAAGTAAAGCTTTATATCAAAGTAGAAAGATTAGTGTGAGCAGAACCTATTGTTTTGGGAAAATTTGACTATGAGCGACAAAGCAAATTTTTGCCTTTCGGGTAGGTTGGTTTAGTCTCATATCCAACACTAACCTACGTTACTGAGGAAAAAGAGACCAGATCTACTTGCCGTGGCAGTTAAAACTCTTAGTTCACCAGTTACGTTTTTCTTATGTTACTGTCATGTTTTGTAATTGTGATATTTAGGAAAAATATTTGTTTGATTGTTGCATATGTCGTAAACTTATTACTGTCAACTTAGACCTGGTCTAAATATACAAAATACATCTTTACTGAATTCGGCTGTAATTATTGTTGAGATATCAACACGTAAAATCTAAAGGGTTACCCTCGAGGCAATTAATTGCTCACTTATTAGATTTTTTATGACACTTCTTATGAGGTCATTTGTTAGTCGATGTATTACTAGAAAAAAACAGGTATATAAAAAATGGCTGTCTGCAATCATTTTGCCTTAACTGGTACGATTTAGATTTTAGAGGCTCTTAGAGTGTGAAATTGTCAATTAAACTTAGTAACTGAAAAATAAATGGGCTGGATGACGGATGGTCCGCTTTTGTTAAGAAACTTTCAAAAAATAAATCGTATGTAATGGATTTTTATTAACACGATATCCAGCTATTGAGATAATTCAAGTAAAATATGTATAATTATGATTTACACAGTTTTATTAATAACTTATTTTTTCTAGATTCAACTAATTTCTCACATTTTATTAAGCGAGTCTTATAAAAATGTTCTTTTATTAGACAAAAACCAGATATATTACTTTTACCTGACCAAGCAAAAGTAACAGCTCACTAAATTGTAGACAAAAAGATATTTAACAAAAATAATGATAAATATAAGACAAAACGAGTTTATGGAGCAAAAAACAATATTTTCATTTCTTATTATTTTTGTTATTATTATTTCAATCATTATTCTCCAATAATTATTGCGATCGCATACAAAACATATGCATAAGCTCCCGCACTATAAAGGCAGTTTAGTGCCACTGCATTATGTTGTTTTGATTCCGAGGCCATTTAGGGCCCCACAAAAGAAATGTGCTGGATGAATGTGAGAACCGAGACGTTAAAAGCTGACGCCGCAGGCCGCATTCTTCTCTCCGATTGGCGGCGTGTCTCGGCCTTTCTTCTATAACAATATTCGGCATTCGATATTGATGATCCATCGATTCGACTTAGTCATTATTGTTTTCGAGATTTCTTTAGAATAATAAAATAATAAAGTATGTGAAAGTCTAATATTGATAATTCACGTCCAAAATGATTTTTGCAGCTTTTTTGGACATACGTGAAGAGAGACGGCAACATCTTCACATATTTTTATAAACACATTTTCCTAAATTGCTTCCAAACGGTGAGAAGTCTCAAAAAAAAGATAAAATTTGTAAACTAAGATAGAAAATTCGACCTACGTACACTACATTAGTTACATCCTGGATAATTTTTCAAAATGTATTATAGTCTCTGAATTAAAAATATATACAGAAATTTAAGGCACATCAAAAACTAATGAAATTTTAACACCCTATATCTCGAAAACAAAGCGTTCCTGGAGCCATGTTCATAGGATTTTTTAAAAATATTTTAAGGTGTAGAATAACAGACCCTACAAATATTTATAATTTCCGCACATCATGTATAGACTTGGTTTATATTTATAGACCAAATTTCAACAGTCAAAGTGCTTCTAGTTTACACAAAAACATACAAAACAAATTTAGAACAAGATATGAAAATAGAAGAGGTTCTCAGCCTTTTCTGTCAGTTTACTTAAGTATTAATTTGAATCCGGGCAGCCTTGCCTGCCGAACATTGAGCGATCCCTTCGCGCAATATTACTGGTAAAAATTAGACAGAAAACGTTTTGGAGATTCGCTCTATTGTCCTAATTGATAAAATCCGGTCAAAATTTAGAAAAAGAATGCAAATCGGAACCACACAATTACCCAACAGATGGAACATTTCCTCAATAAAAGAAAAACAAAACAATGATTGTTCCATAAAATTATTATTCACTGACAACATCTACATTCCTAGCTCGTATCTAAACGGTTGATCTAAAGAGCACACAGAAAATATTAACGGATATCGGAAGAATGTAATATTCTCATTACACCGCCAAAGGAGAAAGGCATCCAAAGTGCCAAACAAAACGGTGACCGTTAGTTTAATGTATCTTCGTGCATATTATTGTTGTCTTCGTTTCATTACATTTCTTGTGACTGACGTAACGGTACGTTTTATGACCATTTTTATGACGGGATCCACTGTAAATATACATATGTGAAATATTTTCGATATACCAGGTGTGGATGCCAGTAAATCGAAAATATTTGACCTGATATTTGATGGAAGTAACTTAAGAAAGACAGGTTAACAATCTTAAGATCCATGTTAGGATATACTTTACTTTTCACTAATGAAGCAATATCTCTCGCAAAAATCTGCCCCGAAATATTCTCATATGCTTATACGGACACACACCCTCGTACTTACCTTATCGAAATTCACAAACATCCTGCGCACCCTTGCCGTATTAAAACCAGAACGCTTATTGTGGCAGGTCGCTTTCTTCATAATTCAAAGAAACGATCTGCATTTTATTGTGCACAAACATTCCAAAATTCTACCTGAACATAATGACGCTCCACTATATAAAATTCCCACGTTCACTTTCTCAGAAAATCAAGTTTAAAATATATCTTGGAGCATGGCTTTGACGCTTGGGTTGAAAATGCCAATAAATTTTTAAGTATTGGCAGGGAGTGTGTTATTTATTCTCCCGGCTTGAACATAAAAACTTGACTATTGTGAGAGGACCGTCCGATACTTCTTGTCCCTGATCCTGTGTCTTGAATACCTAATTGCTTTCATACCATCGCAATTTTTTTATTTGCATAAGGATTAATAAACGCCACGTATTTAACGATGTATGGACTTGAGAGCTTATTAGGACAAAAAATTATACTAGTTTTACCACTTCCACTCAGTTTCAAAGTATGGAGTGGCGATACGAGTTTCTTCAAATTGCAGATATACAGGGTGTTTAATTTTTCTGAAATCAACATCAATTTTGGTATCTTAAATGTATATTATACTTTCATCAAATGGGTCTCTTCTTGCTGATTATAAATATACCAAAATATACCAGTGTTGATACCATTATCTTTAAAGATACTTGAGAAATTTGACAAAAAGCCTGCCATAAGAGGCAATGTTTTAGAGAGAGACCGAAAATTTTCTTCTTTAGTGATATGGCTTCTTATGGCCGGGTTTTTCTCAAATTTCTTTAAAGATAAAGGTATTAAACTTGGTATAAAAAGGCCAACTTGATGAACGTATAATATACAGGGTGTTATATTTAAAAAAATCAAAGTTGATCTTGATTTCAGAAAAACTAGACACTCTGTATACCACTAAACTACACACCAAAAATCCTATAATTTAAAGAAACTTTTGAATTTAACTTTATATCTAGAAAACAGAAAGTTAACGAGGGAGTGCATTTATAACCAAAAACCCTGTACATCCATTAAGGCTCAAATATTTTTTTGGGGATGCTGAAAAAGTCTGATAAACTACCTGCACAACGTTGCCACGTTTCCGGTCCTAACGCCTACAACGCTAATTGCCAAAGTTGGTGTGCGAAAGAAGTAATAGATTATGCTGGTTTGAAACTTATCATAAACCCACCGAACCTACCCAACAAAGATCCTTGTGTTTTTTATTTATTTCTAAAGCTGAATGATCTTTCAGTCAAGAGTTATTCTGTGATCGAAGTTCAGATTTTAAACAAGGAGGCTTGTATCTTGTACGTTCGAGAAGACCGATTAAGATAGAGGATTACCTAGTTTGGCTAAGTAAAGGTGACTATAAGAAAACTACATTTTTTAATAAGAATACTACATAAAAAATCATTAAACATATTTGCAAATAATCATTAAAATATATTCATATAACTAGGTACTAGTAGGCCATCCCGAGCCCTTATAAGCAATAACAATTGAACCAAAGTAGTTGTAATAAAAAATATCCAGTTTATACCCCGTTGTAAGAACTAGTTTAGAGCTAGATAATCCCTCTGCTATGATCGTTCTGTCCTTTGCTATCATCCTGTTTCGAAATTCCCGAGCCCACTGACCCGTTTCTCCGCCGGGTTATCGATTGGTTGACGACACGGTTATTTAAATTTACGATTCGGAGTTCAACGAACTATCGTCAGTCCGATAGTAATGTTTGGCACACAAGGTTATAAAAAAACCTACGTTTATTTGGATATTTCTTGTAATAAAATTAAACATCGTAAATTGTTTACCAATTGGTCAATGTCCAATCGAAGGAATGACTCCTTTAATAAAATACTTCATCCAGATTCAATAATCCTTACAGTTGGAAAAAAAACTTAAGCAAATTTTATTTACTTACATCTGGATCATGGAGAAAACCTGTTAGAGAAGCACAAATAACTTTAATAAAGTGTTTCTTAAACTTCGGTAATTGATATCACCAATAGAATAAAGTTACCGTTGGTAATCAAAGCATATTTCATTGGAGAACTCTCGCAGTTCGTATCAATTCAAAATGCCCCGAAGTTCGACTTTAATTTATCATACTTTAGGGAAGTAGAAGTCAAAAATGCCAAATATTGTAAGAAATACGTGCAAAATATATTTATTTATTTGGGTTTGACACATTTCAAGTGCAGATTAAGTTCAAAACTACATATTTCAAATTCTGAGGGTAATGTAGGTATACATGTGCAAGAAATAAAATTTTCAGATAAACAATATCTTATTATTTTCACCTTATCGCCTGGACTGCTTGGCGCCATTGTCAGCAGCCAACAAATCAGCATTTTTTGCGTTATTGATTATTATTAAACAATCCGGCTCCTGTGGTTAAAATACTCTTTCCAGCGATAAAATCCCATTAGCTTTATCGATCATACCATAAATGAGTTCGTGGTAGTCGTTTATTCCCATTAAACCTTGTATTGTTTATTTACATACACGAGTCGAAAAAATGTTTTAGACGATAAATCGTCATAAAATAGCTTCCTACAGCGTGTTTTACTTAGATACTAAAGCAATCATGTTTATTTTATTAAAATTTATATTTATGTTAGACAATGATTGAGAGTTAATAAAAGCATTTTGTCATGTGTAGTGTATCTTTGAAACTATTTCATAACACTATTTTACTTAATCTCCACGCTACCTCGAGAACAATTATTAACTAAAAATATGGCTATTTTTAACTTTTGGCAGACAGGAGATTCAGTGCAAATTCACATTTTTGAAGCAGATCTTAATAATATTTGTAATTATTTATTTGTATTTGAAACAGTTCGTTCCGGGAGCATGTAGTATACATATTTAAATAAAATATGTATGGTCTTTAAGAATTAGGATAGTTTTCAACTATTAAAAAGATTGAAAAAAAAAGGAGACCACTTCTTCCAAGTTATAATTAGGCATGTGGTAAAACTCAACCCTAAACTTGTAAATATAACATCAAATGGTTTTCATATATGTAAATGTCCCCAACCCCAATCAAAGAATACTTTTAGATTTCAATTCCAGAGAACTTCTATAATAAGACAAACTGAAATAATTAACTACCTAGTTATTAATAATTATTTAAATTATTTATAGAAATTGTGGAGTTATATAATTTTCTTCGATGGGATAAAATAAAATACTTGGATTTCAAAACTTTAGTTAGACTCAGGCTCAGAGGAGCTATCAACAAAAACCCCTTGTTGCCCCATTGCAAGTAATAAGAATGTAAATACTTATTTAAAAAATCAAAATGTTTAAATCATTAGCACAGCAAAGTGTTATTCTTCAAAATAATACGAAAAATTGATCCATTTATTCAAGTTAACAACGCTCTCTCTCATTCAAGTAAAACCTCAAACCGAATCTGAACTTAAACTTAAGTAAACCCGAACGTTAATACGAACAATAGCGATGTTTTACAGTCATAGTCGTCGAGTATAGGTCAAAGACTAAAAAAAAAAGTCTTCAGCAAAGGATATTAATTCCCAAACATTGATTATATTTAACTGTGTGCCCTCGACGGCAAACCATAGAAAATTTAAATTTTTAATGTTCATAGTTAAAAAAAATCTATTTTGAAACAAAAACATTATATAAGTTATTGGGACCCTGTTTCTATGATCGACCTTCCCAATCTAATACAAAACGCGTTTTCCACGCAGCATTATTATCATCGTATATTCGTTGATTATGAATGAAGCCATTTTGTGTGTGTACACCGACGAAATTGAGGTCACGTTTCCGGAGTCATGGCGTTCGGCCGGTTTTTTACCCGTGTTACAGAGTGTCCTTGAAAACAAACGCGCAGCGGATTGCGTTCTAGACGAATGTCCTTCATTCGCAATTAGATCGCCTTTAAAGAGAAAACTGAAATTATAACCGGAAGGAAGTCAGACAATTGATTCGTTATTTAGATGACTATACATATAATATAATAGACCAGACATTTAAAACAATTTAGTAATAGTTCTTTCTGTCAAGAAAAATAGTTTATGAAGTAAGCCTTCAAACCTTAAATTATGCTCTGTTTTAAGCGAAGTTCGAAGTTTAATCTTAGTCTGATAAAAACCTAATTTACTAGAATATTGTTAGCAGTAGTTAACAAATACTCATTAATTTTTAATTTGGCGTTTACCTTGACGACATTCTAACGGGAGCATCAACGAAGCGCAAACAAACCTAGGATTAACTCTCAATGTCTGAATATTGTTTTCGAAGAACTGACCTTGTTCTTTTGAAAAGAGTAGTTCCATAAATCAATATGATGTGGCTTTTGCAGCAAAGATTGAGAAGACTTCCCAGAACTGTTGATAAGGAAAACATGGAGTAGGTAGATTTTGTATGACATTTGTTTAAAATATCAGATGCCATCAGAAATATCAATTTCAATTTTTTAAAGTATATCTAATTACATATGTTTATTACAACAGATTGACAAACTAGTAGGTAGCTTCTACATTTGTAAAACTGTCACAACATTAACAAACGAAGAACAAACTCCAAGACATATTTCTAATTAGGATGATCAATAACACTATCCAATGCTTCATTAAAAATATTGTGATTTCAGAGAACTGACCTGGTTCGTTTAAAAAGCAGTTGTATAAATCTTCATGCCGCAGCTTTTGTAGCAAAGGTACTGCCGACTTCTCAGAAATGTTTTTAACGGAAATTTGGGCTAGATGGAGGAATGTGCTTTAACATAATCATCTTGGTTTAGGTAGATTTTTGGAAGATATTCGTGTAAACGCGCTTTTATCACAATGTCTTTATATATATATATATATATATATATATATATATATATATATATATATATATATATATATATATATATATATATATATATATATATATATATATATATATATATAGGTATACATTTTAAAATAGTAATAAAATAACAGGGCTTTTTTTCTAAACCGAGATAATCTTTTTTACACAGGTCGATCTACCTACAAGTGTAATA
Source organism: Kuschelorhynchus macadamiae (assembly GCA_030620095.1). Classification (NCBI taxonomy): domain Eukaryota; kingdom Metazoa; phylum Arthropoda; class Insecta; order Coleoptera; family Curculionidae; genus Kuschelorhynchus; species Kuschelorhynchus macadamiae. Next base: position 372,327 of record JAUTXW010003751.1, read on the forward strand.
CTAGATCATATAAAACCATCCGGGTCTAGCCTTTTAGGGTTAAAATGGATTTCAACAGAATTTGTACATGAAATTAATACGTGCAAACGGAGGGGACAACATGTAGTAGTTGTATGTAGAGATAAAGTGGATTTACATGAACAGGTAAGAATAGCTGTTATAAAATTAAAAATATTTACATTAAGATTAAATACATATTCGCTAGGTTGAAGCCAATGTGCATTTTTTAATATACCTATAGGTAAGATATAGTCAGACCACAAAGACGAAATTCTACACAAAAACAACACGTGAGAAAAGAGACGGACATCAACAAAAAGCACCCTGGAACTTTAATAAGAGCGGAGATTAGTTTTCAGCAAAACTAATATATCACAGCCTCTACTTTCATCAAAACCCATTAATCAGGGCGACATTCATGAATATCTGCTGCGAAGTGCTAATGAGCCGCCGTTTTAAATAATTATCAGTTTCGCAAATCATTATCGCCTTGCCTGACGATTATCAGGGCGACCCCGAACATAAGAAAACGACGCAAAATGTCGTGCCTGCGCGCCGCTTAACCTTATCTGTTTGTGTTTATGGAAAATCATATCGCAGTTTAATTTGGTTTTCATCATTCTGTACGAGGGTCACACTAAGGTACGGAATCATTTGGGACGCCAATGCAAACATTTTAATAAAATATTATTGTTAGTATTTAGGTATTATTTTTCAATTTAGAAAACAATAACTACCCAATTAAAAAAAAATAATATATTAAAAATATAGTGATTAAACACAAACTGATCGTGTAAGCTCATAATTAGTCGCAGTCAAGAAATTATTCAACTTGTCAGTCATAAAGTAGATATGAAAATACATTAGACTTGTGTAATGATTATGTATTTCTTATTGGTATAATAAAACAATATAGAATTTACGCTTTGTACCTACATAAAATGTCCTACATAATCTCAATACATTTTCAAAATATTTTCTTATTACTCAAGATATTGGATGTTTCCCTTAATACCTTCAAAAAGTGTTTTATTTCTAAATTGAGAAACAAAATAAAGTGGCACCCTGTTATTTAACTTTAAAAGACCAAGTGTAAGGTAATATTTTTTTCTTAATTTTTAAACAGGTTCTCAACTTTTAATGTATTATTATTATTTTATTATATTTCGGTAGCGTAATAACATGGACAAGTTTGGGGGTCATCATTTTGCTCTTCGAATTTTTGAAGCTTAATAAAGGCACTGGCTCTTCTTAGTGTTTTAGAGTAGGAAGTTATGGATGAAAGGAATAAGTGAAAATAGAGGTGAAAACCTGCAGTAAATTATAAGATGAGATAAGTATATTGTTACTTTACTAAATATTGTCAACACTTCATTTTTAATTTGACGTTTACCTTGACGATATTGTAACGGGTGCATCAACGACGCGTAAACGTACCAAGGAATATTGGTCTCAATGTCTGATATTATTACTTAAATATTAATTTAAAGAGGTGTACATTTTTGCCATAGTTCTGAAAAATAAATTACAATCTGAATTGGTTCAAAGTGTACACATAATTATGGTGTTATATCATATACTTTGAAAATAGATCAAGAATTTTAAAAGCTCTCAGAACCATATCAAAAAGGAGAACTTTCAACATCAACTTCTAGAAATTTCTCTGAATCATAAACACATAATATATATTTATTATTATTATTCAAGAAATGTACTTCTTTATGCACTACTGCAGTTTTTTTATCTAAAAATCTGAAAATAAGAACAAAAAATATATTAAAATAATGACTAATCACAAATTTTGGTCTTCTCGAAAACAAGGTAATGACATTTTAAACTGACCCTCGTAGCCCGAAAGGATTGCATAGAAAAAAGCCGCCGTTAATGAATGGCGTAGTAGGCCGCGGCGTAGCATAAAACAAATGCACCATCATCGTAATCGTTAAAAGGAGAGACGTGCTTATATTGCTGCATTCTTCTCTTTTTCTCGCATCGGGACAAATATGCCAGTAATGCGCAATTAAAGGGGGGCAACGATCGGAACGGAGGGAGGGAGGAATGTTTTGGTCGCTCCGTAACGGGACTCACGCATTCCAACGGACACAAATCTCTCACGGTCCTCTTATTTGGAAAATATGACATATTTTGACCCTTTATTGCTTACGAAATAAAAGAAAAATTTAAAGGAGTCTTACCTCGCCGTAATGGTACCGCAAACCGACACTAACCCCCAACGGAAGTAATCCGACGACGCATCCTGTTGTGTACTGGCCGCACACGTGTTCACCATAGTTCGGATATTTGAGGCACATCCTGTTCGTTAACTGGCTGCACTGTAAACCGAGTCGAAAAGCACTGAAATGTCACCAGAAAGCACTGCTTCTCGGGGGCAACATTCGCGGCGGAGGGCCATTAACATCGGCAAGAAGAACATTTTTCGCGGTTTTTTGCGCCGCAGCCTCGCGAGCTCCGCGACCTCTCTCGACTTTCCCACGTAGCGGCGGCGACTGAAAGGAAAGAAAAGTCGGGCGCAAGCGACGAGACGCGATTGCGACCGAGACGGGGCGATGGCCGACGAACCGAACGATCGAGCAGCCAGGGGGAAAGGGGGTGAGACACTAATCGCCCTTATCGGAGGCCGAATTTTCGTCGTCGGTCCGCTACTCCGGAAGTCGTTGCGCCCGATCGGTTCGCTCGGTCGGGGACACTTCCAAAATAAGTTTAAACAGATGTGACCGAGTTGGTTTTCGTAACCAAACACTATTAACGAGATTTTATCTATCTGTAGAAAAATAATTTTTAAAAGGATTAAATAAGCAGTACTAAATGCTGGTTATTTCAGAATGGTTCCAAGAAATCTTCATAAATAAATAAATCAGTGACAAAACCTCAGTAATACAGTGGCAGATCTTCGTATTTTGTCCGACCTCTTGGCTCTTAGTATTTTGTCATCATACAAAAAATAAGTAGAACATAATTAACTACAGTCCGATGCACGGATCTTGGGCTGAAGGGACCAGGCGGTAAAACGCATAAAAACAAAAACACATCGCTTTGTGTGTCGTTGCACTCTATATTTGCTGATTTATAAGACTCGTCGGAACCTTGAATATTTTTTTCCCGCATAGTTTCTCTAGCCCACGACTTGTGCGTCAGACTTTACGTGAATCAAAATCTTAAATAGTTATATTGTTTTTTAACGAAATAATAAAAATAACCTAAACAAAAAATTAAGGATAAGAGGAGCAAGCATCTCTATCCTCACTTACAATGGATTCTATGATAACGGCCTTAACAAATCTTTGTGCCGACCTTTTTATTCTGTATTCTGAAGGAGTTGCTCATTAGTGCCACAGTTCTACTAGAATGGGTTCTCACTGAGGAGGCAGCAGGACACTCTCAGAAGGGAATGTGATACTGTCTCATGTCCTTGTTGACAACCTCTACAAATAGAAGTATCATTATATTATAAAGATGTTTTCTTAGCTGACACATTCAGAACTGCGTGTGAATTGAGGAGGCCAGTTGTTGCACGTCAGCTGTCTTGATATAAACAGATCGAATCAAGGTAATGTCTCAATGTTGATATTCCTGTCCACCTTGGCATCCCCCCACATATCTCGAAGTATATTTGTGTGTGACAAATGTATTATTCTCTATAGTAAATAATAAAATTTATGGATCATTTTTGATATCCAACATAAAATTAGAGATTGGTAAAAAATGAATTTGTCAGTTTTATTGAGAAATATTTTAACTAAAAAATGCATAATCCCGAACTTCTCTACACCGCGACAAAACTGCTGGAAAGCAGTAACTAATCTCATGTCTGCCGAGTGGGAAACCATTTTATTTTGACGCTTTCCTCATACAGCTATTGTCTACTGACCAGTTCAGAAACTCGCACTGTGTAAACTCCATTTGAGGTTTTAAATACACTCAGTTCCAAAAAAAGTGACTCACTTGATTTTTGGCCCAAGTTCAATGTCTTACATCTTTTAAACCAGTGGACCGAGTTTAAAATTTTTTTCATAGGTAGATAATACCTTTTTCTTCCAGCAGAAATGAAACAAACGAAAATGTTCCCAAAGATTCTTGGATAATAATGAAAAAGCTCGAACCATCCTTTTTTCTATTTTTTGACTTGCCTTGTGTATTAGTTGAGGATTCGTATAGAAATTTTTTACACCCTATATGAAAGACACTTTTTCGTGACCATTTTGTTTTTTATTCATCGACTTATCTCTAAAATTACACCTTCTTTGCTGAAACTTTGCAACGATACATGAATGTTAATAGAAACACTTAAACATTGCTTTTTTTCTGTTTTTTTTACTCATCCTATGTATTATTTGCATTTGTATAGACAATTCTTACACTCTAGATGAAAGATCCTTCTTCTAAGACAAATCTGTTCACGAAATTGTCTGAATTTGCATTTTGCCAAGGTACCTACTTGATTGATTGATTCAGAAGTAGTATTCTAATAAAATAAAAATAATATGAATTTTATAAAACTTTTTTATTAACGCAAAATAATAATAACTGAATAATCTGCGTGGCATACTTGAAATTAGGTTTCTTATTATTTCCATTGGTATACGGTCCCATTCTTCTGATAACGCATCTGCCAATTATGATATGCTTTTGAATTCAGGCTTCTCGCAGGCCACTGTAATGTGGCGATACCCGCCGTATCTACAAAGTTCTGCACTATTGCTGCGGTATGCGGTCGGGCATTATCCTGCATCAGAATAAAATTGTTACCAACGAAATCAGCAAGAGGTAACACAAACTGCTCTAAAATGTCATGAAGCGGTGTACGTCTTATTCATGGAAATTCCACCCCACACCATAACCATAACCAATAAAATTATCGTATTCTGTTATCAAAGATTGATTGAATCTTTCCCCAGTTCTTCTCCATACTCATTTTCTAACATCCACCACATTAAGTCAAAACCTTGACTCATCAGTAAACAGGACATTTGACCATTCACGATTAGTCCATTCTCCATAATTTTGTACGAAGTATCTTCGAGCAGCACGATGTTGAGGTAGCAATTAAGGACCTTTTGCAAGCCTCCTAGCCTTTAAGTGCATTTCGGCTAGACGTCGACAAACCATCTGTATACTCACTATAACATCTCGAATTTGGCGAAATTCTTGAACTTTCACAGCCGTATTCGATCGATTCCATAAAATCCGCAGTCTCAAAAGGCGACCACCTCTAGGGGAGGGTTTTCGAGGGCTACCAGAACCCACCTTCCGAGCAATGCTTCCTGTTTGTTCATCTTTCAGGATCGCTCTACGAGTTGTTGCTTCAGGGACCCCCCACAGCACGAGCGGCGCGGGCGTAGCGTTTACTACGCCCATTTTATCACTAAAACCTTTTTTTCGTATACAAAAATGACAATCATGAAGTTAGTGAAATATATAACTGATAAATTTGACGGACTATAACAAATTAATTGCCATGGCGACTGTTTTTTCAAAGTCTATTATGATCCGACATGTCCATCCGCTAGCTAAGATTTTTAATAAATAATTTCCAGTTCCATTAAAAAAGACTTAGGGGTTTGAGTTCAGTTTTTGTCGCCGATTACGAATTTGTATGTCTTTTTTGCGGATTTTACGGAATCGATCAAATACACCTGTAAAAGTTCAAGAAGATCTTTGCCAAGTTCGAGATGTAACGGTTAGGGACGCCTAGCAGAAGTGAATTTAAAGGCTAGGAGACCTGCAAAAGTCTAAAATTATTTTTCGTTTATCGTTCTGAATATTCTGACGTAGGATAATGCCCAGTCGTATTCCTAACATTAGTGCGAAACTGCGGGTATCGCCACATTACACGGCCTGCGAGAAGCCCCGATATGAATGCAGTAAAACATTTGTGGAATAAATTAAGAAGGGTGCGTTGTCGAGAAGGGTATCTGGAGAGCCTAGCAAAATTGGTAGATACAACATCAAAAGAATGGGACGATATACCAATGGAAAGAATAAGAAACTTAATTTCGAGTATGCTACAAGATAAGAAGCTCTCAAAGTTGCTTTAGAGAAGCCAATATTCGGTATTAAGCACATCTTTCACATTCTTGTCCAGTTATTGTTATTTCAAGTTAAAAAAAAACATTGTCTAAGTTTTTCCATGAACAACTAAGCCGCTTGGTAAGGTTTCAGCAAAAAAGCTGTTATTCGGTCAATTTTAGAGATAAGTCGGTGAATAAAAAAACAAAATACTCACAAAAAAAGGGTCTTTCATAGAGGGTGTAAACAGTTTCTATACGAATCCTTAACTAAGATAGGGCAAGTCAAAAAATAGCAAAAAAGCATAGTTGTAGCTTTTACATTATTATCCAAGAATCTTTGAGACATTTTTCATGTTTCATTTTTGACAAAGATATTACCTACCTATTAAAAGAAAATTGTTCAAAATCGATCCACTGTTTTAGAAGCTATAAGACATTGAACTTGGGTCAAAAATAAAGTGCGTCAGTTTTTTGGAACTGAGCATAGTAGCATGTTTCTGACGTAATTTAAGATCTCCCTAACAATTCGCAGCTATTATATTCAGCTGAAAATTTTTTAAACTCATTGACGGTGTTTTTTTAATGATTTGAGCTACTAATGCAACCGGTAATAGTTTAGTGGGCTAAGTCCTATTTAGATTGGCAGCCTTGGTCAGATTCTTTGCTACTACTCTACAAGTGTTCTTTAACGCTAACTAACTTCAGAAAGTCTATTTATTTAGGAGACATGTACATAGTTTGAGAACATATCTGTATAGAAATGGATCTGTTTAGACCGAGGAATAGACCCTATGGCTATATCATAGTTCTTTAAGGACCAAATTTTTAATGTGCTGGTGTAGTAGCTGGTAAGCTGGTAATTACTTAAAAAAGTAAGATTAATACAGCTAGTAAAGCAAAGTTTATCTTTTTCGTCTTTTCAAATGAAATTTTACATCCCGTTATTATTTTTTAAGGACATATGGTCAAACTAAACGAAGGGCATAATTACAAGTTGGAAACCTAGCATTTTTGTTTTTGATATTTTAAGCAAAGGTCTTGATATCGAAGATGTCAATATTTTCAATAATGGTGATATTCGGGTTTGTATCTGTATCAAAATTTACTACTCCGAAAATGAAAAGAGCTTCAAAAAAAGTTATAATTATGTATTAGTCAGTATTAGCTATTCAAAAAAATGGAAAAATGAAATTGTGCATAGTTTTTGCACAAATTAAAAAAATATCCAAACTTAACATAGCATTCAGAATTAAGATGTTCCTATTTTTACCTCTTTATAGCCTTTTTATAGCTGACTATAAATATGCTTAGTTTGGTACCTATACTATAAAAGACAACTAAGAAAGTTGGCAAATATATGGTAAAAAAGTCATATTAATAGATTATTTATTAAGTTGTCTTTATGGCATGGAAAAAATAATGATATGAGAGCAAATATACTAAGACAGTTTAAAGTGTTTTGAAAAATAAAGGTCATAAAAGGTAATATTCTAGGTTAAGTGTAGATTCTGATAATTTTGTTCGTCATTTCTTTACTAGCAATCTCTCTCATACATTGGCGGATACAGAGTGGGGGGGAAGCATACCAAGTAGTTACAAAATTATGAATAAAACATTCAGTCAAAATCTTAATTTGCTCTCCCCTCTGAGCTGGACCTACCAGTAGTTAGCTCAACTTAAATAATGCTAACATCTAGTGACCATTCAAACCTGGACATGAGAAAGTCAAACCGACACCTACTTAGGAGAAGTATTTTATAGATTGCTTTATCGGCTCTGGACGGGCCTTTACTGGAATTAACGTTAGTTAGTGAGTTTGCAGTTACAAATTTATTGTCGGGTTTGTTATTTTATTTATTCTTATGTTTCGAACGTTATTTATTTGCTGAATTGTAATTTTTTGGGCTATCCAGCCGTGGTTGGAATTGCTTCCTAACGTTTTGGCTACAACTAAGGTAAACATTCTCAAAGGAGTCACTGGGTCAGCGGTCAAGTGTTCTCGTCGAAACCTACTCGATAATTGTGCTCTCTTCGCGTTGCTCGTCTGGTTTTGCTCCCTCGGTTGTGGGCGTGGCTTCGCCTGATTGGTCATCGGGCTTTTGCTTCTTGCAACGCGTGTTTTTTAGTGCCGGTATCCAAGTTATAGACAGTTTTATGAATTCCTCTTTTCTTTTAAAGTTGTTGATATGTTTCTGGATTTCTATAACTTCCCTAAAATTATTGAGTAGTACTTGGGTGGTCGAGGCCAGAACTTCCACTTTGTCCGCGAAAGCTGATTTCTCTGTTTGTCCTAAGCTGCAGCTTCTTTTATGCTCGGAAATTGCATGGAATTATATATACTCCAGGTGTCGTAAGAGGTTCCCCCGCATTTTTTGGTGATCTTAAAGACCGCTGAATTGTTCTTGTTGGCTTGTAGATAGTTTGAACATTATTGCTTTTTAAATATTTTGCCAATTCTGTCACTGACTCATTTAATATATGCAGACGTTATTTATTTGGCATGAGATTTTTCTTGATCGCAAACAACTCTTTTTTTTATTCTTAAGGAGCAAAAAACAATAAATATTATATATGAAAATAATTTAATTACTTTGAGCAACTTCAATGACTTCAGCTGACTGGCTGGCAATGGCGTTTGAAACTGGTTTTATGGAACATCATTGTGACACCGCAGGAATGGCTGGTGACATAACTCATGTTCATTTGTTTTTTCAAGGAAAGATAAACAAAACTTTATAGAATTTTTCTTTGTATCTATTTAAATACAGTTATTAAAGAAGTAGCTGTAAGAATATTCCACTTGATACTTTAGAAGAGGCCTAAATCAAAAAATGCAACAGAATGGTATTTAATTTTACGTGTGATTTTTTTAAACCTTAATTTATACTGCCTTCTTATGTGTTAGTGAAACAAAAAATGTTCTGTTTTGTATGATTAAATATGTATTCATATGGAAGGAAAAGCATGGGTTTGCCTGAATAGGTTCGTCCTTTTTTCATAAAAAAAAAAGAATATATTGTGACGCAATTTTTAGTACTTTTTGGTTGAGCTCCGGTGCACCCCTCCAAATTCAAACCCCATGAGCCGCCACTGATATAGACACACTCAATACATACATTTATTTCTGTGATTAAGTTATTAGGAATTAACTTCACTCTGGATTCATAAAGTCAAAGAATAATTTACCGAAATATATTAACTAATATAGGCTTATCATTATGAAAAGTACATGAGCAGGAAAACGACAGGAGCTCCGTATTCCGTAATTAGATAGATCTATCGCACATAGCAAGTCATCGTAAAAATCGCCGTCTGAAAAAATTATGCACGCTGTTTGAAAGTTGTTGTGTCTGGGAAGTCGAGGCAACCGCCGACCGTGGACACTTACGAAAATAACAACAGATGTGTGTATGCGATAAGCGGCGAAAATAATTCCAGACAATATTAATAATACATTGTGAGCAATTCCATCGTCGCGTCGACGGTACCATTCCTTCTTTGGGTAACGAGACGCAAACATATCGCCTGGAACAAGGTTTACCTTTTAAAAATGCCGAAATACCTATCAAAATTGTTTACTGCGGTTCGAAGTCCAATATGTTATTCTGTAATAGGGAAAGGTCCTACTGAGAAGGGTGAGCAGGCGACCTCTTTTTCGAGGACACTCTTTTTAAGGTCCGTTCTTCTTGTCCTCTTTTTTTTTGCCGGGAAACATGTAACGCCGATAATGAGAGAATCTGACAGTGACATAACTTGGTTTCTTTTTACATTTTTATATTATTTTTAAAGACGCTCTCCGCAGTTGTGAATATATATTTAAAAAATAGTCTAAATTAAAAAATTGCCGTACCAAAAATATTTCCTGTATAATCAGCAATGCCAGCAAGGAGAATAGGCGATTTTAACAGTTACTTAATGAATGAATGTCCAAATTTTCAATTAGTTTTAACAGGATAGCAGGCTTTTTTATAATTAGGCGAGTGGCCATTGTCACTAAATTCTTTTTGGGCTCCAACTGAAATAGATGTTTTATAATTATCTCTCGTTTTCTAATTCGAGCTATCCGCTTCTGGAATTTCAGGATAACATTGAATCCATAATCTCTTGAGAGCACAAGTTCATGTATCAAAAAGAACTCACTAAACACTTCTACCGAATTTTAGCATGAAAAACACAGAAAAAACGGTTTCATCTATAAAATAACATGAATTAAATGCAACATTTCTTCGATCATGGTCAATTGCAAAATAATTTAGAAAGTATGTAGAAGTTATTAATATTCTTGCGCCTGCGCTCTTTGGCAAATACCGGCCACTTTCTGTTAAAAGGCTTCCCTATTTTTATACCGCGTTTATGACATATAAGCTATATCCCCTCTCATAAATATATGCACTCAATATCTGTAGTCGGTGTCAACATTTGTAATTTTCCTGGATGGAAAAGAATATTTTTATTTTGTTAATTTATGAGGATAATTCTAAAGATGATAAATATCAGTGGCGGCTCGTGGTGAATTATATTGGAAGGATAATAACAAATAGACATACTTAAAATAAAAATATATATCTTATCTTTAAATTGAGCTTTAAATTCTCTTGTAGTACAGGTCTACTCTTCGTTGTTTAGAATTGGAAAAATGCTGAATGACACGTTCGTTAAAATTGCAAGCATATTCCTTTTATAAACGATTTCTCGATACATAACATTGCTAAAGCGGACAGTCTATCTTGGCCCAACTCCTCAACAAAATAATAAAGCCTCGAAAAACCCCTGGATTTTCAGACAAAGCTGTTTCATCATGGCCACGTAGTGCCAGCTCGAATGCCCCACAAAAGTTTACACAATCTTTAATTTTGTTTAAAAATATTTTTGGATACATTTTCATCAAAATCTCTAAGGGATTTTCTATAAGCTGTGTCTAGCTGAGTGCGAATATCAACACTTCCGACCGTAGCATAGTTCACCCAACATTTCATATGATCTGCAGAAAACCATAATGAGTCCGATGAGTCCTTAGAAAACAACAAACAAACATAACAGTAAAATGAGTTAGAGACTTCACAACCACATATCCAGTTAGCTAATCCTACATATTTTTGCGAAAGTTTCGATGAACCTCTTTATTTTTGTCTTTACTAGTTTGTCGTATATAAGTTCTGGCAAATTGCGAACATTTACCTTGAATTCGGTTATTTTCTCAAAATTAAGTTCGTTAGCACTCTTTAGTTGTTTAATATTTTGCACTACCGACATTTTATTTCATCTACATTCACAACTCAAACATAGACCACCTTGAAATTGGTTATTTTTCCAAAATTAAGTTCGTAAGAACTTTTTAGTTGTTTATTTTTTTGCACTAGTCACTACTAACATTTTATTTCCTGTATATTTCTAACTCACACATGATTCATAAAAATAAATAATATATATATATTACAAAAAACAGTATATAAATCAATTTTCATCGATTAAAAACGTCCGAAACAATATCGAGTTAGAATATCGACCGCGCGACCTCTGCACAACTGAACTTCCGCATGCCGACGTGATACCGCGACCGATTGATCGAATTATGAGAAGAGACCGGCTGATGACCCAAATCGCGATTTCATCTTCCATTTGCTATCCAGTTCGACTGCCGCTCGATAGCTGTGAAATCTTCGGGTACTATCGTCAAGCTTTAAGGTAATCAGGGCAATTCGGACTGCCCAGCCAAGCTTAGTATAGCGTATTTTATTATGCCCAAGGAACGTAACGAGACCATTCGAACCGCCGCGCGCGGCTAATAGTGTAGCGTAGTTAACTTTTCCCAAGTTCGCGTTTTATTATAACTATTAGGAGGGACGGTCAAACGAATAATTTATTTTCTGAAATATTTTCGGGGGGTCATTAACTGGCACTGGCAAATATACTGTAATTTGCAATTAGAAGTAGGTTACAAACTTTACAAGCAATTGTGTACATGTAAAACTTGCACAATAAACAGTGTACATCTACAATTTTTTGCCAAGAATTTTTAAAATTTCTTTTTACTGGACTCAAAGTGGTAGTGAGAAATGTGAAGATTGTTTGCATGTTTAGATGTAAGAAGTATAAAAAGAGTGAAGTGGATAAAGAACAGTTGATTAAAATAACCGGCTATCCGTCTACCAGTCAGTTCAACAAGAGATGAAAGTTAATTTAAATATCTGAAAAATGGAGGCAACAAATAATTGAAATATAGCACGATTTTGGGCCAGTCTTGGGGCTTTTGAACGATAAAAAAGTATTTATATGTTATTTTCGATTTGAAAGATATGGACGATAAGGTGGCGTCGCAAAAAAAGCTATGATACACTGTTTAACTGCCGAAAAACTAACCGATTTCGATAAAACTTTCAGAAAACGTTCGAATCCTATTTAAAACAAGTGGGATTGAAGGTTGGAAAATACATGTCTTTAAATTCTTTTATGTTGAAAATAGGGCAACTTTGACGCCCCTCTAGCTACTAAACCGCAAACCTGTCCATCAAAAAAATATTGTAAATAAGCATACCTAGGAGAGAAAAATACTATATGCTTTAGTGTTTAAAACGTGTAAAGAAATTATAATTATCAGATATTGTTTTAAAAAAATTAAACTTTTTGTTTTTTTTTCGATATTTTCACTGCATTTCCGGTAAAAAAATTGTTCTTTCTTGTTCTATTGAAAAATGACCCAAGACATAATTTTTATGAGGAGACCAAGAAGTGCAAAACTGCGTTTCAAGATCGGCGCTAAAGGTTCCAATAAAGTAATTATTTGCGAGCAAAAATATAATTTTTTATTAGATTTTGCCGACATTGGCCGTCATTAAAAATTTATTATAATTTATTGGTACCTTTTCGTAAAAAAATATTGCGGCAAAAGGTATTATTATATATTGGCTGAGTCAATGGTTGATCTGAAAACCAACCTCCAATTATTCAAATATTTTTTAATAGTCGTTTTATTCTATTTACAGATGAAACTAAAATACAGCAAAGATAAGAGCCATATTAAATATTTTCAGCATCTTTGTTATAAATAAAATTCTAAGAAAGTTATAATTATTTTGAAATATCAACTCTAGAAAAATGAATACTCTTACTTTAGAGCCGAATATATCCATATATATATATATATATATATATATATATATATATATATATATATATATATATATATATATATATATATATATATATATATAAAAGTTATTATCTTTTTTCACGGAAGCAAAGCGTATTAAAAAACTTCAATCTATTCTCTACAACTTTCCAGATTACTAATAGTTTTCACAGCATACCAAAAAATCAGAAAATCAAATTTGAAAAAAAAACTTTACATAAATTTCGGCCGTTTTTTACCAGCATTGTAGTTTTTCACACACATCCTTGACAAAAATTATTGATCTGTCAAAGATAAATGAACAAACATTTACTTATATTTGATTTACTTTTAGCGATTTGGAAACAACTTCTTGGGTATTTTCGACATTGGTGAGGTAAATTTGAATGTTTCTGAGTTACTACATTTTGGGAGTGAATGGTCTCAATTTAGAAGACCCGATTAAGAAAATTGTATATTTTAGGTATGGCGAAATGAATATATTCGTTTTTATTGAGTGCTAGTCGAGATTAAGTTTTTTAGAGTTACATTAAGTTTAAAAAATTTTATTTTAATATATAAATTAACTAGCCACGATTTAGAGCTAAATAAATGCATATTTTCATATGAATTTTGCTTAGAAAATTTATTATACATGATTTTTTTTTGTACAAGATACTGAGTTTGAGTGTTTATCCGATACTGGAAATGTATTAACATATGCTTATAAGAAATTAGTGGAAGCTAATATTGAGAGAAATCAAATGTTTGGTAAATAACTGCAAATTCTGAAAATAATTCCAAAAATTGCGTGGTTATTGTTTTGCTTATTGCATTTATTGTATTGCTGACGATTAAAAAAAATAAATTTAACTGTACAAAGAGTGCAAAAAGGGTAACGAAACTATTAGTTTTGTGGATGATACACACCAGAAAACCTTAATGTCCTGTATTACTATGGATTATAATAATATACATACACATCCAACTGCATAAATTGTTAACAGCTGAAGTGGCCGGATGGCCTAAAGCATCGATTTATTGACGGACTTACAAAGTAGTACGGGATATAATCCAGCAAAACGCATATGATGTTTTTTTTTTGTTTTTACATACATGTTTCTCTCCTAGGTTATGAATGGAGGCAACTAGCTTATTACTAGAAGACTAAAATCGACAGCCTCCTAGGTACGGAAACACTATGTATAAATGCATTAAATTTAGTTTCCAGACAGTTTTTTTGTATAAGTATTTCTTAAAGTAGAATAGACGCTTTCACGGCTTTGGCCAATTAAGAAATCATGGTTCTTGAGATTAGACCGTGTCAAAAATGGAATTACTGTCCTACGTTTGGCCTTCGATTGCACGAGGCATCTTCGGGGTTCTTTACTCCACGAGATCTGAACAATAAATGAGCTCGGAGAGATTCAGATTCATTCGATGTAGGATTACTATACACAAATGTTCCTGTCAAGACTCAATTTCCATTATATTAGACATAGTGGGTCATAATAATCTTGACAAGAACTTAATTCGACCTAGCGGAAGCTTGCTTTACATCTACTTATTTCATTTTTCAAGGAAATTTTTATGAACAAACTTCAGGGGCAGCGAATATCTTTATGTAAGCCTTTGAGGATATTGCTCTAATATCCGCTCCACTAAAACTAAAATACTGGTTCAGATATGTAGATTATACTTTTGTTGTTTGGCGTCATAGAGAGGATAATCTCCTCACCTTAGTCAACAATATCATAATATTAAGTTCACAATGGAAATTGAATCTAATGGAACGATTCCCTTTCTAGATGTATTTGTTCAAAAGAAGGAAAATGGTACATTAGGTCATTCTGTGTATTGAAAACCGACGATACAAATATATACTTAAATGCAAATTCCCACCACCATTCAGCACAAAAGAAATCGGTGATTAACTAGAATTTAGATCTATTTCGATTTATGATCAAGATTCTCACGAATTCGAAAACATCGAAACTGACCGAAGCTCTGAGAGAGAATGGCTATTGCACTGAAGATAATACGAGTTCAATTAAAATATATAGTAATCTGACTCCGCGGAAGGAGAATGATAAGGAGCCACCACTACACACAAAACATGACAAATACTTCGGCGGTCAAACATACGTTATACACATAAGAAGATTCGGCAATGCTTGCGATTCCCAAAATGTATTGTACCTTTTCAAACAGGAGTATATAAAATTCCTTGCTCCTGTAGGGAAGTGTATGTGAGAGAAACAGGACTCTCAATATTAACTAGACTTAAGGAACATGAATGATGTATTAAAAAGAAACAAATTGCTCAAACTGCTGTAGCTGAACACCAACATACCAGCCATATTATAAATATAAAGGAACCTATTGAAATTTTTAAACATGTAAAAAACTTCAATAGAGATACGGGTTACTTTTTTTACTAGTTTTTAATTGCAATACTTTTTACAACTTGTATTTTTTTTTTGATACATCTAATATTTTGATTCTGTAAATAGAGTGCTGAAACTTTGAAACGCATAAAGAAAATGTTTGGGCTATTTTTAAACTTAAATATCTCGAAAAATTTAAAAGACATTGAAATGCGGTTGTCGACAAATGACAGACCATTTTATGGTTTATAAGTGCTTTGAATGGATTTCAATTTAACCATCCTAATTCATAAATACAGGGTAATGAACAATACAGCGCAATTTTTTCAAATTTCATGTCGGTCTCACTTTTGAAAAAAACAACTTTTTGTAATTTTCATTGATTTTGTGGGAATCAGTACGTCAAAAGTAAAAACTAATTTGAAGGACTTTTGAATAATCGTTGTAGTATCAGAATTTAACTAAAAAGTCAACTTTTTTGGATATCATCAGTTTGTATTTGAATAACACTTATTCAAAATGGCTCTCAAAATTGGTTATTATAAGAGTATTAATGTATTGTTTAACTGCTTAAAACAAAATTGCGATATTTTCTAAAATACGAAAGAAGTTTTTGGAGCCTCCAATTAAAACACCGAAACGGGTTTTATTATCATTTTTTTTTTATTTTTTAAGTGTTATTCATATACAAGATGCTGATAATTGTTTTTAGTAAAATTTATAATTTTTCTAATACTACGACTATTATTCAAAAACCCAAAACCCTTCAAATCAGTTTTTACTTTTGGCCTACTAATTTCCCCACATCAATAAACATCACCAAAAGTTGTTTTTCTTTTCAAAAATGTGACAGACTTGAAATTTGAAACAATTGCTCTGCATTGTTTACTACCCTGTACTTATTAGTTAGGATCGCAAAATCAAAATCCATTCAAAGCACTTATAAACCATAAGTAGTCTGTCATTTATCGAAATTTTTCGAGATATTTACGTTTAAAAATATCCCAAAAATTTCCACTATGCGTTTCAAAGTGCCAGCACTTTAGTTTACTAAAGATATTTCATGCATGTATGTACAATGGCTTGAAAATCATATATTCACGTTTGTTGCCCTAAACAAGCAGCTTTCATTGATTTTTATTGTTATGTGCCTTAAAAAAGTGTCAAATAATACAAAGCCATTCAAGCGCTTTCTAGTGCAACTAACTTTCATGTATGATTTTTAAATGCACTTAACATATTAGTTGAAAACAGAAAGAATCTCCGAACGCACAGATGAATGCAGAGGAAAAAATAGTCGGGAAATTCTTATACGCATATCTTTGACATAATAAATTTCTCTGAAATAGGGGCTTGAATCAAAAACTTGCTTTTTGCCATCCCAACCACAAAACGAAATTCCCACTCAATTTATGACGAAACAATACGTGTTACGGCATATATGCTCATGACATAATTTGCATTTTTCTTTGTTATATTTCGAACGAAATCGTTCCCGTGACGAAATCTGTCAGTTTGTAAAAAAATGTTAGAAAATCAGAGAGTTGACTTTTAGAGAAAAAAAAACCTTCAATTTTCATTCTTTTCTTTTCAATAGCCTTAAAAATAATTTATATAGAGAAATCGACTTCACAATCGAAAAAAGCAGAAAAAAAATACGAAAAACTGAAATTTAACAAATTTTAAATATGAAATTTACAGAGTGAGTATAATTTGAAATTCAGTAGTTTTTGTGATTTACAAAGAAATTATTGAGTCTAGGAGGGGATATGTAAGGGACAAGAAATGCGCATTTTTTTATTATATTTCAATTGATGGCAACTGGCGTCGCAAACTCTAGATCCATTATTCGAAAATAACTTCGAAATTAATTATTGTTGAATTTCAAAATCGACTTAACCATTCGAAAGAGCAGAAAAAAAATACATTTAAAACGTAATTACAGTTAATGTCCAGTTAGTTGATGTACAGTGAATTGATGTCAATAAATTGGTAAAAGTTAACTAAATTCATTAACACACAAACAGTGTACAGATAGAACATTATCGTTATATCTTCTTCTTACGACATTTTTAAAATTATATGTCTAAACATTTCATATTAATTATCTTAAGAGTGAAACATTATCAATTTACTCACATTTTCATCGAAGCAGCACTATAATATATCTATTAATAAAATTAAAAAACACTCAGAAACATCTTCAATGAAACAATCAAAAACTTCGAAAAATAATATGAATTAATGAATTTCATCCACACTATTCTTTACGAAATTTAAAATTATGTCGTCCGACAACTCCATTCTAGGCAGTGTTTATTTACTAGACAATACACAAAAAACAAAAGATTTGATGCCGAAGAATGGTTCGTCGAAGTCAAAGCCTACTTGATTAATTTGCCCAAAAGACGAATCGCCGCGCAGCGAATCGCACTGACGAACGGGACCCTTTACACTATGCGGATTGATTAATCCACGAATGGGCGAATCAACGAATAGTGAGTAGCGGGTTATATTTACACGACGCTAGCACTATATGACGCAACCTTGTGGGTGTATATTTATATACTTGGACGTAAGAACTTGTAAATTGGTACACATGCTATAAAGACATGAAGGTATATTGTGGTAAATTTTTAGGCCAAAAAAAAGAAGATTGCCTATTTTAGACAAACTTCTCCGAAAATCTAGTTTTTTTGACTTAGAAGAAACTGCCCATGAAAAATATTTAAAGAATTCCTAAAGAATTTTTTATAAAACATTCTTTTACTAAACACATAAAAATATATAAAATTTTTTTGTTGACTGATTTTGTTCATTTTTGCATTTCAAGTTTACGAATCAAAATTTAAATTTTTTTGGAAAAAAATCTGTTTATTTTGGTCATATATTTGTTAATTACTGTTCAATTTTCATGTAATTCACACAGATACTAGAAAAGGCATATAAGAAACATCATCTATGTAAGTGGAATCAAAAAATTCCAATACTTTGTCCGATAAGGCAAAAAACGAAATTAGGTCAGAGGTCAACTTCGCCATTTTTTTTGTCCGTCTAGATATCAATACAACAACCTTCACCTTCTGAAGATTTAAAAAATTCGAATTTTTTGCCTTTTACGCAAATTTTTTAACTAAATTCAGAAAAAAAAATTTAAGTTGCAAAGTTTAACAATATATTACAATATTTTAGACATTTTTTTCTTTGTCAACGGGTGAAAATTTTCGAACAATATAGTTAAAGTACTATTTTTGTAATTTTTGGGCTTATAATCATCATTCTATGAAACTAATTATTATCAAATCAAAATTTTACAAAAAAATACTATTATATTTTTTGCGACAAGCCAAAAATGAAAAAAATCATAGTTTTGACAAATTTAACCGGTAACTGTGTAGTAGTATACTATAGCGAGCAATGTTGATAATGGTAAAACAACTTAACATGTTCAATCCCAGAATTAAAATTTGATAATTTTTTTTCATCAAGAATTCTTCGTTTCTTTTTCATCAACTTCAAAAGAAAGTGCCATTTTTGTAATTGTGAGTGATTTCTTTCACAAAATAGTCTTCGGCGACGAAGCTCATTTCGAAAAAAATTTGGTACACTGGACACAAGCAATATTGCCGAATATGAGCTGAAGAAAATCTAAGACAAATACTGGAGAAACGACTACACCCAGAAAAAGGCAGTTTATGGTGAAAAAGTCAGTGATGCGTTTACTGTAAACGGAGATCGATACAGGACGATGATAACAGATTATTTGTGAAATGAATTGCAAGATACGGATGTCCAGAATATGTGGTTTCAACAGATTCCGGATCACCCAGAATGTTCACAAACCAGGTTTATTTCTTTTTTTCGTCAACTTAAAAGAAAGTACTATTTTTGTAATTTTTGGGTCACTTCAAACTTACGAATCAAAATTTTAATTTTTTTTTTTGAAAAAAAATCTGTTTAATTTCGTCATATCTTTAATTACTGTTCAATTTCCATGTAATTTACATAGATACTAGAGTAGATATTCAAGAAAAATCTCTGTAAGTGGCATTAAAAAATTCCTAATATTTTGTCCATTATAGCCACATAAAGAAATTAGGTCAGAGGTCAACTTCGTCATCAAATGCAGAATTCTGGACTTTTTTTTGCCCCTTTAAATATCAATAGCTACACTCTTCACTTTGAAAATGTATTCTTTTATTCAAATATCTTAATTTTTACGAAACAATTAGGAAAATTAGTTTTTGGAGATTTAAAAAATTCGAATTTTCTGCCTTTCGCGCCTATTTTTTGAAGCCAATATCTCAAAAACGGGACATCGGATCAAAATTTTGGATAGGACAGAAAATAGTATTTTCTCTGCCCTTAACGGCGCCCAAAAATATGAAATACTTTTCTAGCTGTTGAGGCACAAAACTTTGTAATATTTTATATTTTTGCTAGTCAAAATGCATAAGTATGCCAAGTTTCAGAGTTGTACAATATATTGTGGTTTTACCGCTTTTATTGGACTATTGTTTTTAATAAACCATTAATAGACTTTAATCATTGACCACATTAGACATGTAATCATCATTGCCTACGTTAGGCTAATTATTACTAACAAATCAACATGCGCTATAGTGCCTTACAATACAAAACATACTACCTTCATAGAGCTATTATCGATGCGACAAGCCAAAAATTACCAAAAAGACCTCTTTCTCATAGTCACCTGACAAATTTAGCCGGTAACTGCGTAGTAGTATACCAACGAGCAATGTTGATAATGGTAAAACAACTTAATTGGCATCGATATGAACATTCCGGACCACCCAGAATGTTCACAAACCAGACTTTTACTTCTCCTGGCCTCCACAGTGGTGTTCTGTTCTGTTTCCGATGGTAAACAAGAGCAGATTTAAGGTTACTCGGGTTTAAAGCCATTTGCATAATACGTTTTCAAATTCCCAACTTTGAACGATAAATACAAAGAATTTAGTTCACCATAAGTTTGCTTTAGAGAGAAAATAAGGTTTCGGGCAAAATGAGATGAATACACTAAGAAAAATATGTTTGTTAATAAGCGAGTTTCCGTTTTTTGGTAAGGATTTTTTAATTATGATAAATACATTTGTTCCTCAGAAATATATTTTGGTTTAAAAAATGGAATAGTTTACTGAATATTCTTACATTTTTGGGTATTATTTGGTTTTACATAAAATAGAACAAGCAATACAAACTTATATGCAAGTTAACTGACCTTTAAAGGCTCTGTCTGCAAGTTCAGTAGAAAAATTAATTTGCTGAATTAGGTTTAGAGCATAAAGCGGAGTCTACGCAGTGCTGCAAAGTAGCGTGCGAGTGGAGAAGGCTACTTGCTACTGCAGGCCAAATACTGTCCTGCTATAAACAGATCGAATCGAGTTATTGTCTCTGCAAGATGGTCAGTTACTGCATGCGTGTTACTTCAATTCTATTTTTTTTAAATTACTGGCAATTCTTCGTCTCCTTCTACATATTAGGCCAGCACTTAACAACACCATCTTCGTTACCTGTTTGTATTTTTGCGTGTAACGTGCTCAACATGTTGGAATGATGGAATAGTCAAGAGCATGTAAAATGTATTAGTTTTTATGAAGAAAAATAAAATGTATGCAACCAACAGCGAAACATCCTACATCAAGTTTTTTACCCAGATAAAGAATGTGTTAATCAAATTTTAGATTGTTATCAATGTTGATGCCTAGAAATCTGCTTACACTGTGATTCGTCAAGAGCAGTGTGCTCACAACAAAACCCGACAGAACATTTGATTCCGACAATGCTTGTCTTGACGTTTTTTACCCAGATACATCAACTGATATGTCTCATCAAATTTTAGATTGTTATCATTTGTTGATTGCCTAGAAAATCTGCTTACACGGTGATTCGATCTTTGAGAGCGACCAGTCACTATCAGGACTAACAAAACCATGGTAAAAGACAGAACATTTGATTCATGACAATGCTTGCGCATTTACACTTTATTTTATTTGATACATCAACTGATATATCTCTCAAGGAATCCAAATTAGTCTGATTCCATACGTGATTTCGGAGGCAACATAGCAGAAAAAAGAGAGGACCCAAAATTGACTCCTGAGGAACTCCACAGTCTATGCTATGAGAGCGTAAGACAGAGCCTAGTTAACAGCGATCTTTGAGAGCGACCAGTCACTATCAGGACTATACCACGAATACCATGGTAAAAGTACTCGAGAACAGCTACTGACTTCATGTAAATAGCCGCGCATTTAGCCACTTTATTCTGTCACTATCTACCGATCTGTATAAGCTCTCCTTAAACACCAAACGGTGTCATTTTATAATCCAGGCCCGTGAACTGTATTATTTTCTCTATTCTACGTTTTACCCTTAAAAGCGTTATGAAATGGAAAAATAATCAGGGTTTCGATAAGTTAATCCATTTTTAGTAAATAGTGAAAATTTACTATTAGTATTTCTTGGGAATTTCATCTGCTTAGTGTAGGTAAATCTCACAGATGATGTAGTCAGTACATTTTATGTGGAGATTCGACAATAAACTTAAAATGTGAAAAATCAGACATTTTAAATATTACTGCAAATTCTGATACTGTAGTTCAAATGTTGGGTAATGCATGAAACACTAGCAATACATCACTTAGTAAGAAACTCAATTCAGTATTTCATTACTCGGTAACAGTTCAAGGAGTAGAATTATTCTCATCTTAATTTTAAAAATGTAACACTTGGACAATTTGGGGCAGCAGTTCAAGCTATAAGAATGAATGTGGAAAGTATAATTAATTTCTATACAAATTACTAAACTATTCTAAAATGTTTAATTAAATACTTAATTAAAGTATACGTGTCAGTAATGTTGTTTAATCTATTCTAATGCCACCTCCTAATTTCACCTTTTCGCCATTATCGACTTCATTTTTTTCAGAGCTCAACAAGTACATGGAATTTTTGCACTAAAACTCACCCAAGTAAATGGCAATCTTAAATTTACAACTCGAAAACAGTTCCAGATTTTATTGCATATGTTCTACCACCAAGGATTTCCATTTTATATTATTTGCAGGAAGATGCATTTTAAAAATCTGCTCACTCTGCTTGTCAATCTCACTGAAATTGTTAAATGCGATTTTTCTTCGAAAAATGTCATAGTAACTATCCGAACAAAATTAAAACATAGACTTTAGACATATTTTCCAGGGAACGAGCGTATTTTACAATTATAACAAAGAAACATTGTTATTTAAAAATCGCGAATTATAGTTAAAATTTAAATAATTAACACTGTATTTTGTTTCTTTTACAATGCCAGATATAGAATATTAATTTATTCGACGTTTCTAACAAAACCATTTTGAAATTAAGAAAAGCAAACAATTTTATAACAGTATTTGATTAAATATGGAGAAAAAGGTCAGAAAATTGTCAAATACGTAAAAATAGATAATTTATTCAGGTTTTCAATATGATAATAATACATTATCCGAATTTACAAAGTTTTTACACCTATCAACAGCTTACATTATAGGATATACCATAAATTTTAAATATAAAAAGTGTGGGATTTGTCTTGCATTATCTTTTAAGAATCTATTTTTTTAATCATTAAAAAGTAAAAAATATATAACCTACATTTTTTGGTACACCCTGTATAATATTATTTTATTAATTGGAATTCTTACCGGTTATAAATATACCAGGTTTGATACCTTTACGTTTAAAGACCACCGATAAAACTGACAAAACCCTGCTATAAGAAGTATATACAAAGTTTTTTAGACATTCTAAGATAATAATAAAAGAAAAAAATCCTACTTTTGTATTTAAAAGCTTTTTGGAATTTCCTAATGTGAAAGCCTAGCTACGTGTCACAATATAAATGAAAGATCTAATATGTTTGTTACATCTAATGAATACAATATCAACCATTTCATAAGCTTGAAAAAGACACAATTAAGCGTCAAAACGTCCCTTTTTGCATAAAGATATTTAAAAAAAAAGGTATTCTGTGTACTGTTCAAGTCGAGAAATGCCACTATGTACCATGCTATTTTAAAGTGTAATAACATATTTTTCTCAAAAACAAGAACAATTAAAATTATAGGCAACGGTAATTATTGTAAGTTTAGCGATCAGATCTCGGACAAGGCTGTGTTTATCGACTTAAACTAAGAGTATCACTTTGTGTAAAATTGGTAAGAGACTAAGTGCCATACTGGGTTTTACCAATATTTTACCAGTTTCTACCTATCCTAAGTCACACTTGATTTTTGGGCAGAATTTAAACTAAACTGAATAAGCTGTTTTTTTACACTGATTTTTCAAAAATTTCAGTATACCATTTTGTTCCGTCATGATGAATTCTTACCAAAATTTTTCAAGTCTGTCTGTATATCACATATAATTTTTCAACTGAATAACAAGGTTTTATACGTTGATTTTTTAACCATTTTATTTAACCCCAATTTTGAATCGCAATCTCGAAATCGTACCACCATTTTACCAGCTTTTTTCTATATCACATTTAATTTTTATACAAAATTTGAAATCAACCTACCTAATAAATAGTTTTTCAGGTTGTTTTGTTTTTTTTTTTAATATTCTATTAGGCTCTCTGTTTTGCCATCTTGGATTCGTACGAAAATATTACCACTTTATTCCTATGTAACATTCAATTTTTGTGAAAAATTGGCTAATTAATTTTTTAGTAATATTTTTTTAAACCTTTCACTAGGCCCCACAGGTTTCGCCACATTGAATTTTTACTAAAATGTAACCAGAAAATCCCCGTATGGTCCCCGAATTTTCGATTGAAATTTAAAGTTAATCGAGTAAGTAGTTTTTTTAGCTATGCCGCGAACAGACAGACAGACCGACAGCCATACCGACGACATTGAGAAAACATGTTTTTTTTGGCATCTCCGGAAATTAAAATGTCAAAATTTATAAAATTCTAGAAGGATGCGTTTTCATGATTACAAATATTTCATTTGGCCCCCATTCTGTTGCTCCATTTGAATTCTTACCACAATTTCACCAGTTCATTTCGCTTAGTTTTTGCACTAAATTTGGGTAATTTCTCTACCGAATACAATAATGTATGCATAATCTTACTCGTTACGTGAAACACTCACAAGAATGTATCATAAAAAATGTATTTCACTACGTATTCTTAATATCTTGCATTTCATTCCAAAACTAGGAAAACAAACAAATAAAACAGTTTCCTTTAACACCTTGTATCTGGAAATAAACCCGTTTTGGACTTATGTTCACATAACATTTTGGCCTTATTTTATACCAATTTGGAATCTCCCATTAAGCGATGGTCCATGTTTTTAAAACACCCTGTAAATATACCACTTTATCACATTAGAATTTAGAACAAAATCGTCATCCCAAAAATAAAACGGAAGCACCATCTTTATCCGTCAATGTTAAAAACAAACTGCATTAAGGCCAATAAAGGTGATCGATGTGCCGTCAACCCGTCATATTCTACTGCGCACAGCAAAAAAGAAGATGGGTGACACCAGCGCGCAGCATAATGCGTCGTTGTGGTAATATTTGATAATTTTATTTATATATTTACAAAAAAATACATTATTTCTTTTATACAAATTTACTAGAAAAAAGGTTTCAAAGATTTTTAGGAAAAAATTTTAAATGTTAAATATTTTATATTAGAGCTTACGTATCGACACTTTGTCAAATGTAGCAAGTGACGCCAATTTGGTATCGTCACGTCTACTGGTGGCATCGTAAACACAATAATTTAATTATTCAGTTGCGCATCTAGTAATTGAAATCGCACAGTAGGCAAACGTTCGATCGCCTATGTTTCCCATGTCATACCGACTGGATAAAATACCACATAATTTGTCAGAAGCGCATGCGCAAAGTTGAATTATGGAAACGCGTCGCTAGCACTGTCTCAATTTTATTAGTTTCAATTAATTTAAAAAGATGCTGAATAATTATGAAGGATACTATATTACTATTATGTTTTAAAGTTTACATATTAATGTGAATAATTCTGATGAAATCTTTCCAAGCCCTTTTCTCAAGCATAAAATTACATTTTCTTACTTATTGTTCCTATATTACTTGTTACGGAATAGAACGGGATTTTGTCGTGCCTAATAGACTAGCGATAAAATCTATAGAGATATACTACAATCTAATAAAAATCTATTATTATTATTATTTCTTCCGCCAGGTTGTTGACGTAAGTGAAACTCAAGTCAATACACTACAAGGGCGATGCATCAAGACATGACGAGCGGGCGCCGGATGCTATAATTTGATCACCTGCCACTGACGTCATCCTATATGGGCGCTTTTTGCGTTTTATCTAGTCACTGGCCGATGTCAGTTGGTCTTTAAAGGCACCGGGTATCGGGGATAAAACGGGTTTAAGGAGACAAACCGACTGATGTTTTTATGTTTTTACGAGCTTGATGGATTCAATCTTAATAAAATAGTATGTTTAAAAGTGTGCAGTTGTACATTTATGACATTTATGTTACACATTCTGTTCGTAATTCTTTTTGAATGTTCTTACACAGATAAAAAGGTTGATGTTCACTGACCTTGATTGATATATCAATGAAATAATTTAGCTTATTATAGCAAAGTTTCTGAAGTTAACTGGGATTTTGTGAATGCAAATAATGTCAATGTCGATATCAAGTTTTCATTCTTTATTGAAGTTTTGCAGAAAGCCTACTTAAGAGTTCTTTCCTAAAAACTTTTAATATCCAATCAGACAGATAATATTAACCGGTATGATCAAGAACTAAAAGAGATGCATGGAAACTTTATTTTCTGGAAGATTTAAGCAAACAGTACAGTCACCCTAACATTTATCATATCTGTAAAGAATTTAGGAAACAGTATAATGCTGAAATACGCAAAGCTAAAATTAGGGCCAACGATAATCATATTCAAAACTCAAATAATCCTATGAAATCTATGTGGAATATAATAAATTACCATCGGAGAATTAATAATCTATTTCCAGAGCCACATAATTATAACCCCTAATAACGTTAATAATTATTTTTCCAACATCGCAAATGATTTAATAAAACAAATTCCAGCTTTGGATCAGAACTTAAGTGCAGTTGATTTGATAACTCGTACAACCCCAATAACTGAATTTTTATTTTCTGAAGTTGGTTTTAGCATGACACGTGATACGATAAATGGCCTTAAGTGTTAAATTAATAAAATCTATTTAAAATCTCATACCTCCCCTCACTAAGCTGATCAATTTTTGTTTAAAAGTGATCAGTTTTCCAACAGTTCTTAATAAAGCTGTAGTTTGCCCTATCTTCAATAAGGGAAATAAACAGCTGACCAAAAATTACAGATCAATTTCCTTACTACCCATAATCTCGAAAATAGTAGAGAGATGTATGTCCACACAAATAATAAGTTTTCTGGAAAATAATAAATGCTTCCGAGATGGATTTAGGAGATATAAAAACACAATTCTGGGTATTTAGATCTTGTCTCGCAAATATCTGAATCATTTCACAAGCTGCAATACACATCAGTCCAGTTTTTTGTGATCTGAGTAGGGTCTTCGATTGTGTCGACCACGGAATCGTCGTACAGAAACTCAATAAGTATAACTTCTCACTCATTAAGTCATACCTAAAAGATAGAGCCCAAGCTGGGAGGGTTGCTGGGGTGACATCGGCAAAGAGTGTTCCCAACATACGAGTCCCTCAAGAGTCTTCGAATACTATTTTTACTGTACATTAATGATCCTCCTGACATTGATCAAATAGCTAAATATACATTCTTTGCCGATAACACCACAGTTTCATGGGCAGCCGATACTCTTGAGGAGCACTTGGCGATTCCTCAGCTTCACAGGAGAGGGCTGCTCAATGGTTTCAAGTAAATAAATTGGTCTTAAACAACACCAAAACTAAGCAATTAACATTTTCTATGAGATAATTAGGAGATGTGAATGATGATGTGGATGACGCAAGATTTTTGGTGGTTCATCTTAACCCAAAACTACAATGGGGCACTCATATCCACATCATTTCCAAGAAGTTAAGTGAAAACCTGTTTATCCTTAGAAATCTTTCTAGGTGTGTGTCTCAAGAGATTTTAAGAACTGGATACACTCAATTATTCACTCACACATTTCCTATGATATCTTACAATATAAAACTATTAGAATTCGGCCTGGTCTTGGTTACAGGGATGATTGTAAACAGGCATATATTTCATTGAAAATTCTGACAATTCCTTCTCAATACATACTTGAAAATTTTAAATTCTTAAAACAAAATTTTAAATCTTACAGCAGCCATAAGAACATTCCTAATTATAACATCAGGCATAAGGAGGATTTGTTGCTAGCTCATTCGAGGTTAAAGAGATGTCAACCGGGTACGGGATATTGGGGCATTCGGTTTTATAATGCTTTGCCTGATGATATAAAATATTACCTGACAGAGCATTCGATTAGAGTAAAACCATTCTAATGGAAAATTAATTTTATTCTGTAAATGAATATTTGTCTTTTAAGTTTTAATGTTTTATATAACATAGAACGGAAGCTTTCACGGCTTTTGTTAATTAAGAAATCATGGTTTTTGGGATTAACTATGAATGAATTCAGTGTTCAGATCTCGTGGAGTAAAGATCCCGGAAGATGCCTCGTGCAATCGAAGGCGAAACGTCGGATAGTAATTCCAATTTGACACGGTCCAATCCCAACAACCATGATTTCTTAATGTTTTATATAGTTTGTTTTTGAAATGTTTCTGTTGTTTTTTTACAGGAATAGCATTTTGTGTGTTTTAAATTTTAATTGTATTGATGCAAAGTTGTTATTATATATTCATTTAAAATATTATATTATCATTCATTGACGTATGTTAGACATTTATGTATACATTAACATGAATAAATAGAATGAGTATGAGTATTGGCCCAAAACAACTTTTCAAATTATTTAATACCGAGGTTTTTGTTCTAAAAAGGACTTTCATAGTTTGGACACTGGGGAAGTAAACTATCAAAATTGGAAGTCTTTCGTTTCTAAACAATGGAAGATAACATAAGAGTAAGTGATTAATTTTTTAACAAACAGATAGGCATAAGGAAGCAAATGTTATTCTAGAATCTGATAAAATCAACTGACGGCACTACTACCTTGTACTATTTGATTTACTTAATAAGTGAATAATATTCTTTAAAATAAAATCGGACTTTTTTAAAACTTTAGCAATTACTCTTATTTGGGAATATATTCAGTACAAATAATTTCACCATATTTACTGCTCGTGTCGTAACTTAATTAGACAGCACACAACAATATATGACTTGGTATTGCCAGAATCGTGAGTTAGGCCTACTAACTAAACTAGACTAACTAGAAATAAATACAATACAAAAATTATGCTTAAAATAGACAAATAGGATTGTCCGGTAATAACGTAAAACTGATTTATAAACGAATTTAACCAGCGAATCGGAGGCGCCGCAGACTGGCAACTCTAACTAGTGTTAACCTACGAGGGAATCTCCCGATGTATCCCAATATACGGAATACAATACGAAGTTAAGATTCATTTAGGGAGTAATTTATAACATTGGATGGATCGTTTATTCTGAATATTATCTGACTTCGGTATAATCTAATTTGTTGGTATCTGCTGTTGTAGTCAGCGGATCTCCAGTCACTACTATACATAGGTACATAAAGCATCACCCCGTAAAACATTTCGGCACCCTCATTTATTAAAACTTACCTATATGTAGCTTGCATTTCAAAGAAAACACGTACGCTAAAATCGTATATTATGAAATTAATACAAATTTCAAAATGTTAAAAATATTAGAATCTTGTATAAGTTAACAAAAGAAAAAAATTCGTATAAACAAGTGCCCGAAAGTGTTTATTTTCCGAGAACAGGACACATTATCCCAGGGATATTCTTATGACAGCCTTCAGAAACGCTGCGCCGAACGGAAATAATTCGGGATCTTTTATTTAGAATCAGCCGATAATTAAATGAAAAATACGTGCTACTTGTTTTGCTTAAAAAGTTGACAAATATGCATTACTTGAAAACTCAAGATATTTAAAAAAGGTAACGGGTTGCGGTTTAAGAATGACTTTTTTTGACTGCATATTGGCGTATAACACGTAATTAATTAAATAGAATATTTTAAAATTGTAAAAAAAAAACTAAATATAAATGTTGCATATAAGACCAATAATTCCATAGGCAAATTTATAAAAAATAACAAATCAAAAACACATTTAAGTAAAAAATCAGGCGTCTATAAATTAACTTGTAAAGATTGCCCAAAAACGTATTAGGACAGACAGGTAGAAGTTTCGAGAACAGGATAAATGAGCATTATAAGTGCTTTGTCAAGGGTGACGACAGATCTAATTAATGCTTCTCATTTAATTAATCGTAATCATCATTTTAATAACAATTTTAAAGTTTTACATACAGAAAAGAACGGCATGAAATTGAATTTTCTAAAATCTTTAGAAATAAATAAACTTAAACACACAGGTTTATTACTTAACGATCAAACTGACCTGAGCAATTCGCCTCTATTAAATATGTTTTGTTGAAATAGATTTAGGTAAACATGTAAAAACCCATTGTATACTAGGTATAAAATATTTTACTTCATTCTAATTGTATCGCCTGAAGAAGCCACAGTGTTGGCGAAACGTCATGAAAAATGTTTTCTTTTTAATATAGTGGAAGTTTTAAGTAAAAATTGTTTTGTTTTTTCTTAGTACTATAAATCTAAATGGAATATGTTGAAAATAAAAAGTCTGTTTCTTTAATAATTGTAGCTTCCTGGTTATCGCCCCCCAGGGAACATCGTCCAACTTGCTGGCCTACATAAAGCAAGCCAAACGTTATTTAAAAATCGATGGTCATAATTTGTAAGTTGCTTAAATAAACAGATGCAAATGTGCTTGAGGGAGAGAGAGGTCATCGTAATTAAAGTCGGAGAGGTCAGCCGCCCTAACACCACTGAACTGTAGTAGCGTATAATTTTTCGAAAAAAAAAACATTTACATATGTGTTATTTAAACTATCATTAATGTTGTTATAGAGAGACCACCTTCCCTCGTTTTGTGCCAAAATAGGCCATGTAGACCCAAAGAATCAACAATTTCGCCGCAAGTATATGTGGTTCGCAAACTGGTTGATCTTTTCTCAATGCCATGGAAATACGAAGTGTGGAATTCATCCAAGAAATTACCTAAAGAAGGAGATGGGAAAGCGTTGAGCCAAGCACGGTTTTCTTTTCCTGAAGAGCGAGTTATTTTTGAATTAAAAATCCAAATAATGAATAATCAAAGTTACTTTGATCAGACAGAGTATTCCTAGATCACCAAATTTAATCGGCAGTTAACAAATTGATCAAGATTTTTGACTAAATTGGTAATTTGTTATTTTTTGGGTCGAATTTTTTTAACAAAGAATCATATTACTTTAATAACTTTGGACTTTTCCAATATGGTAAACATCGTAGTAAATAAATGATTCTGGGTATAGCAAGAATCTTTTCGAAGTAGTTGTTTTTTTTAAGTTATATCCATACCAAATCAATCCCTAAATGAGTAATATTGATTTGATCTACTATTTTTAAATCGGGAGAAATATCTTTAAATTTTAAAATGATCTTTATAAACTCAAAAGGTAAATTATCAGGTAAGGTACCATCGTCAAGATTACAAAGGTTTAGTTCAGATTTAATGGATGCCATTAAAAGATGTATCATAACTAAAGAGAACAAAACTGGACCACGGGATCACCCTGTTGAACTCCCATTTGTGAAGGCGTAATCCATTCACCAAAGGTTAATAAAGGGTTTACAAAATTCAAATTTTGTAAAATATTTTTTGGAACTGCAGTGAAAACAGATGAACTTGAAATAATATTAAAAGCAATCAAAAAGTCGATTTACATAAAACCTATTGTAGTAGAATGATGCAGACTAACGGCGCAACATTTTGAACCAAACCTATGTTGAAAAGGACGAGAATCATTACGAACATTTCTAAAAATGCTATTTTGGGTACTAAACTCCTCAGGTTGCATAATGATGCTGCAAAGAAAAGTGGTTTTATCTTTTTAGGTACTTTATTATTACGAAATGATCCCCAAGATAAGAAAAGGGAAGTTGAGGTCAAATCAATTTTATACATAATTCATTAACTACTGCATTTACAGAAGTAATCCCAAAGAAATTACTTATGTGAAAGTATTTTTGATAAATAAGCATATAGGCGCTTAATCTACTAATGCTACCCTTCTATATTTGTATTATTTTTCCAGTTCAGTGTAGCACGTTTCTTTTTTCAGATTATAAACTCGGTTTTATTTGTCACACTGATCTAACTGCATTTATAATTTCCTTAATCCCGGCCATCTTTCCTGGCGTATCAATAACGGAGCGAGAAGTTCAGGCACATGACATGAATTATGGCTCAAACTTCCCACTTGCCCTCCTGCATCCCTGTTTCTTTGCGCACACTAGGAGCCGATTCCGGGATGCGGCATGGAGAAGGAAGACGCGTTCGCCGAGGTCATCGAACCGGGCGTGTGCCGCCGCCAACCGAAGCGCCTCGCCGCCACCTAACGAACATTTTTCCGAAGACATGGGCGATTTCGATTGGATGACCGATTTCGATCACTTCAAAATAACAGGATGACAAATGAATGAAAATATTGCTATAATTATTGTGGAAAAACCCTTTTTTCTTACATTCTTAAAAAATATCGTAAGCAGGAGAAGATAACAAAAAATACTGAAAATTTAAAGTTACTTTAAAGCATTGTTTTAAGCCTCATTTTTGTTGGTGAAAAATCCGAATGTATGTGCAAATCTTTATATGCCAAAACATATTAAGAATTCTTGTAAATATATGATTTTCAGTCTTACCCACATTACTATCTTTCTGGTTGCCATTTCTCTGTTTTTTGCTAAATTTTATACGGAAATAAGCAAATATTTTTTGTGAAGTAATTAATATAATAGGTTTTACAATTTTCCGTAGTTGGCGACTAAATGGTAAATTAAAAGAAAATGAAAATAAAGTCTAATATTCTAGTACTCATTTTAAGCTGAATTTTGCACACACATTTTCGTTCCATCTTCTTCAAGAAAGTTTTTTTTTATATGAAACTGAAAAACTACAATTTTTTTGAAGATTAAAAAAATATATACTGCAGAGGATGAACTGTTCATATTACTTTCCTTACGTTAACTAACTAACCTAACCGGCAAGTATCGAAATTTAAAACTTTTATATCAGAGTTATTTAACGTTTGCAAAATGGTACCTTCTCGAAAAATTTAACTAACGAATATACCACTTAGCTTTACTAATAGTGGCTAATAAAAGATAAGATTTTGGGCGAATATAATAGGATTTATTGTTTATTTTAGGTTTTAAAATTAAACGTTGCAGCAATAGTCGTAGGGCCCAATTAATACTGTTGGGGAACTCCGCCAGCCATGCACCAAAGTTGTAACTGTAGTTTATTAGCGGAAAGTTGTAATAGTAGTTTAGTAGCGAAATAAAAGACGAAAGAGTTTTTTAGTCATCAGTTATTTTTTGCGGCTCAGGGGTCCCTGAATACTTACATCCCCAGGCCCCATAGATGGTGGTAATCCGGCCCTGTCAGCCAATATTCTTATAATATTTAAATGACTGATTTATTAAGAACCACTTTTAGTTATAGTATTTTAGGCAATTCTGCACTCGAACGTTTGACGTCATCAAAGAATATACTAACAACACCTTAAATTTTTAAATCCAGACTTAGACAGATTTACCCATATAAACATGAATTTTAGGCACATTTTCAGGTGAAGTATAAGAAAGTATTTTAGATATCCAACAAATTTTCGTGCATTCTTACGTCGTCGTCCAGACGTGCTGTGTCTGGTGTAGGTGTTGTTTGTGTGCTCCTATAATTATTGTTTTCTGGAATATTTGTATGTTCGTTCTTCCCACACACCTATGGATGTGTGCCAAAGATAGCGGTCTGCAGATTTGTAGGTGTTGGAACTGTATTATGCAAGCAACTTGGATTTTCTGAGGAAATTTGGTAGACAGTTTTATACTTTCCTGATATGATAAAATAAAAAATGAGACTCTAGGATAACATCCATAGTGTAAACTGAGGCCAAAATAGGGAATGAAACAGTTTAAATACCTATTTAAGAAGTGTGAACTTTTTGGGGGAAAATGAACAGTGCCATTAAAGCTGGTTAACAACTATTACCGTAGAAAATTTAAGTAAAATCGTTAGATCGGTTTACAGAAAGAAATCCTAAAATTTTAATATCATGTAGTCCTGGAGGTCAGGACCAAAATGTGTATAGCTGAGCGTCTGATAAACTGATACATTGTTAATAGTGATATCGTCTTACGGTAATAAAAATCTAGGGAGCCCGTTCAACTTTTCTCTTTACTACCGTTGGCGCAGATATTAAACGAGAGGCTAAATACTAGAGAATTTCACAACATGTTTTATATACATTTACTTTTTTAGGTCAACCCGAAAAAAGGCCTAACCAGGGCTAATCAAAATACACTCCGAATTTTAAACAAACTATACATACAAAATTACGTTTGTTAAAGAAAAAAATCAGGGGCTGCTGATCTCTCATAAATTTCAGCCCTACGAATATCTACAGAAGAACTCCGATATTCGAAAATCACCCATTTTCAAGGGGTTGCTACCCCTAGGTCTTGAATATCGACGTTTATGTTACCTCAGAAACCGAGAAGAAGTGCTAAACTGCTGGCCACTTGAAACAGTTCACCTGCATTTTTTTGGTAAAATTTAAGTTCGAATATTTTTAAAACGAGACGAGATACTGAGGTGCGGTTCTCAGCTGTATCTTGCAATGTTATTATATATAACTGGTGTTAGGCGTAAAACTTACCTAAGCTAAAAAGTTAAACAGGGTGTTAAGCAAAACTCTGCCAATTTTTCAATTTTTTATTTGTTCCGAAAATCAAGTAAAACAATTTTTTAGTTCTAGTTGTTAGATTAGTGTAATCCTTGGTGAAATTTTAAAAAACAATTTCAAACTTTTTTTAAAAATTTTAATATTTTTTGAGATATGATTTTTATTGTCGAAAAATTTAATTTTTCTACATAATAAGCTGTAACTTTTTATTAGCCATTTAATGTAAAATTTTCTTGCCAGAGGACCCTTAAGTCATATTTTTTTTTATAATGTCCATGATCTGCATTACTCAGAAAATGTAAAGGGTGTGAAAAAAATGTGGCAAGGTTAGTTAAACACCTAGCAAGCCTAAAGATCATGTACGTATATTTCAACAACCTGTAAAATAAAAAAGAATTTAAATTTGAAAGCTTTTACTTAAGTTTTAAGAAGTACCAAGTATTTTTTCCAAACGGTTTATTAATTTTCTCTTTATTATTTAAAAAAATACAGGTGTTCATTTTACAGCCAAAGATACCAACATCGGGTAACACATGAGACATGTAACATGCTGCCACCTTTTTAGTTTTAAAAATATGAAAAAAATTAAACTTGAGACGTTTCCATAACTCGAGAAGAGGTAAGTTTTCTATAAAAAAGTAATTAGAAATTACTTTTTTATTTTAAATAGAACCCAGTACATGTTTATTAATTATCGTGTTGAGCTTAAAATGAACTTATTAACGATATATCACAAAGTAAGTTTTGTTTTCAAAATGCCGGCTGCACAGTCTTTTTTGAAAATTCAACTTTGACGTTTCATGATAAAAATACTGTCACTTTTTACAAAATACTTCTTTTAAATTGTCCAAAATAAACTTAGTTTTTATTTTTTTAGACAATTCAACTTAAACATCGTTTTGGGAAATAATAGAATTTTTCAATTTTTTTCACTTTTTTTACTTACCGAATGAGCAATTTACTCCGACATTTTTTATTGATACCTTGTATAATTTTTCACATTCATTTTCTTCTCAAAAAACTTTTTTAAAATGTTAGGCAAAGTAACCTGAATTATCAAAATATCACAAACGAAGATACATACAGGCTCTCAAAGAATCGAAGTGTTCTAAAAAAATTAAAATTATGCTTATTTTGGACTACTTAAAAAAACTATTTTGTAAAAAGTGACTGCATTTTTATCATGACAGGCCAATGTTGAATTTTGAAAACAAAACTTAACTTGTGATATATCGTTAAAAATCTAATTTTAAGCTGCATACGATAGTCCGTTAAATATACAGGGTCCTCTTTAAAATAAAAAAGTAGGTGGTTACTTCCGGTTAAAGCGGAAGTAACTTAATTATTTTTTAGAGAAATTTTTTCTTTTATGGAGTTAATAGAGACATTTTAAATTTCAAGTTGATATTTTTAAAATTAAAAAGGTGGTAGTCTGGTACATGTCTCTTGTGTTAGCCGATGTTGGTAAATTTGACTGTAAAATCAACACCTGTATTTGTTAAAATCATAAAGTTACAGAGAAAATTAAAAAACCGTTTGGAGAAAATATTCACTACCACCTAAAACTTAAGTAAAAACTTTTAAATTTGAATTCTTTTTTATGCTATAGGGTGTTGAAATATACGTACATGATCTTTACGATTGCTAGGTTTTTAACTAACCTTGCTACATTTTTTCACACCCTGTATATGTTCTGCGTAGTTCCGACCATGCACATAATAAAAAAAAATATGACTTAAGGACCCTCTAGCAAGAAAACTTCACATCACATGGCTAATAAAAAGTTACAGCTTATTATGTACAAAAATTAAATTTTTTGACAAAAAATAATCATACCTCAAAAAATATTAAAAAAAGTTTGAAATTGTTTTTTACAATTTCACCTAGGATTACGCTAATCTAACAATTAGAACTAAGAAATGGTTTTTGTATAGATTTTCAGGACAAATAAAGAGTCTTGTTTAACTCCCTGTATAAATAACTTTTTAGCTTAGGTAAGTTTCACGCCTAACATCAGTTATATGCAATATGATTTGCAAGATACAACTTAAAACCGCACCTCACTATCTCGTTTTGTTTTAAAAATATTCGAATTTAAATTTTATCAAAAAATGCAGGTGAACTGTTTCAAGTGGCCAGCAGTTTAGATATTTTTAATATCGAAGTCATTTAAGCCAAAAACGATAGGTCATATCTTTGATTCATGAATAGATCCCAAGTTAAGCCATCACAGATGGCACAGATTATAGAAAATCAAAACATACAATTACTTGGCAGGAAAGCCTGACGAGTAATTTAAAAATGTTGGAGACATTTTGAAAATTTATTTTTCTATTGCTTTTTTTCCTTATAAAAGTAAATTTTCATAATTTTTTTTTCGTTTTCATTTAAAATCATGTGACTTAGATACTAGAGATGCTAAAAACGTACAAATCCTTAATGCGTATGTACTTTAAAATCATGCAAATACCTGGAAACATTGTTTCTCGGTGAACCAGCAAAAAATCATTAAGCATTGACATTTAAACAAAAAGCAATGAAGTTTCATGCAAGTGATGGATGGTTACAAAGTTCTAAAGCACGCCACGGAATAAATTTCCAAAAATACCAAGAGAAAAATTATCATCTTAGCCGGCATTGGTTGGACCAAAGAAAAATTTTAAAATGTTATTTATAAACTTGAAATAACAGAAAATCTACTTGTTAATGCCGACGAAACGGGATTGTGTTGGAAACTTCTGCCAGATAAAACATTTCAGTCGCTGAAGAATCTGCCCCTGGAATGAAAATCGCAAAACGAGTGACATTTTTTGGATGTGTAAATTCTACAGATTTCAAATTAAAGCCTTTGGTACTTGGAAAAGCGTAAAATCCCAGCTGTTTTAAGGACTTTCCAAATCCGCTCATTTACAAAAGTGGTTGCGTTTAGAGATTGGTTTTTCTTTCATTTTGTACCAGGAGTAAGTAAGCATGACTATTGAGGTAACCACTTTCTATATACCTGCTATGTGTATGCCTCGAAACGTGACCCTATTAATCCAGCCAATGGATCAAAATGTCCTAAGACTTACAAAACTCTTCTACAGGAAAAGTTTGTTAACTTCAATTGTACTTGGGAGAAAATTACTCCAAGAATTGTCTAAATGTTGGTATCCTATTTTGTTAAAAACTTTAGAATACACAGATAAAGACTACACATACCATTAAGCGAATTAAAAAGAATATGGAATGACGAAGACGGTGACCAAGTTGTTTTGGACTTACTTTAACTGTTTAAACTACCTATTGTAATGTTTATGTCAAATAAAATTTTATTTTAGGCTAATTATACGAAAAACGACATAATCCAGTGGAATCAGAATGATGATCAAATTGATATTAATAATGATCAAAATTCTACTGCATCAGAAGAAGATAACTGCTCAATCACTGAAGAATTCAAGCTCAAAATAAAACATAATGAAGCTATTGAAGCGTTAAAGGTATCCATACAATGGACGCAAGAAAGTTCAGTGTATCGATATTCGATATATTATGTGCTAAGAAACGTTATGAAAAAGTAAAAACCATGATTATAGTGTCCAAAACAAAACAATTAAATATCACTTCTTATTTTAAATAATTTTTTAAGTTGTTTTTCTTGTTGTTTCTAATGAATGTAATAATACATTTTTAAAAGCAATAAATTAGTTTAATTTTAAAGAGTCCTCGCTAATGTGAACAATCGATAGTATGAACAGCGGTTTTTTTGTGTTCACGTTACCGAGCTTGTACAGTAGTTTCTTCCAACTACAAATATTGGTTTGTAGTATACCGATCAGTTTATTACGCGAGAAACTAAGATACTTAAAAACAAGCGAAAATAACATAATTTCTCAAGTGATAAATATTACGCTTTCTTTGTTATAGAGTTCTTTTTGTTTTTCTTTTAATAACATACAAAATTTGGCTCATGTTTGAGAAACTTTATTTTTTCAGTTTTAGGGTCGTTGGCTTATGACAAAAAAATGTTGGCATTTTTGTTCATTCTAGCAAAAAAGAAATGTAAGAGACCTTTTTAAAGTAGTTTTTAGTAAATAACCGGACGAAATCATTAATTTAAACAAAAATAATTGGCGTAACATGTATAAAATACGCATCTGTCGCACTGACAGGCCAACAAAAGCATGTAGGATTGGTCTAACAATTTAGTTCACCATTGAGAGTGCCCAAAATATGTGGAATAGTGTTTCTACAGTCTTAACTTTTATATTTTACTAAAAGAAAGTATAAATAAAACTTGTCTGGATAAACACCACTCTATCAGACTGACGGATTTTATTTATTTTCGCACTGACAGTTACTAGACAACTTATGTAAAATATTATTTAAATAAATAAAAATTATATAATACATTGTGTTTTATATGCATTGGATTTTTTTCTTTTAACAATAAACAGTGAAAAGTTACACTAATACTAGAACAATATTATTCTAACAGTGTCCTAAAAAATAAATTTAAAAAACTTCAATCATTTTTAGGTATGCTCCAGACCCTTTAAAAATCATATATATTTTTTGTTTGTTGAAAAGAGAAAACACTGACTTAGAGAAAAGTTGTAGCCACATTTAATAATTTTTTACTAATAAATCGGTTATATTATATTTTGAGATCATTAAGTGGAAAGTTTCCTGTAAACAAATTTTTCCGATTTTTTGTTGTTCGTTAAGCTTCACACACCCAAATTTTAAAATGTATTGAATCCGGATCAAAAGAGGTAAAATTATTGTGCTCCACCAAGCATTGGCAAAATTAAACATTATAATAATGAATAAAGGCCAATTAGAAACGCAATTGTAGATTATTATCTTGGATAGGATGTAGACTGTCAGGCAGAGAAGACAGAAACGCGTAAACATAAATAGTTAATGAACTGTCCGATCTAGGGAATAGAGTAATTTTACAATGGTGCCCGATAAAATGTTATCGTTGAGTTCCTATGTGTAGAAATCATAAAAAAAATCTCTAATTATTTGATAGTTGTGTTATGTGTAGCAATCAGTGATGTAACTTCAAAATATGTCTTTCGTTTACATAGTATACTATTAAAACAGAACAAAACTCACTAAATTGGTCCCAACTTGCATTGTATTCTCTATAGTAAGGGTCCATCGAGAGATTCTCGTGTACCTCGGCACAATTTCACGGTCAGTGTTGCCACTCAGGCCTAACTGTCGCTCTCGGCAACTCTGCGCCTAATACTGTTGCGCTCGAGCTAATATTTCGATTAAAAGGCGACACAAACGATTAAAAGTGGGACATTTATTGTGTATCTGTGGGCCGTTTATGCTAAGTATAATTCGGTATTAATTACACTCATATTTTACCAACATATGTCCGGTACAACCTTAATATATTCAAATAGGGTTGAGGTATATACGATATATTGCAATTGATTTAAAACAGTTGTTTTATTGCCAGTCCTAAGCCTAAATAATGTGTGAATTAAGGATTTTAGTTTGACCGCCGCTGACAACCTCTTTATCTTATCTCATTTACTTGAAAATCTAAAAAATAATCTGTAGTGGCGCCCAGAGTTTTAGATAGTAAACACATTAAAAGAAAATATTTCTCTACAATTGTTTATATCTGTTAATATAACATATACAATGGCAATAGAAGAGCTCGTTACAAAAACCATACATACTAGATTACGAACGTTCCCATTTTCTTAATCCATTATTTCATTAATCCAGACTATTGTCAAAATGCTATGTTTAAGAAATTATTTTTCAAAACATAAAAACTGTTGAATAACAAAATACCTATCTATATGACGAACTCGTTGAAATTAATGAATGAACTTTGGGACTCATTAGTGTCAGGGCATTTCCTACGTAAGTAGCTCGGGTCACTGCTTTTTAGTGACGCAACAATTGGCTAAAATGTCTTACAAAACCGAAATGCGTTTTATGTACGCCAGAGACATTTATCTCTTATGCAAGTCATGAGAAAATAAAATAAAATCTTTCCAAATACACTTTCCTTCTCTGGAATACGTTAAGACAGTTTAAGACTTCATAATTATTAACCGCCTTACTTCCCTCACTACCCACTAAATATTGACTTTATGAAAATGGTTTATTATAATAAACACTTTTACAGGGTTTCTGTTTTTAATTTCGACGGGGTCTACAAGCTTCACTTTAGAAGAAAACAATGTTAAATAAACAAAAAATAAAGTTTTTTCTGAACCGCCAACATTTGCCAAAAAGGTAAACACATGACAATCAATTGGAAAGTAAAAAATTAACGTTACCTTTGCAAATTTATAATGAAACACCCAGTAAAATACTATTTCATTGAATGCGTCTCTTCTTTCTGAATGTAAGTATATCAACTTGGACACCTTTTAGACAACCGAAAAAAATTAAAAACAAATCCTGCCATGTATTTTTATTGAATCCACATTAATGTGTTAAGATTAAGAAGTTAGACTGTTTTTTTTCACTCTCTCGCTCTCTCTCACTTTTAATACATTGCAGGGCTTTCGTTATTTTCCTCGAATGTCGTAAAACATGAAGGTATCAAATATGCATATTTATAATAAGAAACAAGAGAAATATTAAATATTTATAATAAGAAACAAAAGAAATATTAAATAAAAAAAATATGACACAGGGTGTCTACTAAAAAAAAACAAACTAGATGTTCATTTTTTTTACTTTCCAAGTGTCATTTGTTAATTTTTTTTTAGCAAATTCTGGCGGCTCAGGTAAATTCTTAAAACTTTTATATTGTTTATTTATAAAGGTGAATATGCCAAAATAACTTCAAAACAGGTATAAAGGATGTTATATGGAACTAATCTAGAATATTATTTAGGATTTAAAGATTTTATAAAAAGTATAATGTTCTATTTTCCTTTATAATCAATTGTTTATTCATACTACATTTCAAAAGACAATGAAAACGTTCAGAAATAGAATAATAGATTTTTTTAAGAAACTGATATTGATTATTTTGTATATCAAGAAATTAATATGTTTAATAAAATATTTGTTCGTAAAATCGAGATTTTTATCATGTAAAAAATCAATATTTAATAATGAATGTCTTAATTAATTTTGTTGCAATTTACCTCGATATATTTGGTTGCATACTAATACACGAATATATTATTTAATCAATAATAGTTATCGAATAAACAAAATATTGATTAATCGAAGTATTGATTGATCGAAAAATCCATTATTCGAAAAATCGATAATCTAATAATCGATTTATCAATTATATTGTCCAACCCTACTATCCACATATTGGAACCCCATTCAGTTCGTTTCAGGCAGTGCCAGCGTAAACAGACCTAACGTGGAAAAAAGAAATTGATTAATCGAAGTATCGATTTATCGAAAAATCTATTGATCGAAAAAATCGATTAATCGATATAATGATAATCTAATAATTGATTTATCGATTATAATGCCCACCCCGAGTATCAACACATGGGAGTCAAGCTCAGTTCGTTTCAGACAGAGCCAACCTAAACAGATCTAACGCGGAAAAAAAGAAATCAATAAACATTTTAACCATTAGGTTCTACAAAACTGTCTCTCCTTGATAAAGATCTTTCTCATTCGGCCATATTGAGATTATTAAGACGTCATCTCTATGCAAAAGATTTGACCAACATACGCCAACGAATGCACGACAACATATACTGAGATCTAACTAGAGATGGACAAACCTCGGGAATTTATTTTTTGGAAATATTCCCAAAAATGTTTCCAAAATGGGAATTTTCAAGGAATTTGCTGTTTTAAGTGAAAAACACTATTTAACTGAATAGAGTTATAGAATAATGTATAAAATTGACGATAAAACAACTTTTTGTCAACAGGTTTTTTTATTCCAACGCTGAAAATAAAAACAAGTCAAAATAATAGAAATAATAAAATTCTAATTAGTTTTAGTAGTAGTAGTAGTATCAAAACAAATAAAACTTTTGTACCTAATCCAAAACCTAAAAGTATGTGTGTGGTATGTGAAAATACGTGAAAAAAAAAGAAAAATAACTGAAACTTAAGATCGAAACGCTAAAAATAAAGAAAATGAACATAACAAGCACACAACAAACAACATAATAAGACATGAAAATAAGGTGCAGTTATTGCGTAAACCCGTTACGTAAAAAAATAAATCAAAAGGTTAATCCATGTTGTCATTCTTTTCATTTTCAGTTTCACTTTCAGTAGGCATCCTCGGATTCAAATAAATTATCAATTTCTTCGCATCTTCACAATCTTCCCTATTCTGCTGTTTAACTCAAGGCAGTGAGTTTAATTTTTTTTTAACGCAGATGATGAAGACTGCTCTTGCTAAGATTGTTCTGTTTCGTTGTTTTTTAATAGTTTCCAGTTATGTGACATGTATGTTAACTTCCCTGCCTGTAGCCTATTTCGTCATTTTTGAGTGAATCCAGCTGAAACAGCTAAACGAACGTTCAGTAGCTGCAGATGAAATTGAAGCTGACAATATTTTAGTTACTACATCGCATAATTCGGAGACACCGCACGTTCCTTTCCACCAGATTAGTGGAGATAATTTGTAAATACTTTTGGATATGTATCCTGCAAACTACCATAACTCGAGCATCATCAATATGATTCATCTGTGAAGCTACAGAA
Organism: Kuschelorhynchus macadamiae; assembly: GCA_030620095.1. Classification (NCBI taxonomy): domain Eukaryota; kingdom Metazoa; phylum Arthropoda; class Insecta; order Coleoptera; family Curculionidae; genus Kuschelorhynchus; species Kuschelorhynchus macadamiae. Next base: position 415,540 of record JAUTXW010003751.1, read on the forward strand.
ACAATAAAGTGGTGGTGAACTTGAGAAGCCGGGTTGAGGATGTCTGCCGCATAGAGAATGGGTCCTATGGCTTTTTTCTTTATTTGATTAAATCAGCTTGGGACTTCGTTTTCCTCTGTTTTTGTCAGCAATGATCGTGGTAGTTCTTCATTTAAACACTGACCTATGTAGGCAAATACTTCATAAGCTCTGTGTGTGATTGGTTCATCAGTTTCTAATTGTACAATCCATTGGCAAATAGGTTTTAACAAATTATGTAAATTGGTAACTCTTTTCTATAACACATCGTCGTCTAGAAGAGTTTGTTTCGCTGATGTCCCCAATATTTCAGCCGCAGCTTCATTCCCAACCAAATATTGTACAGAAGAGTTACATATTAACATACTTTCTAAATAGTAGGGGTGACTGTCCCATTTGGTTTTACATGACAGTTTAAAAAATATATTATTATTAGTTTTTCTCTTTTTTAATATCTTTAGAATGGAAGAAAGCACCTGTGAATTTCGTACTGACTTGATTATGTTTCTGGGTGTGTATGTGGCATGTACCCTAATGGAATTTAATGTAGATATCGTTTCTTTAATATGGAGAACGCCCTTTGGATTTGAGGCATTATCGTCAACTAAGACAAAAAAAATCGACTTTGTACTGTATTAATTCTTTGTCAATTTTGTTAGCTACATATTCTCCGGTGTACCGATTATCCTTTGTATTAACAAATTTAGCAAACCTAGGTGTTGGAGTTGTATCAAGGAAATTAAAATACCCCCATTTAGAATATTACTCCAACCATCAAACTGCAGATTTAGATTTTTTGACTCTTGTTGACAAGTTATTTACATTTTCCTGAACTATGTTATATTCTATTTGTGTACTTGATAATTTCCGTGTACTTGGCAGCTTATCTGATGGATATAATCTTTAAAATACTCTAATCTAATGGATATTCTACGTAGAAAATAGTATTCCAGAGACAGAAATAGCCCGAGCCAAATCCTCATCAATATTGACCTGCAAAAAAATAACGTTTGCTCATAAGATTACAATAACTAATACTACTTGTTTTGTTGATGTCATAGAATCCAAAAAAGATTTCATCACAAAGGATCCAGATTACTTCATAGTCGTGCTCTTTCTTTTCAGATGCAGTTTCCGTTTGGGTTTGGTCCATTTCTTGTATAGACGGCACTAACACCACTTTTTCTGCCGGCAGCACACTGGTTTTCGAATATTTGTTTCTGATTCCTGAAGAGCATTTAAAACATTTTACTACGTGCTTTTGCATTTTAGTAGCATTTAATACTTTATAGTCTTACAAAATTTGCATTCTGCCATCTTATTTTGATATTAAAACACTTTCTAACTTCATACTTTCTTCCTATTTTCTATTTGCTTATCACTGTAGGACAGTAGAATGCACTAGTTACGGTTACGAGTTAAAACTAAATCCTGTTCATTTTCAACACGTAGTGACTATCAAATCAAATCAAATCAAATCAAATTAAATTGTCAAGTTGTATTTGTTTACATTCACTCCACACTCTACCTAGAAAATTCACTTGTCACTTGTGTAGTTACTATTACGACACAAGTGACAAGTGACAACATACACCTTTTTTTTATTTGTTTTTAGTGTAACGTGAATAAACTCAGGTAAAAAATAAATGCCCTGTAACAGAAATTTATTTAACCTTGGGGGAATATTCCCAGGAAAATGTTCACTTTGGGTATATGTATTCCAAATTGAGAAAATTCCCGCAGCCCATCTCTAGATCCAACTCCTTTGATGTTCTGCCGAAAAACTGATACATAACAGATAACCTCCAACCTTGATACTAACGCCATTTCGTCGATCCACACAATTAGCCATTCGTAGAACAAAACAGCTGTTTGTTCTACGACAGCTATTTGACCAATTGATTGTGAGACTTATCAAACCAATATTTAAACTTATTGGCTAAATCAGTTTGTTTGTCCTACGACAACCCAAAAATGACATGACAGTGACAGATCGTTGGAGTGCCTAATGTGGACAGTGGCGAAGCCAACTCTTAGGGGCGGATGGCAAATTATTTTTTTGCGAACAGCAAAAATAAATATAAAGTAACTCCTAGGAAATAAAAGTGACGCCCAAAAAGTCATCACGCCATAACATGTATAGGCAAAACAAGCAACGACCCCCTTGGCTACGCCACTGACAATGGAGAACGCCGCTGACGCCAGCGTTGTAATATATCATAAATACATTTTAATCAAATAAGTGAAATGAAAAGTAGTCGAATATTGTCAATGAATAAAACTAAATAAAAGCTCATGTCAAAAAGAACTGATGATAAGTGCTACTACAAGACTTTAAAAACTAGAGCTATTTACTATTTACTCATCTAATAAGAACCATACATCATAAAATAAATAAAATATTTAATAGTGGATTTTAAGAGAGAAAAAAACCTTAGCTTTTAAATTTTTCGTAGAGCTACTCTACATATGTTTCGGCCTTTTGGGCCTGTTTCAAGAGACAATCTAGTGAATACTGAGTCTCTTGAGAAAGGCCTAAAAAACCGGAACATATGTAAAGAAACATTAAAAAGCTAATGTTTTTTCTATCTTAAAAGCCACTATTAAAAAAAAAGAAACCAACCGCAAAGTCTGTAAAATATTTAATAAAAGAAATATAGCGAAAACTACTACCAGGATAACAAAAAAATATTCTCTCATATTTATTTTAATTTGCAATTGCAATTAAATTCCTAGAATGTCCTGATTATGAAATCTGCTGAGTGCTACCCAATACAAGCAACGACCTTACCCCATCCCTTAATTCAGTTTGCAAGTCATTTAATATATATCAATAAGTAACCAAGGTACTTAAAAATAAATTAAAATAAAGCAAAAATGATCTGATGCATCCCTATGATCACCTTTATAATTAATAAGTACAAACTGCAAAGTTATTTCAAAGACAAAGGTAAAAAATTGCTAAAAAACTTTCTCTGCCCTTCAACTAGTTTTGAAAATAGCACCGTTCAACTGGCTCCTATATTAATGTAGGTTAGGGTCGCCTGTTCGCCATAAACATTTTCCAAGATCGCGCCATGAATAATCTAACGCGAAAACAACTTTGCGCAAAAACATGTGGCTTACGTCAAAAAATTTGAATGCGCCCGGATTTAAATAAAAACAAGTCATTGTTTATCAATGACTTAAGATAAATTTATGATATTTAATTAGATAAATGGCATTTCATCAAAACTATATTTGCAATGAAACTGAAATTATGAACCTGATAAAAATATGTAAAAATAAGACCTTGTTTTTCTATAAATTGTTTTTATTTTAATATCAAATAAAATCTACGTACAGGTAATTACACTTTCTAGAAACTGCAGAATCTAAAAAACTAAGTAATGGCTGCTTCGTATGGTCAAACTGATCAATGAACGGCATTGTGGAGCGATCGGTTTTGGCCGTATTTCAGATTACTCTAAATTGACCCAGAAACGCAAAGACCGCATGAGTCAGAGAAAGACCAAGGGAACCCCCAAAAACGGCTTATCTAAAAATCGAAACAAAAAACTTTTCAAAAGCCCAGTAGGGTACTTTTGATATATTGTACATAAATTGACAATAGAGATAAAAATAAAACTAAGTATAAAACCTATTGAGGTTTTAGCAATTTTTAATTTTTCAATCAAATTCTTAATTTATATATATATATATATATTTATATATATATATATATATATATATATATATATATATATATATTATATTATATATAATGTGTTTTCATTCCGGGTGTACATCCGTTCACTACTGTCGTTCTGAAAAGAACAGTTTTGCTGACGTTTCGCCAAAATCACATTTGGCATTTTCGAAGCTTTCTTTCTCGCGTCCAAATAGAGACTGAAGTGTTGGTGACTGTGACGCTTCCTTTTATACCCTCACTCGGGGCCGAAGGTTATATCTGCGCAGGCGTTGGTCGTTATTTATGTTTTCGGCGACCAACGGCCCCGAGTGGGTATATATATATATATATATATATATATATATATATATATGTATATATATATATATATATATATATATATATATATATATATATATATATATATATATATATATATATATATATATATATATATATATATATATATATATATATATATATATATATATATATATATATATATATATATATATATATATATATATATATATATATATATATATATATATATATATATATATATATATATATATATATATATATATATATATATATATATATATATATATATATATATATATATATATATATATATATATATATATATATATATATATATATATATATATATATATATATATATATATATATATATATATATATATATATATATATATATATATATATATATATATATATATATATATATATATATATATATATAATGTATATATATATATATATATATATATATATATATATATATATATATATATATATATATATATATATATATATATATATATATATATATATATATATATATATATATATATATATATATATATATATATATATATATATATATATATATATATATATATATATATATATATATATATATATATATATATATATATATATATATATATATATATATATATATATAGTGTGCCATTTTAGTGATGCATGTATTGGGATCTCGGAAACTATAAGAGATACAAAAATGTACAGTAAGTTTTACAGAATTTTATCGGTAATTTAAAAACGGCAGCGTCGTGCTTTTAAGTTTTTTGGTTTTTGAGATATTTTGAAAAAATTAAAAAGCCTTGTAACTTCTTTATTTGTATTTTGTTTCAAAATCTATGAACACTTTTTTATAGCCATTTCTTGTGTAGAAAACGGTTATTTCATTAGATTTTAATTACGACGTTTCAGTTATCCTTCACCATCACCAACTTTATTTTTTCTTATGGACGCCATATTGGATTTTTGTCTTTTTAAAATAAGCAAGAAAAATCCTATTCATTGATGTATAACAACTTTACATTTCCTAAAGAAAAACCATCAAAATGTCCAAAAATCGATTTTATTCTAGCAGGCTTTGTATCGCCATGGTAACAATATTATTTTTTTTTGATTTGGCCTGTTTGATTTTTTGACGTTTCAAAGTTTGTTAGTTATTTTCTGTTATCGTTTATTTTAAATTCTTAAAAATGGCTTTGCGTTATACCAACGAAGAGAAATTTGATATGCTGGAGCGTTATATTAAAAACAATAGAAATGCAGTTATAGCCTTAAATAATTACGCTGATACTTACCCAGAGAGGCAACAACCAAACCAAAGGTATTTTTCAAAACTCGTGGTTAATTTAAGAACGTGTGGAAGTTTCAGTCAAGGCCCAAAAAGTAAAACAAAGACAACAACAATCGTGACCATCAAGTTATATATTACTTTACCGAAAACCCAACTTCATCGATAAGAATAAGCAGTACAGAGCTAGACATTCCTACGGCAACGCTTTTTTTAGGATTTTAAAGAAAAATAAGTACCACCCATACAAGCTGACCATTGTTCAAGGGTTCATTGAAGAAGATTTTCTAAGGAGACTTACGATTTGTATCGCACGTTCTCGACCATGGATGGAGGACAACATTTTTCCATTTATTCTCGTTTCAGTGACGATGTGCTCTAGCAAATCGAAGACAGGCGACCCGATGTTCTCTGGTAAGCGCTGGTCCCGTTGCAGGTCTTCTGCAAAATAGGTTTGCTCCGTTCAACCTTCTTCGCACCGTTCTTTCGCTGATATTAACATTCCTTACATACTGCAATTCACTACGGAATATCGCACAGCGGTAGAACGTCGACCACGTAGAGATGAATTGAACAATGACAGTCACAACTTCTGGAGATGGTTGCATCTTGGTGCAGAATAAATTTGCAAACCTTTTTTACAGCGAGATAATTCTTCTACAGGGCGCACAAAATATATAGACTGAAAAAACTCCTTTTCGATTCTCCTGGTATAAGCACCCTTCAAAAACTAAAATATCATATCTGTATGAGTAATGCAGTTTCTTAATCGCATCGTACACCGGAGGTTGTTGTTTTTTTTAAATTTTTAATCCATGTCCCACATTTATCTAGATAATGCTTTCTACTTTGATTTCAGCATTCAAATAAGTTTGATGGTAGTTTTTATTTTTGGGAATATTAATGTATGGGGGCTATCTATTAAGCAAAAATAGGTAACCAAATGTTGCTAGAACATGAAGCAACACAATTATCTGTATAATAAAATTGACATACTTTCTTCTACTTTACATTTTATTTTACATTTCGCTTCTCTTAGTATCTTATGTATTCTGTGCCTAAACAAATGTATCATGACTAAATTTTTTTTAATGTATGTTTTCCGTTATTTACAACGGTAAATTCGCCTTTATCCGCAATTTTTCACGTACACAATTCCACTACAATCTATATATGAATATAATTATTTGGTAATAATTTTATACAAATTCTATAAACTGTAACACCTGTATTCACTAAAGAGGTTTAAATTTAGGTCAAAATGACATAAGCTACAATTAAAACTACTGGAAACGCTTCATTATTCATTCGAGGTTGGCTACAACTCTGCACATCCATGGAAACAGCCTGCTTTTGACGTACCTCCCCCTTTCGTCGCGGCTTTACATTCGTGTGGTGCACTATAAACAAATACTGTTTCTAAATGTCAGAATTACAAAATGACAGTAACATAAGCAAAATATAACTGGAAACTAACAGTTTTAGTTTTCATGGTAATTAGATCTGGTCTAACGCTTAGACTTTTTTAGTAAATACAGGGATTAATTGTTTAAATTTTTAAAAGTTTTTATTTTACTAATATTATTTATTTATTTTTCATAACATTATTTACGTAGTCTACAACAAATAAATTATAACGTTTATTCTTTTCCTACATAAAAATAAGGTTTACTCCAAGAACTGGAATTTTACCAAACATTCTATTAGACCTACATTTTGATTTTGCCATACAGGATTCGCAAAATTATCAGTTTATTCCTGTTTTTGTGAAAAATTTCAAGTCAATTCGATAAGTAGTTTTTTGGTAGTGAAATTCGAATTCGATCTTATAATGATTTTTTATTTTCGTAAAAGAGAAGTGTTGTAATGGGGAAGCAATCACCCTCCCAGGATTTTATAGATCTTTAAGTATTAGCGTTCCTAGATGCCAAAAAACATGTTTTCTCAATTCCGTCGGTCTGTGTATCAGTTCGCGAGATAATTAAATAAATACTTACATTCAAATGCTGGTAAACAATAAACGGTTATATGGAATGACCTGGTAACATTTTGGTAGAAATCCAATTCGGAGGAACAAAATAACGGCCTGGTGAAATGTTAAATAAATTATTACTAAATAACTAATTATCCAATCTACCTCAAATTTTGCATAAAAATCAAGTGTTACATAGAAATAAACTGATAACTTTGATACGAATCCAAGATGGCCGCTGAAAAAAAAATATTTAAAACATCAGCCTATAGGTATAAACTGATACGAATTGAACATTGCGGAACAAAGTGACGGTCTTAAAAAAGTCAGTGTAAAAACTACTTAGTCAATTTATTTTAAATTATGCCCAAAAATCAAGTGTGGCATAGGTAGAAAGAAACTGGTAAAATATTGGTACGAATCCAACACGGTGGCACCTAATGACGCTCAATAAAAATGTATGAAAATACAGTATATGTATGTGTTACTAAATGACTATGAACTAAATTGGGTCACAATTCACTATTTCTACTGAAAGGAAAGATTCATAACGAGGGAAGTTCCGGTTAAAGGAAATTTACTCGCCCTAAAATGCAAAGATTTGCAAAAATCTAGGTGGGTGATTTTTCACAACTACAATAATATGTACTGTAACTATGTAAAATATGGGTTCGGCTATATTTTGGATTTTAGAGATAAGCAAATGATAGATGTCCTGTATTAATATCAGCCTCGATAAAATGGATGTGTTCCATAAAATAGGATTTAGAAAAGAACAAGTATTTAAGGTACTTAATTATAATATTAATTATTATATGTATTTAAATATACTGAGATTCGGTGTCCCGATCTTGTAAAGATTCCTGAAGATGCATCGTGCAACTAAATGCGATACGTCGGAACATAGTTCTATAAGAACCATGGTTTTCTAATAAGAGTAATTTATAATGATTGTAAAAAATGAAAAAAAAAACTGAAAGTCAGGAAATTCTGGATTTACCTTCACTTTCAACTAAAAATACTTGAGAAAATCAGGACGAAAACATTGACATATTTTAAAAATAGTACTGCCAGACAGTAAGCAAAAGCTGATTTTAAATATTACATTCATAAAACGACTTATCTGCCAAAGCTGTTGTTATTAATAACGCATTCCAACCGTGTTTTGAACCGGTCAACGTTTGCGTCAATAAATAAAAACACCAGCTCCTTTAATATATAAATCGAGATAACACATAAAAATACATGCAAACAGTTCCAAGAATTTTTAATTCAGAAACCTTTCATTAATAAATTAATCTACAACCCAGATGATAAATTAAGAAAACAATTGTCGGTATTGGCGGAATACGTCAACTAGGCTTTGTTTTTATGTTGAAAATATTTGCAACGCAACAGTCGTTATATAGCTAACGTCTTAATTGGGTACAGGAGCATTGTAAGAGTACCTCACTACACCGGTGGATCAAGTTTGCCTTGAAAAACCTCAATTTTTACGTACAGAGTACATTTTGCGGGGTATCTCCGTTATTTTTATAGATAGAAAGTTGAGGTTTTCGCGACAGTGTGGTACTTTTCCGTAAAACTAAAGATGCCTTTAACAAAATTTTCACAGCCCTTTAGTTTTTAAGATACAGGGCTAAATTGAAAATGTCGAATTTTCAGGCACCCCTCGTATGCCAACTATCAGATAACCTATCGAAAATGTGAAAACGGTTTTTTATTTAACTTTTCCCGTAGAACTCAATTCCGCATTCGGAATTAGTATTCAGGGTCAGGTCAAAAAGTTATCGGACCCTACTTTATTTTTTAAAACAGAACACCCTGTATATTTATAGATCTTTAAAATTTGTCTTTTTTTACCTTTTTAAAAATATATAATAGTATGCACTTTTTCTTTCGAATAATGGCAGCTTATGACAATTATGATATGCTGGTATGTATTATACAGAGTAATGAATATTCTGAAGAAGTCTCGGAATTATATTTCCAAAGGTAAGTAAGCTATTGTGGCTATGAAAATCTGTATTATCATTATAAGGTTTTTGCATAGTTAGACATCCAGGCAACCGTTTTTTGAGATATTTGCTCGTTTAAAAGCAAATTTAGTTGAGCACGGATCATTTGTTCACCCGTGTCCTGAAACATACAACAAAGAGAACAGGAAAAAAAAGAAATAGATGTTTTGGTATATATAGAAGCAACACCTTTCGTCCTCATGTAGAAGAAATTGGTGTGCCAAAAACTGACGGTCAGAAGATCTTGAAGAAATATAAGTATCATCTATACAAAATTAAAATAGTGCAACATTTGCATCCTGGAGATGCCGAGCGCCGTGCACTGTTTTGCCAGTGGTATTTGCAACAAATCGCTAACGATTTATTTGGCAGACTTATTATCTGGTCAGACGAATGTTTTTTTTTTCAAATGCGGGAATTTTTAATCGTCACAATACCAGGAACTGGCATAGCGAAAATCAGCATAGATATCTAGAAATCCTTGAGGAAGTTATTCCAGGACTGCTCAAAAATATTCCATTAGGCCAATATAATGCTGTTTATTTACAACAAGATGGTGCCCCAAGTTACAACTCTAGGCTGGTAAGGGAATTTCTTGATAATAACTTTCCTCAAAGATGGATAGGTACCAACGGACCTATTAGATGGCCTCCACGATCTCCAGATATCTCTATTACTGTTGTTACAAACTTACTGTTATTAAAAAACTCTATAGGTATTTTTATATAAGAAGATACCTATATGCAAGGTATCCAATTCTTCGTTAGCAATATGTAACTTTCAATGGTTTATTATTGTTATATAACAGGAAAAATAAACATGTTTGGTCAACGGAAAATCCCCACAAAATACAAAGGGATAAATACAAGGAAGAAACTCGTTTACTGTGTGGTGTGGTATGCTCAAAAATAAGGTGATAGGGCCAGTTATATATCAGGGATCCCTGATTGTCCAAAGGTATTTACATTTCATTGAAACAGAAATATAGCAACTGCTAGAAGATATTCCAGTCAGGCAGTATTTTGCGCTAATATGGCCTCAAGAGGGTGTACCTCCACACAATATCCAATTAGTCACCCATCAACTGCATAGTTAATACCCTCTTTGGATAGGCAGACATAAAACTCTCAGATGGCCAGCGAGCAGCCTGGATTTGAATCCATTGGACATTTTTTGTGGTACTTAAAGAACAAGATTTATTATAATAGACCTCAAACTTTACGAACTATAATAGAGAAACTAAACAGTGAAATTTCAGAATTAAACATAGAGCACGTAAATTTTATCACTTCATGTATAAATAGAAACACACTGGATTTGAATACATTAGGCACTTTTTTGTGGGGATACTTGAGGAACAAGACTTATTATCATAGACCTCAAACTTTACAAACTATAATGGAGAAGCTAAATAGTGAAATTTCAGAATTATACATATACTACGCAAATTTTATCAGTTCATGTATAAATAGAAAATTATTGAGAAATGCAAATGTATTGAAAATAATGAAGGCTCTGTAAAATATAAATATTTTTGAAATTTCGTTTAAAAAAGTTAATTTCATTAATTAGTTTAAAAAAGTTAATTTCATTAGTTATTGTTAAATATTCTTTGTTCTTTCGTTGAATGGCATTTCATTGTGAGAACTATTTTCCATTTTTCTGGTCTTTAGTTGATGGAATTTTGTTGTTCGAAACGATAATTATATTCTTAATTGTATTTATTGAAGCAATTCTTCTTCCCGGGTATATTCGCCGATATTCGACTCTTAACTCTTTATTTAACGTTATTATCAATTGGATAAAAGGATTTTATAACTTGTCGTTTTTCTTCCTCAGAATAACCCATTTGAATTATTTTCAGCAAAATTAAATAATTAATATCAAATACATTAATCCATAAATGACAGAAAAGTGGAGAATTATGCATTTTTAAAACATAGTGATGACCAAGGCAGACTTGGACTTGACCATATCACCGAGAATATGGCTGAAGTCTCATTTACAGAAACGATAATTTTTAAACTGAAAAAGTGTTCCATTTGGAAAGATATATATCATACAATTTTGTTAACTTTCGAAAGTTATTTTTTAAAATTTCAAATATCCAAAAGACAATAGGCAAAACACCCTACAACTTTTGTATTTAAATTTTTTTTGTAAACCGTATAATTACGGCTGTAGATGGGTGTCAAAATATAATGAATCACCCTGTACATAGAAGACCTCCAAGAGGTCGCACGTAAGAAAATGTAATTAATATTTTAGCATATGATGAATTTCGTCTCCATCTTAGGCATCAGAATAATCTCCACAAATATTTTAACACATCTTTTTTATGTAAAAAATAAAAACATATATGAAAGTATGTAATAATTGATAAAAATGATTTGCCTATTAAACTGCTGGAAGACGTAAATACGCTGTGAATTAACCCACATTTACTTTAGATCAATATTAGGTATTCGATTATTTAATTCTTGTTAGTTTGGCCACTTAATAATATATTTACATATTATTTATACATTATGCAAATAAAATACGGCATAAATTCCTTGGTAATAATGTCGTTAAATATCTTTGGCTAAAAAAAAAAGCTCGGAGTTTTTATTTATTTGTTCGATTATTGGTTCTCTTAACACTTTAAAAAATGTTGTATTTGAAAATTTTGAGTAAAACCAAAATGTGTCACATTTCAAACAGCGCCCTCTAGCGACCGCAGCAAGAATCAGAAATTATCACTATTTAGCAATAAGCGTTCATAATATTTTGTAGTTCATATTGCTGATACTTTTGATATAGCTTAACCGGATAAATTAAAGCTAAAACTCTGTTTTTATCGTTAGCCATGAGTATTAGTAGTCATCCTAGGAACTTAAAAATAATTTCCAGCAATTTCCATCCATTTAGTAAAAAAAATCCCAAAGTTGACTGGTTTCTAAGATATGGGTCTCATTTTTTAGTTGCCCACCCTGTACATAAAAGTAATCAGGATGGAGAATGATTATGAGGAACCTAAACTTTCTCACTGAGGTCGTCTGGAGTAAGATGTATGCGACCCCTTTAAATCATAATATATTTAAGTTGTGGATATTTTTTCAGAACTTGCCCCGGACCAAACCTCATATTTTGGATAACTTTTTACAATTTCATGTAACATATTCTATCTTTAACTTAAGTAGTTTTTAAGCTACTAGGTTTCGAAAATAGCGATAACTACTGGTTTGGGAGGCTTTAAAATCTAAACGTTGAACTGGAGCAAATCGGTTTGCTCTTCCTTATCTTAGTTTTTATAATCTATTTATTAATATTATTTTTAGAAATACTTTAATCAACAACAAATGTTACGGTACGAGCGGGGATCGAACCCGCACCTCTTGATCTCTATCCCATTGCTCTAACCAATTGTGCTATCGTACCACTGATAAGCAATTCGTTAGAACGTGTACATATTCAAACCCACCAGTACCATAACCATTGTTGGTCCTGCCAAATATTCTAACCTTATAGCGCGTCGTTCTTGATTGGACGTCAAATCTGACATCGCTATTAGGTACCGTCCATTTTAGTAAATTTATAATTTTTACGTTATGCTCGTATAAGCTAAATTTTGAGTAGATGTATTTTATCAGCTTGTCTTTAAACCGTTAATTTTTTTTTTTAATATTTTAACCAACAGCAAAAGTTATGGTATGAGCGGTGATCGAACCAGCACCTCTGTATCTCTAGCCCATTGCTCTTACCAATTGTGCTATCGTACCACTGATTTAAATATATATGAATGAAAAAAATCTATTATTAAACATTTACCAAGAACTATTTCTGTTTTTAATTTGACTGATATCGGTTTGAGCGTTCTCAAAATATGATTTTTTCACATTATACACCTTAAAAATACCAAGGGCCTAATGATACCCAAAATCTAATTTCTACGAAACACTGGCCTAAACTACGGTGTAAATTTGGAACGAACCGGTTTGTTTACATAAAATGCACCCGTATAGACAGTATTTGCATCTAAAAGTGCGTTTTTCGTGTTTTACGGACTTCCAACTTATGTTTTTCAAAATTTTTGCGAATACAATATTTCCCCTATATAGCTCATATAGTGTTTTAATAATAAAATATATAGACTGTTAAAGGGGAAGTAAAGGAAACTAAAAAAATCGGTAAATTTCTTTACCCGGAACTTCCCTCGTTATGAATATTTCCTTTTATTAATAATGGAGAAGTCTGACCCAATATAGTCCGCACATTTTTTCACAGTTTCTACCTAATTTGACCAAAGTATCTCTATTTCACACTTAATTCTTGCCCAAAATTTAAAATCAATTTAATAAGTGTTTTTTTCCAAGCTCATTTTTAAAATGTTGCCCCATTTCATTCCTAAGTAAACTATGTTTGTACGAAACTTGTGCTAAATTGGATTATAAGTTTTTAAGTAATAATTTTTTTTTAATTTCACTAGGTCGCCATTTTGTTTCGCCATCTTGAATTCGTACCAAAATTTCATTGTTCATTTCTACATAAGACTTGATTTATGTACAATTTGAGGTAATTGGATAAGTAATTTTTCAGTAATATTTTTTTACATTCTACTACGTCGCTATTTTGTTCCGCTGCCGTATTGAATATTTACCAAATTACCAGGTCTTATTGACTCTTAATTTTTGACCAAAATTTGAAGTTAATCCGATAAGCACTTTTTTAGCTATACCGTGAACAGATAGACCGACAGATCAACAGAAATGAGAAAATTTGTTTTTTTTGCCTTAAAACGTGAATATCTCTAAACACCTGAGAATGTAATTTTTTGACGATTACAATACTTCCCGAGAAAACAGAAAAACAATTTCTAGATTAAAAATCGAATGTTAGAATGAAATCGTTAATTCGCACACTCAATAGCAATTTCGACCTAAAAGTGGATGGATTTATCGACTCTTTCATTTCAAAGTAAAATATGCCGACCGAACGAACCATCTCATTACATATTACACTTTTATTCGTAACTTTCTTTCTTTTTTTTTGTCGATCTGGCGCATTATCATTGATGATGCCAGCGGTGGCGTCAAACGAGCATCCTTCCTTTCGCCCAAAGTACACAAACAATAATTTCGGACCGATTATCTGGGCCCCAAAAAAATTCCATAGTTCGAAAACGAGAGATGCTCTCGCGGATCGCCGCTCTATTATTAACCGTGGACGCGAAAGGAGCCTCGAAACCAATCCTCGGCAGTTGCCGCTCTTTTTTCTTATTCTTTTTCATGTTGATTACCATTTATCACGTTTTGGAGCGACATTTTCGGATTGGAAATTAGCCAATATCGAAACGCTCATTAGAATTTACAGTGGTATTTCCAATTGGTAACTTATTGACACAAGAATTTTTTGTGGCAAAAATAAAGTTATTTAATATTTTCAACATCTATAAATAATAGCCCAAATAACCGAACAAGAAAATAGATTTCCCCCCTGGAGCATACCCCAGCATGTTAAAGTATTTCAAGTTATCAAAGAAACTGTCTCGCACGAAAAAAATTCAAAATAACGCCATTCCGCCATTTTATTTTTTTTTCAAAATGTTTACTAGGGGCCACCCTGACTACATACAATAAAAAAAATTAGGGTTGAATTGTGAACCTTCGCCTTTTTTGGAGTTGTTTAATAAAATGGAATAGTATCTTTGTAGAGGGTTTTTCGTATTTCTATAGACAAAAAAAAAATCAAATACAAAAGTTTCTTCAAAGTATATGCAGATATACAGGGTGTTTAGTTTTTCTAAAATCAATATCAACTTTGCTCTCTTAAAATGTAAAACCCTGTATATTAAACGTCCACCAAATGGGTCTCCTCTTGATGATTATAAATGATATCCTTATTTTTAGAGACACCCGAGAAATATGAGAATAATCCAATCATAAGAGGCAATGTGTTACAGAGAGATGGAAAAGGTTTTTCTACATAGTGGAGTCAATGGGAATACATTGCTTCTTATGGCTTTTATTAATATTATTAGGGTGTCTTTAAAGAAAATGGTATGAAACCTGGTATATTTATAATTAGCAAACAGATTCCTGTAATTTAAAGAAACTTTTGTATTTAACTTTTTTCATAATTAGAAAAAAAAGTTAATCAGGGGGAACATTTATAACCAAAAACCCTGTACCAGAAGTACACTTTCAACTTGGTCAACACTATATTTATTTACTGATATAAAAATATAAAAAATTTATCATTATTATACTTATAATTATAAAACAAATTTTTAATTCCGTCTTTTTCTTTTTTTAACACTATTATGTATTTTTCATACGACCAAATTCTTTTTTTAAATTGTATACTTTTGAATTTTTAATTTATTATTATATAGTACGGATATAATTTTTGAGGTGGCGATATTATTACAATAGCCGCACGAGGCTATTGTTACTATCCGCGCATTTCTTTCTTTGAAATGGACACGTTTGTTAACTAGCAATATCGAAGCACTGGAAGTCGCTTTAAAAAAATAAAAAAGGGGTAAAAAATGGGGTAAGTTAAAAGGCATTTTGCGGAGTCGAAACCCCGACTATTTTGTCAAAGTAAAAATGGTGTTCGATGGGAAATATAAAGGAGACTTAAAATCAATATGGATGGACTTTAATAAACTATTATAATGTAAGACTAGCATAGCTATAAAATTATTACAAATTCTGTAATGACACATCAGCAGTGGCGCTTTGGGTGAAATTGCAATATTTTTTCCATCTTTTTTAATGTACAATCCGTTTTGCGATACATTTTGGGGATGGGGCGTTCTAACCCCCAAAACAATCCCCTGTGTGCGCCACTACACATACATTATATCGTGCATCAAGAAAAAGTTTTTTTTTTATAATGACTGCCATTTAATATCGGATCGAATTCGGACGGTAGAATCACACCAATATGCAGTCTCCCAAGCCTTTCTCAAATCATAAAATAGGGAGTAAAGAACCTTGTCCAGTTCAACGCCACTATCAATTCGACGATCTACAAATTATCCTTTAGAACAACGCACGCGATTCAAATGAATAATCAAATTCTTGAAACCCAAGATGCCGGTTTTAAAGCACTTATATATAGACTTTACTCAATATGGGAGACGACACGGTACCTATATGGAATCAGAAATGCACTTGTTATCTCTAATATAATTTTTCTAATGCCATAATCCAATCAGTGATCAAATGGTAGCATCTTTGTTACAACAAAAATAAGATTCGCCATTTTCTTTTAAACAGTACCATTAAAACATTTAATTTGAATAAAAAAGGGAATATTTTCACGTTGTTGTGATGTTAAAAGGCATGTTTTAAAAGCTTATAGTGTTTCTTCACAGCTAGGTTCAATACCCCATGTTAACCACTTCATATAATTTTTCAGGATACCATTATTGATAGTCTATCGTATAGCCTCCCACAAATTACTTAATTCAGACAATGGCAGCTCATTTTTCTTCTCTAGGATTTTTGGTATGGAAAGGGTTTTGATTTTGTTCTAATTCCTATAGAATATTTTTTCTTAATCCATCTTTTGCAGTTCAGATATCACATTTGGTAGCAAAAGTACAAAATAAAACATAAAAATTTCATATACTTCCCCTAAATTTAAACAAGTCATAATTTAAACGTTCTGAATTCACAAAATTTATCAGAATGCATTTCCTCTATCGTATCGTACAGGGCTCTATCGTATTATAAAGGGCGATTACGCATAGTGTTCACCTCCTTAACTTATTTATATGTATCACTACAAAAAATTAAAGAATTGAATTAAATTAATTTAAGATTTTCTGTATAATTTTTGCACAAGTATGTATACATAATAGTATATAGGGTACTACTATAATATATAAAAATATTGTGTAAGAAGACATTTAAGTTAGTTTTATTTTATACCACAATAAAACCAAACCGTTATATTTCTTTTTATTTTTTTTAATACAAACTGTGATAAAACTTTAAATTATAATTTGGGACTTAAATAAAAAGATATATGGATATGGAAAATAAATATTAATTATATTATCAATAAATTGTTAATTTAAGTTCGCTAACAAAGGATCGGCCATGCTCATACTGGAAATTTTTAATGTATATTTATGTCTTTATTGCCTGTTAGCTTCTTTATATTACACATAACATATGGGGTTGTTCAAAAGAAACGAACAAAATTCATATGTTCTGTATGAGTCATTGTTGTTCACAAAAACGCTGGAACACGTGAAGGAGTTTAAATGGTTATTCGACTTTTAGTAATATTTTCAGCCCCCTCCCTGCAACTCCTTGATGTAGACACCCAACTTTTTTTTTCAAATGGCAACCTAGGTCATGAGTGGGCTCTATGAGAAGATCTTCTAAAATTGAATCCGATACTAGCAACAAATTATGGGTCTGCTCATTCCGTTACAAACGAGTCCACATAATGTTTAAATAAAATTAACTTTCAAAGTAGATCTTTATGGTGTGATGGGGAACGACCTTGGTTGCCATAAATTATTAGACCCCATCAACCTATCCAGTGACTTGACAAATTTCATTGAATTATCTTGGCAGGATTGATTAAACGATAGTTGTATTTATTATTTCCCCATACATTAAGAAGCAACTTCCTAATATAACAGATTTTTATATTGCAAAATGCTGGCAAAAAAGTACGCAAATTCTTGATATATCTAGGACAGGTTTTTCCCACATTAGGTTGTTTATTTGGCAAATATCTACACACACAAAATAATAAATTCACTTAATCGTTCAATTTGATTATTGAATTGTAAGTAATTTTGGAACTGTGACATTTTTGAATTATGGTGCTCTCAGAAAGACACCGTATTGAAATTTTGATATTGTTGGGTTATGGCGAAAAGTACAGAGCCAGGATGAAAGTATGTGTTGTTCAATGAAAAGTATCCCGAGAATACAATTACGTGGTTATGAGTAGGATATTTCACAAATTTGAAGAACATGTGACAGACAAAAAACTTGATATACTCCTATCAGTACAAGGAAGTCCACGTTCTTCAACTAATACCTTAGCGTTAAATAACGATGTCATCAGTAGAGCTTCTGTACAACGATTATCAAAGAGCCAGAAGCATCATGCTTCTGGCTCTTAGAACATGTGCATGTTGTACAGGAACTTCTTGATGATGACTATGATAGGAGATTAGAATTCTGTGAAATGATAGGAAGATATAACGAAAAAAACATATTTTTTCAAAATATTATCTTCTCCGATGAGGCTATATTTTATTTAAATGGAATGATCAATAGACATAATTATCGATTCTGGTCTGATCAAAATCAACAGTGGAGTGAGGGACATACACAACATCCCCAAAAAGTCAATGTGTGGGCTGGCATAATAAATAACCAAATTTTAGGACCATATTTTTTTGAAGAAAATCTTACTGCTGAGCGTTATTTACATTTACTTTCATTCGATTTAATACCTGCATTAGCAGTAATGTTTCCTAACGAGGGTGATTCAGATATTCCCCATGAAAGAATATGGTTTCAAAAAGATGGTACACCACCGCATTTTGGTATAAAGGTAGTACGAAGGTACTTGGACGAAATTTTTCCAAATCGGTGGATAGGTCTCCGGACCGAGCTCCAGATCTTACACCAATGGATTTCTTTCTATGGGGGTATGTGAAGGAGATAATGTTTAAAAATAGACCAAACAGCGTCGAGGACCTACAAGATAGAATAAGAATGGAAGTTATTAACTTATGAGAGGCTGATAGTATTTTACACTCGGTACATGTCAAGTAGAAGGTATAGATCACTTTCAACATTTGTTACATTAGCCGAATCAGGTGAATGCCAGTAGCGGCTCTTCCATAAGGTCATTTGGTCAATGACCCCCCAAAAATATTTCAGGAAATAAATTATTCGTTTGACCGTCCCTCCTAATAGTTGTAATAAAACGCGAACCTTGGGAAAAGTTAAATACGCTACACTATTAGCCGCGCGCGGCGGTTCGAATGGTCTCGTTGCGTTCCTTAGGCATAATAAAATACGCTTTACTAAGCTAGGCTAGGCAGTCCGAATTGCCCTGAACCTTAAAGCTTGACGAAAGTACCCGAAGATTTCACAGCTTGGGTCATCAGCCGGTCTCTTCTCAACTGTTCAGAGGTCGGGCGGTCGATATTCTAACTCGATATTGTTTCGGACGTTTTTAATCGATGAACATTGATTTATATCCTGTTTTTTGTAATAAAATCTTTTTTTTATTTTTATGGTCCATGTGTGAGTTGGAAATACACAGGAAATAAAATGTTGGTAGTAACTAGTACAAAAAAAAAATAAACAACTAAAAAGTGCTTACGAACTTAATTTTGCAAAAATAACCAGTTTCAAGGTGGTCTATGTTTGAGTTATGAATGCAGATGAAATAAAATGTCGGTAGTGCAAAAAATTAAACTAAAGAGGGCTAACGAACTTAATTTTGAGAAAATAACCGAATTCAAGGTAAGTGGTCGCAATTTGCCAGAACTTAGTATACGACGAACTAGTAAAGACAAAAATAAAGAAGTTCATCGAAACTTTCGCAAAAGTATGTATATACGATTTTGTATATAGTATGTATATACGAACTGGATATGTGGTTGTGAAGTCTCTAACTCATTTTACTGTTATGTTTGTTTGTTGTTTTCTAACGACTCGTCGGGCTCATTATGGTGCAAAACCGGTGTTAAAGACTTAAAACACAGAAAAAATAAAAAAACATGCGTTTTCTGCAGATCACATGAAATGTTCGGTGAACTATGCTACGGTCGGAAGTGTTGATATTCGCACTCAGCTAGACACAGCTTATAGCAATCTTAGAGATCTTACAGATCTCCCTTAGAGATTTTAATGAAAATGCATCCAAAAATCGTTATATTTTTAACAAAATTATAGATTGTGTAAAATTTTGTGGGGCATTCGAACTGGCACTACGTGGCCATAACGAAACGGCTTTGTCTGAAAATCCAGGGGTTTTTCGAGGGCTTATAAATTTTGTTGAGGAGTTGGGCCAAGGTTGGACTATCCGCTTTAGCAATGTTAAGTATCGAGAAATCGTTTACAGAAGGAACGTGCGTGCAATTTTAACGAACGTGTCATTCAGCATTTTTCCAATTTTAAAGAAAGAAGAGTAGACCTGAACTTCAAGAGAATTTACAGCTCAATTTAAAGATAAGATATTTATTTTTATTTTAAGTATGCCTATTTTTAAATTTGTTATTGACTTCCCAATATAATTCACCACGAGCTGCCACTGGTGTGTGCGAAGGATCCCCCTCGAATATTAATTTTAATTAAAAAACGTATGTAGACTCGTTTTACTATAATGAAATAAGCAGACACCTAATTTGTTGCTAGTATCGGATTCAGTTTTATAGACCTTCTCATAGTGCCCCCACATGGCCTAGGATGCCACTTGAAAAAAAAAGCTTGGGGTGCTTACAAATTAAGAGGGTGCAGGGAGGGGGCTAAAAACATTCCACAACGACGAACAACCATTTAAATAACTTCACATGTTCTAGTGTTTTTGTGAAAAATAACCCATACAGAAGATATGAATTTTGTACGTTTCTTTTGAACAACCCGGTATGTAATATAAAGTAACTAACAAGCAAACGCCCTTATTTTTTATTCTAATTATTCTGCAATTATTATTTTCAAAAGTTAATCGGCCATTCCGATAAAATATTAAGTGATGGGGCAGCGGAATAGATACAGTGTTGTGTCAAAATTATTCGTTCGTAATACCTATACCGTCCTATTTATTTATATGCAAATTATAATCATAAATTTTTTTGATCTTTAATTTGATCTTGGATGAACTTTTTCGAGTCATTTTCATTATAAACTAGCAAATTGTATAGTTCAAGGTAAATTATTCCCCTAAGTTATTTATTAACGATCGCCAGAACTTCATTTTTATTATATTACTTAACCCTACGGGCAAGCCCTACCTACAAAATGTGTGTAACAATTTTTGATGTATTCAAAAATGTAATATAATGCAGACTAAATCTATTAGGTATAAAAACGAAAAAACCAAACGTTTCTTACAATAAAAAGAAAATATTTCGGCTACGCAGTAGTTCAGGATAATCATTAAAATTAAATGAAATTAAGTAGTCGAGATATTTATGTTACAATTTTTTATAGTTCACATATGCAAGTGATTCGAATTAATAAAAATAGAATCGAATCTCAGTCCTTTTGAAATTGTGTAGTGAATCCGAATCATGAATCTCCCATAAAAAAGAATTTCTAATCAGATCTAAATGATTCGAATCGTTCCCAGCTCTATTGTAGTAGATGAAAACGAGATTTTCAGAACTATACTGGCTTTTATGATACACCAAAAACTTGGAGTTTGTAAGGTTTACACAGAATAATTCATATGATATCTTGCATTCATTTTAGTCGGCATCTCTCTCAGTCGGATTTTGTTTCTTTTTTATTAATTTATTGTTCCCTAGTAAATGCCGGCACCGCCAGGGAATAAATCGTTAAACTGAATTTGATTAAATAGAGAAGTTACAGAGAGTTATATTTTTTTAATAATAAATAATTCCATAAATATGAGTAAAGTTATTTTTTTACATAGGCATGTGATACATATTGGAGACTTCAACATTAAAAACAAACTTATTTAGGCTGATAAATTCCTCATATTTCGCGAATAAGACAGTGATGGACGTAGTAAACAACAATGCCACTCTCCAATCAGCGGCTTGAACATATAATATTACACTCTCTAGAGGTGTGCCGGGTAGTCATTCCCTAATAAACTCTACGGCACTGCCCTACAGTAGCGGCTCGTTACTCCATTTCGTTCGTTTGGCACCGGCCGCATTCCAGCCCGGTGGAATGCGGCCGCACGGTCCGCGTTTCCGAGAACTGACCAGTGACCACACCGACCTGCCTTCTTCTTCGTTCGATGCCCGCCCGATGGAAAGAGCTTTGGCCGCCGCCTGTTTTGACGGGGCTTAAGAAGGACGTAGGGCTGAAAATACGGCATAATAGCAGCAATTCTAGGAGGATCACCGAATGATTTGCGAAAATGATTTATTTTATTGGTTGTTCGTACGGAACAACCAATAAAATAAATCATTTGAAATGAAGATTTATTTTTCAAAATCTATCATTTATAAAATATGTCGTTTATTAAATAACGAGAGACGCCACCATCGAAATTTAAAGGCTACTATAGTTTTAAAATTACGCTTGAAAACTATAAAAAAAGTGGCCCCCATATTCCAAGACTTGACGGTGTGGATTTTTACAAATCACTTCTTTGCCAGCTTTGTAAATATTAGTAGCATCATAGTACGGTATATTTCAACTAAAATTCCAAAACTGATAAAATACCAAATCGACGCAACTCATGATAATGATAATATAAATATAAACTATAAACAGGATAATTTTATACCGCCCCCAGTCTTCCCGATTGGATCCTTAAATGTAAAATCAAGAAATGATTAAACCCAAGGCAAAATAAGGATATATATATATATATATATATATATATATATATATATATATATATATATATATATATATATATATATATATATATATATATATATATATATATATATATATATATATATATATATATATATATATATATATATATATATATATATATATATATATATATATATATATATATATATATATATATATATATATATATATATATATATATATATATATATATATATATATATATATATATATATATATATATATATATATATATATATATATATATATATATATATATATATATATATATATATATATATATATATATATATATATATATATATATATATATATATATATATATATATATATATATATATATATATATATATATATATATATATATATATATATATATATATATATATATATATATATATATATATATATATATATATATATATATATATATATATATATATATATATATATATATATATATATATATATATATATATATATATATATATATATATATATATATATATATATATATATATATATATATATATATATATATATATAGATAAATCTGAATTATTTCTTGAATATTATATATATATATATATATATATATATATATATATATATATATATATATATATATATATATATATATATATATATATATATATATATATATATATATATATATATATAAGAGAAAATCCGTGGAATGAATAAAATTATTATTTATTTTAAATTTGACAGTTTTTCAATTTATTTGTGTTTTTAGTGGTTGTTGATTTATTAAAATAATTTAAATTTAAAATAATTTTTCTTTAAAAGCGTTTCCTTCTATCGGTGTTTACATGCTCTATTTTAAAAAATGGCTCAATATTCGAGTCAAGAGCGACTAAATTTGTATAACTGTTACATTGAAAATAATAAAAGTTCATAACTTGCATTAAGAGAGTATCGACGAATCTTTCCCATGACAAGGATATCGAACATGAAAATTTTTGACAAAACTTTCATTGATTTATCAACTCATGGAGTTTTGAAATATTGAAAAAGAGAAAAAGCCCTTTCAGTCGTCTCTTGAGATTTTATTATATTTCATTGAATATCCTACCAACTCTTTAAGATATGCACAAAGGGATTTGAATTATTCCATGACCAGCCATACATCGAGTATTAAAAGAAAACAAAATATCCCCATATAAGTTTCTTCCAGTTCAATTTTTAAGTGAAGCGGATTATAAGACCAGACTGGATTTTTGTATGCAAATGATGGACCTGCATTTTGAGAGAGGGATTTTAAATAATATACTTTGAACAGATGAGGCGATATTTTCCACTGAGGGAATGCATAACAAAAAAACATACTACTATTCAGAGACAAATAAACATTTGGTAAAGAAAATTAAAAGGCAAGGAGATCAAAGCGTTAAGTGATTTTATATTTCCATGTAATCTGTTGTTATGTTATCTGTTGTTATATATTGTTTATGTTGGTAGCTGTGTTACTCAAGAAATTTGTTTCTAATGTTGTGTCAATGTAAAAATTAAGCTTTTTTAAAGTCAATTCAATTATCTAGGGCCCTCGAAAACCACGATCCGCCACTGTCTTTATCTTATATATTTCGTGAGTTCTTATTAAACATCCTGCAAAACGGGGAATGAGGGAATCTTGGTATACCTGTATTACTAGGAATCCCTTCGAAAAATTCTATTAAATTCCGAAAGTAGTCAGGTAGAAAGTCGGGATTTATTGACCTCGGCTCTATTTAAATCTGTTTTAGGAGCCTGAATAAAGATACTTAATTGAATGAAAAGAATGATCTTGATTCTGGGAAAAGAAGCTGGGTATTTCTTCAGATATAAGAATACGAAGTATAACTTTAAATACTGAGAAGACAGTATCCCAAACTTAGTATAAGATTTGTGAAGGTTTGCAATTGACTATTGCAAGTATATACAATTGTTGGGAGATTTCTTGGCATAAAACAAGACAAAACACAAGCCCTAGTTTATAAAACGAGCCGCAGGCAAGTTTTCTAAAGGGCGAGTGAAATTAAATGTCTTTGTTTTCTATTTTGAGCACTATATTGAAAAAACATTATCTTTAAAAACATTTATGTTGAACATTTCCAAGTTGGTGACAATGCATGCCAAAAGTGGCAATTACATGCACACCGTTTTTGTTTTTTAATTTTGAGTCCTGACCGGTTTCCAAAAACAAAGTGCCAACTTTGTAGAGAAAAAAACTGTGTCGAACAGAGTGTCAATATGACACTGCGTTGCCCATTGAAATGACACCTTTATGATTGCAAAATAGAAAAATGTTATACGACCAAAACGGCTTGTTTTCAAGATAGAGGCTGTTAAAGAAAAATTTCCTGATTTTTTTTCCTGTACGTACATTCGAAACATGTACCAAAATACATATTTTTTGATACATTCTTGTTATTATTCCGAACTAATGAAGTAGAATCGAGTAACATTTTTTTCACCATAACTGAGTTATAACTTTCAGTTGGCATTTTTGACAATCTGATGTATGGCTTTTATGCTTTAGAAAAAAAGGTACTCTTAGTACTTATATTTCTTTAAGCGAAGAAAAAAAAAGAAAAACGTTTAAATTTGTGTTTCTTGTAATTTCTTACCTAATTTCATCATACAAATAAAATTAGTATTATACTTACTCAGCATGGCCAGAGGTTACAATTTAGTCGTCTTACCTGAAAAAAAAAAACGTTTAGTTAAAGAAAAAGGACAAATCAAAAAATATATGATCACACAACCAATTCACATTTTTAGGATAAAAAATATACAATATAACTAATTATTTATAAAATAACTTATGATTAGCAACAATAAGTAACAAAACCACAACAATTTAAGATTCTGACAAGTGTAATTGATATTACAAAATAATCTGTCTTATTATATTTTTGAAGGCCACAAAGGAAGAAACAAAAAATCACATTTTATAAATTTTCCATTGGCAACAATTCTAGATAACGCTGACGTTCTACCATAAATACATCGGTGGTATTTTACACAAAATAGTGTCAAGTTTCCCTTGAGGGCATTTTAAAATCAATTCAAGATAACAAGTAATGATCAAATTACATATATTAATTTACATAAATAATAAATACCAGACTGAAATTTTTTTAATTCAGCAATTTTTCTTAGTCACTCGATGAATATCGTGAGAGTGATAAATTTAACTTGAAACTAAAATTTCTTAGTAGGAAAATTTTCTAACACTCCATTTTCAAATAGAGACACTAAAATTTCATTTCTGAAATTACCCATCCCAAAGTAAGCAATAAAAACAAGTCCCCAGGTAACGCTTTAGTCCTATTTCTAATGAGTATCGTTTATTAAGTCAACCTGCTCATGTAATCTAAATATATCTTTATCATTTGATCTCCTCAGTAAAATCTGATCTTTTTTTTTTAATTACCACCGTCATTCAAGCCGCCATTCTTGTTACCTGTTTTCTTAATGAAACTATTAAAACGTCAATAAAAACACATAAATATAAACGCATTATACATCATTTTAGCCGAACGTTCATTAAACCAGAAAAAAAAATGTGCCCGTTAGAAAGCTCCTTATTCAATATTCGTTTTTCTATGGTGAACAATCCACTATAGTATGCGGTCTGCGGTGTTACTATCGTTTGACCTTGATAAACTTTAGATAGTAATTCCCATTCATGGAACGGCGAGAAGCATTGTAAATTTCATAAGCTAGAGGAAGTGTACATTAATTCTTGACAAGGAATATTTCTTTGGCGACCCACACTGACTTGTTGCAAGTCTATGGAAATTTTACTAGTTACGATTTCTAGAAAAACTATGATTAGTGGATACGGAGGGCTTAAAAGCCCCTTATATGAGCGAAATACAACTAAGAAAATATTTGCAGAATATGTTTTTGGGGTAATTTAGGGGCCATTTTCCCCCTAAAATCTGAAAATGAAGCGTTTTTTTTAAGACAACTTTATGCTTACAATATATTTTTTATCGTTTTTACAGGAAATTTATATATAACTGCATAAAAATGTTAAGAATATATCCTAACTTGCCATTAATACGAACCATGATTTTTAACTTTAGTGTTTATATTCAAAATAATATTCCAACAAAGGTATGTGCCTCCGATATAGAATTTTCAAAGATATTCACACCAGCATACATGTAGTGAGCTACATAACAAAAACAAGCAAAGCTAATTACAACGCAACTGAAAAAAATTAATATAGTTTATGTAGTACACATTCCTACATAAATACCAACTATAACAGTTACAAAAATGACGGTTGTTATATTATTCACATATATAGTTCTTAATAATTCTTTCCGTAGTCAGAGCGACTTTCATGAACCTTGTATTTACTCCATATGGGTTAAAGTGTACTAATTGACAGCCTGCTTAGTGTAATAGCCCAATTCGTTCTACAACTTTCGAAAGAACTGCAGAGTATGGTGAGTAACTGCGTCGAGAACTGCGTGGATCTTTGGAGTAAAGCTTATACCAAAGTTTGTACCTAAATCCAAATAACGTATGACAAAATCCTTGATATACTTGTCAAAATTTGGGTCTAGAAGGTTAGAAAAACATGTTTTTTTTTTAAAGTGTCAATATTGTTCTGCAAAACCTTACTTACACGCAAATGCTGGTTCACCATGTGTCATTTCTCTCATTACATTAGATTTTGCAGCTGAATGTTCACTAATTTTTTTGAATTTAGATGAAATGTCACTCGGGATGGGCGTTTGATCGATAGTTATCGATAGGTCAGCGAGTTATCGACTGATAATAGGTAAATAAAAAATATAAGCATATCGATAAGTGCCGATAGGTATGCAATAATGCCGATAGGTATCCGATAATATAAATAGATGACATATTTACCCAGGTGAAGATCTTTTTTTTGCATGCTGATTCGTTTGCGAAGATATTACAGGTCATTCGATAAATCTGGCTACCAACCCTCGTCTGTCACAAATATCGAGAGGTAACTATGAACTATCAATAGTCGATAACTTAATTTTATCGACTAGTTTTCACCTATCGATGATCCAACAATGTGTTAAAAATGACGCTACAGTAGGTACAAGGAGTAAAAATAAGAAAATGACAAAATTAATTCTTTATTCGGAATAGCCATTATTGACTGAAGGTATTAACGCTTTGCTCAAAACATATGTTCAAAAATTTGAAAAAGGGAGTGAATACTGGGCAGAAAAATGTATGTATTCACAGTATCTAATATTACTCCAAAATGCACGAAATGTTTCGCAGTTCTGTCGAAACTTTTGGAGATTATTGAACTATTAATGTCAAAGATTGCATTAAGCAAACTGTCGGATCAGTAACTACAAAGTTCATAAAAGTCATCCTTATATATTAAGGGCTATATGTGAATGTAACAGTCGTCATTTTTGAAAATGTTAGAATTCCTATTTATGTCCATAATAGGGTGTCTAATTGTCGACACTTTTGCGGGATATCTCGGTTATTGGCAAATATACAGGATTGCTGTTTTCGCAATGTGGTAAATGGTAGTTTATAGCAAAAATCTGACTACGCCACTAGATTCTGTGGAACATGTGTAGCATCACAGGGAAAGAGAAGTTTTAAGTTCTTGCATCGCACGGCGACTGCAAGCCATATATTTATTTTTACTTTGTAGAAAAAATGTTGTTGACAATTGTTTTTAACAAAAGCTTAAGTATAGCAGCTTCTGATGGTCGGATGGGAGCAAAAAAAAATTTATATGTTTTCAAACTTCCTATAAAATTGCGCTACTGGTTTCACACGTCTATGTCAAATACATAACCTACAAAACAAAAACAGCATGATAAAGAATTTCGGCCTAATTTCACGTCTTATTTTTTTAAATGTAGTTAAATGACATTAAAACTTATTTAATAAGAAATTCTATTTAAATCAAAAATAATAATAATAAAAAGTTTGACGTAAATCGTTTTTTTTAATGTTTTAATTATTTGTTTTTATAACCAAAAGTACGAAAAATTGATTATATATTAAGAAGGAAAATCAGATATGCAATTAGAAAAGCTTGCTTTTAAACAATATAATTAAAAATATTTATAAATAAAATACATTTTATTTTAATTTTTTTAATAAAATATATTATTTGTTGTTTAAATATCAAATAAAATTTACTTTATTTAAAAATAAAATATTAATAATTATTTTATTAGTTCTATTCAGTGTTCTTCACTAGGCTAGACACAAATCTTAGATTTTAGTTATCCTTATATAAAAAAAAAACATTTTCAAACCAAATTTCTAGTCTAACTGGTATACTAGCAGATACCCTTTAGTCTTAATTGTTTAACTTGGTAAGAATTTAAAATTTAAATCAGTTGCAAAAACATTTCCTACGCAGTGCGTCCTACCAGATCATTATATACACAAATCTGTTAATGTGGGGATTGCCCATGCCTGATTCTAAATATTAGGGAAGTCGACAGTAAAGAAGTTGCTCTGGTCGCAATCTTGATTTTATTCAGAAAATCGGAAATAATTTGTTATATATTTGACCAGCACATTTTTGATAGTGCAGTTTGTTATGTTTTAATATTTTTATTACTCGCCGAATACCACCACTGTTATGATTTAATAATTTTAGTATTTTGTATTAGCACTGGTAGTAAATGTAAACACTTCAACTTGTTTCAAATCTCTCTATTATCTTCTGTACAAGAGGGCCACTTCTTACTTCTAACAAATCTTTACTCTTACTGTGTCTACTGACTTAATTCTACTGACAATATAGTACTGACATAATGACTGACCTGCTCTATACTGACTACCTAGAACTTATTTTTATATGAATTCCCTAATTTGAGATGCAGTGGCGTATCTGTAAAATTGATTAAAAAAGGTGTCTATAAAAGTAATTTGGGGAGTATTTGCTACGCCACTGCTTACTGTACTACAATGGTTTCTTTTAATGTTTTTATAGCTGAACCTTCCCAAGCTTTATCGACATAGTGTAAATGAGTTTATGATAGGTTTTTTCGGTTATAATAATATTTGGAGCGGAAGAACGTGCATAAAATAGAATTTGAGGTAGAATTTAAAATACATATTGTTTACTTAGAATTTCCCTTGCAATAAACGACCATTAAAGCAGCTTTTGTCGGAAGGTTCCGCCGAAATATAATGTATGTCTAAATATTGCATTTACGTGTCAAACTATCTCTAGACTAATGAATATATAATAGTTAAGACTATTCACAAATAAAATGACTATAAAATAATGGGGTCACAACACCTCCCCCCTAAATGAGAGATTTTATAATAATGAAATTGTTAGAAAATTTCGTTCCTGAGTTAAAATATAAATTATGATACAAAATATACATCCTTGTAATTGATACTAATATTTAACAAAAGTATTATGTTCGAAATGATTTTACAAAATTTGCTATGAACTATGTTCTTATTCTATATTATACTAACCTATATAATATTGAAAACTGTTTTTTTTTTTTATAATTAGGCATTCTAAATCTACTTAGATTCTACTAAAGAAATTTATTACTTATAATAAAACATAATATTATTACTTATCTAATTGATCGTCTTGAGGACGTGTGACCAATAGCTCTGCGAGGCGTGTATGATATACCTGGTTGATCGTCCTCAGGGTGATCATCATTATTAATTCTATTAGAAGTTTCACTAGTATACTGAGCTATATATCTATTACTTCTCGGGGATGGTTCAATGGTTTGATTTACCCTTACGCAAATATTTGGTATTATTCCACAACAGGAAGTTTTTCTTATACATTTTGAATATATTTTGTAAACAATAAATAATAATACAACAACAGATACAATGTAAGCTAAAACAGAACCAGAAATATTATATGTTGACAAAAAATTATTTTTTTCAAGATTTTCTGTTAGCTTTTCTATGTCGTCTAGTTTATGGCTAGCGATGTTCAGTTCAGGAATGTGCTTTGAAAGAGTCTTATAATTTTCGTTTATTAAAATTTCTGTCAGGTTAATGTTATTATTTTTTATTTTTTCACAACAGTCCTCACTAATTTCTAATGGCGGAACAAACTCACTAAATATTTTCGACTGAAAGGCATTACCGTGAGGCACGAGCATCGTTGAAACACTATACGCTTTACACTGTTTTCCTATGGTGACACTGCCGCAATTTTTTAAAATAACGTCTACTGGTTTATTTTGATTAATACATGAAATGGTTAATGATTCAGGGCAAGGCACTGCAAACAGCCAAGTATTAGTTGTAAGTAACTGAATAAAGATACCTCTATTAGAATTTAATATATGTTTTTCGCATACTTCTGGAATTTTATTTGTTACTTGAAGTAACTTCATTTCACAGTTTTCCACTAAATGAGCCAATGAAACTGGTTTTTGTTGCTGACAAATCATTTTATCATCCGTTATTTTTATAAATTTATTATATTCGAGATCAGAGAAAGTTATGAACTGCTGTTTTGTTTCGTCTATTGCAATGTATTTAGAAGATGGTTGAATCAAAACAAATTGATTAGTGGCTAATAGCTTAGGAAAAGGCGATACCTTATATAGGTAGAATAATTGTGCTTCAACTAAAGGAATATTAATTATATAAATTAAATGATTATTTTCAAAGTAAACTTTTAGTTCAATCGTTTTTAATATAAGATTAGAATGCATTATATCAAGAAAGCAAAATCTAAACCATGGGGAAGAGAATCCGTAACTTGTTTTAGTTCATCAATTAGGCGAACTGGTGTTAAAATTGCTGGGTGTAATAAACCCTTTTTTGAATTGCATTAAAACTTCGAGTTGTAGTTGATGTAACAATATTTGTCAGCGTAATGTGTTCTTTATAATAAAAATTTAATAAATTGTTTGGAAAGAATTTTAACATTATTTTTTAAAATGTTTTTTATCATTGAGTATTAATATATTACAGTCGTTGTATGAGAGAATTTTTAAATCGTTTTGAACGTTGTATGATGCAAGAAATTGTTTAATCTGATTATTTTGTTCCAAAATATTAAATTGCTCTTTGTTAAAAAATTTGGGAAAAAATAATATTATAGGATCTGAATTATTTATCTGAAATAAATTAGCGTTGTTTTCTTTTAATTTTGTGTTAATAACAATATGTGTTTGCAGATAATTTAAAAATTTTTGATAATCTGTTATCATGTCAGCGTTTACCGTTTTAATCATTCTACTTAAGGCATCAGCATTTGTATTTAACTTTCCGGCCTTATAAATAATTTCGAAATTGTATTCTTCCAATTTTAACCTAAATCTTGTAAGACGCGACCCAGGGTCTTTTATGTTAAATACATAAAGTAAAGGTTTATGATCCGTAACTATCTTAAAATTTGTTCCAAAAACATATGGTCGAAAATGTCTAACTGCCCAAACAATTGCCGCTAATTCTTTCTCTGTCGTTGAGTAGTTTTGTTCGGCTTTATTAAGAGTTCTACTAGCATAAGCTATAGGTCGATCATTATTAACTTTTCCTTGTGATAAAATTGCACCAATCGCATAATTACTTGCGTCGGTAGTTATAATGAATTCTTTTGAAAAATCTGGGTACTGTAGTACAGGAGGAGAAGTAATGTTATTTTTAAGCGTTTGAAATGAAATATCACAAGCATGGTCCCATTTAAATTCCGTATCTTTCTTGAGCAATTTGGTAAGAGGTTTTGAAATTTTCGCAAAATCCTTTATAAATTTTCGATAATATCCGACAAGCCCTAAAAATGATTTTACCTCTTTTTGATTTACTGGTTGAGGAAACTGTAAAACACATTCTACTTTTGAAGGATCAGGTTTGATGCCATAATCTGTTATAATGTGACCTAGATACAAACATTCTTTTCTTAAAAATTCACATTTTAATGGTTGAAGCTTTAAATTATGCTCCCGAAACCGTTCAAATACCTCAATTAACCTTTCATTATGTTCTTTTAAATTATTAGCATAAATTACGACATCATCTAAATAAATAAAACATTTTATGCCACTAAGACCGCTTAAGACCGCATTCATTAACCTCTGAAAGGTTGCCGGAGCTCCTTTTAGGCCAAAAGGCATCCTATTGTAAACAAAATGCCCCGTAGAAGTACTAAAAGCTGTCTTATTTTTATCATTTTCGTCCATTTGAACCTGATGAAATCCATTGGCTAAATCTAAAGTTGTAAAATAATGCGATTTTCCTAATTGGTCTAAAATATCTGTAATATTAGGTAATGGAAATGCATCCCCTGCAGTTATTTCATTAATTTTTCTAAAATCTACGACCACGCGAAATTTAGGTAAACCTGATGAATCAGTTTTTTTAGGAACTACTAATAAGGGACTATTCCAAGGACTGTAAGACGGAGAAATTATTCCATCCTTTAACATTGCATCGGTTTGTTCTTTTATAACCTCCCGATGTTGAAAAGGTAATCTATAGGGTTTAATATTAATAGGTCCCTTAGTAGGGTCTGTAGAAATTTTATGTTTTATTGTGTTTGTACAAGAGAGTTGATCACCTTCTAAATAAAAAATATCGATAAAATTGTCACAAATTTCTAGAAGTGAGTTAGTTTCCTCGACATTTAATCCTTCTAAGTTGAGAGAATGTTTCAATTTTTCTAAACGTTCAAAGTAATTTATATTCGTGTTATTTTCAATATTATTATTATTATGACTAAGCTCTATAATGTCAAATTCACCTTTAGTGATAGGTTGTACGTTAACTCTGGGTAACGCAATTGTTAAGGGTTCATTAGATATATTTAAAATACTAATTAAACATTTATGATTATGTACTTTGGTCAAAGAAGAACCTATATAGAGATTTTCAGCAAGTTGTTTCGATTTTACGATACCTTCAGTACCTGAAACGTTGGCCAAAGCATAAGTTATCATTTCACATCTTGGGGGTATAGTCGTTAAAGTCTGAAGGCAAAATCTTAAAGCAATTGTCCTCAAAATAAACAGTTTCTTCTTCATAATTAATTTTAGTTTTATATTTTTGCAAAAAATCGCGGCCTAAAATTCCGTCATTTTTTATAGGAATGCTATCTGGTACGATATGAAAAGGATGAATTAATATTTTATTATCTTTTAATTGGATTGTTACATTATATAGACCTTTCGTAAAAACCGGTTCTTTACTTATACCTTTTAGTTCAATAATACAGTTTTGATCTAGCTTTGAATAGTCTTGTAAAATCGACTCCTTTAATAAACAAACATCAGCCCCTGTATCTAACAAAATTTGCAATTCTGACTTTTTAGTGCCCAATGAAGTTATTTCAATTATATCTAACTGTTTACAATTATTAGAGAATAATACTGACTTAGGAGACATATTATTTGAATTATTACGAGTTGGTTTGATTTTAATATGTTCTAGTGGATTCTTATTATTTGAACAGCTACTGTTTATACTGATTGAACTTTTTACGAAGCGCTTGGCTGGCTGTTCACAACCAAGGCTTCGTTGTCGTTTCCCGAAAATTCTTGGACAGATGTAGTTGGTTGTGGAGGAGAAATACTAAGATTGTGTTGGAGGCTACTGGGGGGTAGAGACGTTATAGTTTGTATTTGATGAGAATTATTGACAGGTTCATTATTATAGTTAGGACGGTATCGTCGCTGTTGTTGAGGTATCTCTGAAAGCATTTGAGGTCTGTTTGAACTACGGGGATTGGTATAATTTTGACGATAATTGTTCCCATTATAATTATTGTTAAAATTTCGTGAATTTGTATTTTGATTGTAATTATGATTATCGTTTCCCCTGTAAGAAAAATTACTTCTAGCATTAATAGGTTGTTCCCCGTTATAATTTTGCCCATTTGAAGAATTTGCGTTAAAATGTTGTTGTGGACTGAAGCTTTGATAATTAGGATTATTAAAATTATTTCTTCCCATATTTTGTTCATATTGTATAAGTTGCCTACATTGAGAAGTTATATGATTATTTTTATGACAGAACATACACAAAAGTTTAGGATTTTGGTTATTAAAATTTCTATTTCCCTGACCCACAAAACCTACATTTTTAAAATTTGAATTTTTTGCTCTAACGTTGTTTTCGAGTTCCATTTCGATTGCTAATGATAATGCCCTGTCTAAATCTGTTGTGTTTTCAGCAATTACTCGAATTTGTATTTTTTCATCATTTAGCCCTTGTCTAAACGTGTTTACTAAAATTGACTCTAAATTTTCTATTAATACCTTAGCAGAATTATGTTCATAATTTAAATGACAAGTTTCTTTATATTTATTATGCAGGTATCTTAATCTATCTCCATATTCTGTAACGGTTTCCCTAAAGTTTTGTTTTATATTCATTATTTGAGTTAAAAAATGAGAAGGCGGTCTTTTATCCGTAAACTGTGTTTAAAAATTCTTTATATTGTGTCACCTCTTGAGCTTTACCTTTTAATTTAGTACCAAAAATTAATTTAGCTAATTTATTTTTTTCATTTTCTTTCACAATATGCATTACTGCGTCACAGTTTTTTAGAAAAAATTGAAGAGAATTTCCATCGCCGTAGCCGTCAAATGAATTTATTAAATTTAATACATCAATTGCATCTTTTCCTTCAGCCATTTTTTGTTTGTTAAAATTATAAAGATTAAATACTAATAAAAATTTTGGGTAAAAATTTAAATATAGATAAGTTATACGGTCGATTATTCAATTACTTTTTCAACACACAACGTATTTGCAGTACCTTTCACAAAATAAATATATCTATATAATTTCAAAAATGCATAACATATAAAAAAAACAAATAGTGTCACCACAACAGGAAAATAAAAGAAAAAACTTACAGCTTCATCCTTAATTAGCTGGAACGTAAGGCGAATTTCCTCGTTTTCTTTCTTCTTCTCGAAACTTGTTGCGTACTGGGCGCTCCTCCAAGTCTGTTGAAACTTCCTGTCTTTGGTATACCGATGTGGTTTAACTGGTGTGATTCCTGCTGCGTTCTAGGCGCTCCTTCAGAAAACACGGGGTAGTATATCCAGATCCGCTGCCACCAATGTTATGTTTTAATATTTTTATTACTCGCCGAATGCCACCACTGTTATGATTTAATAATTTTAGTATTTTGTATTAGCACTGGTAGTAAATGTAAACACTTCAACTTGTTTCAAATCTCTCTACTATCTTCTGTACAAGAGGGACACTTCTTACTTCTAACAAATCTTTACTCTTACTGTGTCTACTGACTTAATTCTACTGACAATATAGTACTGACATAATGACTGACCTGCTCTATACTGACTACCTAGAACTTATTTTTATATGAATTCCCTAATTTGAGATGCAGTGGCGTATCTGTAAAATTGATTAAAAAAGGTGTCTATAAAAGTAATTTGGGGAGTATTTGCTACGCCACTGCTTACTGTACTACAATGGTTTCTTTTAATGTTTTTATAGCTGAACCTTCCCAAGCTTTATCGACATAGTGTAAATGAGTTTATGATAGGTTTTTTCGGGTATAATAATATTTGGGGCGGAAGAACGTGCATAAAATAGAATTTGAAGTAG
This sequence comes from Kuschelorhynchus macadamiae, assembly GCA_030620095.1. NCBI lineage: Eukaryota > Metazoa > Arthropoda > Insecta > Coleoptera > Curculionidae > Kuschelorhynchus > Kuschelorhynchus macadamiae. The sequence goes on from JAUTXW010003751.1 coordinate 451,979, forward strand.
AATTTAAAATACATATTGTTTACTTAGAATTTCCCTTGCAATAAACGACCATTAAAGCAGCTTTTGTCGGAAGGTTCCGCCGAAATATAATGTATGTCTAAATATTGCATTTACGTGTCAAACTATCTCTAGACTAATGAATATATAATACTTAAGACTATTCACAAATAAAATGACTATAAAATAATGGGGTCACAAGTTGCGCTATCAATAAGGGGGAGATATAAGAGAAAGATATGCCGATGTAAAATTTGGAATAGAAAAGAAGTTGACCACTGGAAAAATATACAAGCGAGACATCAATCAGCTGATAATATATTTTCATAATATTATGGCGCAGTCAATAGTGAATTTTAACTTCTGCTTTTCTTTCAGAAGAAGATTCACAGGAATCGAATCGGATGAGTTAGCATGCAAGATACGATTGACCTCTTCACTTGTGAAACGTTTAAAAAGAGCTACCAAAATAAAGCTTTGTAGTTTCTTCTGATTAAATTAAAAATAGAATATTGGTACCTTTATGAAATTGCCCTTAAAAATTACCTACGTTTTTTCTAAAAAAAGTAACTTTTTAAGACAGTTCTTGAAATATTTCTTTACTTAAAACAAATTAGCGCAGTAGTTTAAGTTTAATGTTCAGTACAGAACTCAATAAACACGACCGTTGATGCTGATCAATACTGTGCCGGTCCACAGATTATTTGGAAAGACATCTGCTTGCTTCTAGCAGACAAGTCTGAGTAGCACTGGATTAGGACACAAACAATTTAATATTTCGAGCGACAATAATTTAACCAATGACTAAAAGTAAGGCTATATATAACAGTTAACTAAAAAATAAATAACAACGTTTAACAACATCCCCTTAAAGCACGTAGGAAGTCAGTTTCCCAATGGAGCAAACATAACGTGCAAAACGTTAAAAATTAAACAATTTCTTTTTTTTAATCATTGCTTTGTTAAACACTTTTCTACCATTATAAATGTACGGCTTAATGACACCTTTGGCAAGAACCAGTCCACTAGATGAACATTCGGTAACAGTAACAAATTTGTATTTTTTCCTGTTGAAATAGCTGACATGAAAAGTGTTAAAAATATTAAATCAAATGGTTGTGATGGGATCAGCACTAAACTTTTATAAGCGGCTGGTGAATTTCTTGCCGAACCATTAGTTTATATAATGAATTATTCAGTCGAAGTAGGTAAGTTTCCCAATATTTTTAAATTAGGAACAGTAATTCCAATATATAAAAAACACGATCCCACCAACATCCACAATTACAATGCGAAGTGTTGTTTCCAAGGTAGTCGAAAGAGTTATGTATAGTAGAATTATTATAAAATTCCTGGACAAATATTCACTGCTATCTGAAAACCAAAAGCTGAAAGATAGACAGAAACAACCGTAATGCAGGGTTGTTTTTCGATCTTTCTGCTGCTTTTGACACCCTCAATATAAGATTTTTGTGTGATAAATTTTCAACGATGGGATTTAGAGACAGCATATTAAATTCGTTACTCTCGTATTTAAGTGAAAGAATGATGTATTAGGGCAAATGGTGCACAATCAACGACATCTAAACTAGGAGTGTCTCAGGGATCTGTGCTGGGACCGCTGCTTTTTCTTATATATGTTAATGACTTGCCTAAGCTGGAATGGGTTGAAATGTAGATGTTTGCTGATGATATGTCATTTGCAGTCCCAGCACGGACCTCTCATGAACTTAAAACAAATATTACCAACCTCGTTTTATCATTCCAAGAATGGTGCAGAGCAAATTATTTAATTATGAAGATATATAAGACCGTTCTTTTCAAATTTACTTTAAGAAATAGCAGTCAGCCCAATTACATAATCAATTCTGAATTAGAACTTATATTTAATTAAAGCAAATTTCTGGGATTATACACAAATAATACTTTGGATTGGACTGAACAAATTCACAGCGTTTGTAGCAAAATTAATAAACCATTTTTGCTTTATCCCGGTAAAAAAATATTGGATACTAAGACTTATTGATATATACTATACCCTTTGGTTTATAGTCACCTAAACTATAATATAGTACTCTGGGGAGGAGCCAGTACGGTAAGCAGGGTTTTTGTATCTAAAAAAAAATGTATTCGGCTACTTTTTGACCTAAAAAATATAGAGTCCTATAAAACAGCATTTATTAACAACCAAATTTTAACAGTATCCTGCATCTACATATTAAGATGCCTATTATATGTTAAAGAAAATCTTACCTCATCTACTCCAAACAATACTTTTCATAACTACATTACTAGGACTGGCACTTTACTAGTTACAACTGTACACAAAACAAAAAACATGAACATAAGTTATCTTTACATCAGTGTAAATTTATTTAAGAAGAAAGTAAAATCTTAGTTACTAAAGCCACTATTATAATTGTATATTTGTCTGGTGTGTTGTAATTTTTTATTGTGTATTATGTTTTTGTATCAAATTATTCTATGTTCTTAACTAAATGACATGTACATCCATGTAAATGACTTACGTATGAAAAAGCGATATTATTATTATTATTATTATTAATAAATACTTTGGTGCTACAAAAATTTTCTGTTTCCCTGTCCCCTCAAATATTTTTTGTTACGTCACTGCTTAAAAGAATCCTTTTACCCCTGTCCATAATCACTGCAAAATCTAAAATACACTGACACCATGTGATGCAAAAATATTACCCATCATAGAATATTTATAAGGGTCTTTAATGTAAGCTGTAGGACTTTAGGATGGCCTTCCATAATTTTACCTAGTTTAATATATCTATAAGTTAACTTTTTTTCTCTCTAACAAACTGTAATATTTTAAGCACACCAAAAAAAAATATATATAATTCTCCACGTTACTGGAAGATAAGATTAAATATTCTAAGTTGGTGTCAACGGCTTGAAAAACGGATAAGTAACATGTAAACAATGAGGCACGTGCGAGTTCATCTTTCTTTAGGTTCAACGATTTTTAGGAATGTAAGGAAGTCGGTGGAGTAAGCCATCATTGAAGACAACAATCAAAATATATATATACAGGGTGAGTGAACACTGGGATAAAGCAAGTTTATGAGTCAAATTTAGTTTTCTGAGTAGTCACCAACTTCGCACCTTTTAAAAAAGTATTTTTGAATATACAGATAGCTCCCAAAAAGTAAGGTAGCAAAAATTTCGTTCTGTAAATGAAACACTCTATATATTATTCAATTTTATGTTGTACATATAATTCTGAAACTATTTTGTAAATAGTTTGATATACTTAATATGCTTCGAGGTAATTGGATTTGTTTTAAAGAAATTAAAATGTTCAACCATCTTTTTCTTGTTAATTACCGTGACTATTTCACTAGTGTTTTACCGGCAATACAATCTGTATTCACCTGACAATATTTGTACTTTACTGGTCCTTGACAAAACCAACAATTTTTTGAAATATCTCTATTTTTTTATTATCCATTCTCATGAAACAGTCAGTCACTCGAATAGCACTATAGAAAAAATTCTGTAGCTTGTTAAAAAAAAGAATAAAATTTAAAAAATATTTGAGATAAATGATACATAATGTTTAATATTTGTTAAATCGAAGATAACTGAAAAATTGCACATCTAAACTTTATCTCATAGACTGTACAAAAAAATCTTCAATTCTGGTTAAGTATACTAATATAATTTTTACTGTAAACACACCAGCTATGAAAATAAAAATACCTTAGTAAATTAATGGGATCAGCTCTAATTAGAGGTTTAAAGTTTCCAGTAAAATTAAGTGCTTGAAAAAAAAATCTTTAAAATTAAACTTTTCTTAGAAACCAGAAAAAAGTGGTCTAATTATTAAATTTGCATACTAGGAGAAGAGGGAAAAGAATTTGTGGTAACCAGGTAATCAGGACACGCTGGAAATAAAGTAGCAAACAAAATAGAGAAAGTATTTTTGAGCTCGGAAAAGGAAACCCAATTTCTTCGCGGCTGCTGTGGCAACTGAGGTGACGCGATCATGCCAGCGAAGATCATTCTGAAAAGTGATACCAACTAGGCTAAAGGAATCTTTTTGACTATTCTTAATGGCGTTAAATGGCGCTCTACCATTTTAATGAGGTCCTCGGGTTCTTGGTTTCGAAAATTGTATATTAGAGTAGAGTGTACTATCGGCAGCACAGCTGGGAATAGGACTGATGGTAGAAGAATGCAGATGATTGATGTGCAGCAGGAATAGGGTGGGTAGGTGCTAACACTAAACCCTGTGGAACTCCTTCATTGATTTGGTAAAAGTATGATGAATGGCCGTCAACCACTACAGAAATACTTGGAAAGAAATCTGGAAATCCAAGTTTTAAAGAAGAGCATAGACAGGAAGTTTGTTAAAAAGTGCGTCAAACCAGACTTGATTAAATGCTTTGGTTATGTCGAGGGCAATAATTTGGGTTTCTCCGAGGAATTAGACGGACATATTCCAGTTGTGGGTTAAGAAGATCTGCTGTGGATGTTTGAGGATGGAAACCGTATTACCTGTTGTGGATAAGTTTATACCTTTTAAGGTCTTCTACTTCTCCATTGCCTTCCTCAATTGGGAGGAAGGAATAGGCTGTACACGCGAAGATTTTCAGCTTTAAGGAAAAATGACCTTGTCATAGGATACTTACAATAACCTGGTAAGAATAGAACCACTTTTTTAGGACTATGGCTTAGGACCTGAGGACTTTTTGGTCTTAGGTGTTTTGAGAACACTTCGTTCCTTCTTAGTACTTAAAGTAATTTCGTACATATTGTATGGCAAAACTGGTACTAATGGAAGAGGGAAGTGAAAAGGATGGACTAAAATAGAAAGAATTGACTCCCATTGTAGTAAGAAATGAGGCAAAAAAAGGACTTTTTTTAACGTTGAGAATTACGCGATTGTAACGATTTCGTGCCTCGTTTTTAGCCTGTAGATTTATTGAAGTAGGGTTTTTAGGGAAATTGTTATGACTACGGATTTACTCTAGTCTGGCATTATTGCAAGATTTCAAAACAAAGATTTATTGTTTGGAGGTTTTGAAGTCATAATAAAATGTGGTATAAAGGTTTCTATATCTAATTGGATTACAACCGAGATTTGTGAACAAATTTCGAATGGATCCTTGGTAGAGAAACAACCATCATTCCAAGGAAAGGAAGAGTAGAAATTCCCATCCCAATCAGTGAAATTATAGTGCCAAATAGATACGACGTAGCATAGATTATACAACTTCCTGTTGTATGGGACAGTATACAGTAATTAGACCATGATCAGAGGAACCCAGAGGGGAGGAAATGGAAGACTGATATGGCTGTGGGTGAGTGGTGAGAAAGAGGTCTAATGGATTTTGCCTATGTGTGACGATGCTTGTTAAGTAAGTAGTTTAGTAGGTTGTCTGATGAGGTTGGTAAGAGTTTGGCTGATTGAAAAGGCCTCTGCTGTTCTACCTTAGGGATCGGTTTTAGTAGACCCTAACCATTCTTTATTATGAATGTTAAAGTCGCCAATGATAATGCTTTCAGAGGAAGTGGAACTCAGAGGTTACGAAAGCTATCTTTTCAATTATTCAAAAATGTATCGTCATGAAGCCAGTAAATTACATATATTCGTAATTCAACCGGTCTCACCTTGGCTACATTCAACTACTGATCTAGAACCTCTCAAAAATAGTTGAAATTGCCTAGGGTTTTCTTTTTTTTTTACTATTAAGGTCCTCTTTCCGCGACAAAGCCTAACTGGATGGCACCTACAGCTTAAATGGGCTTCTAACTACAGTCCTCAGTCACTCTTCCGGCACCCCACCTCCGAGTTGTCAACTCTCGGATTATGGTGCAGGTTTTGGTCTATATCAAGTGACCTACCGACTAACAAGTGTATATCTGCACCAACTTTCCCTATCCAGTCCACTAACTGACTTAGCCAAGGTTTTTTCCTAATACGGTCGTAAACTGAAACACATGAGTAAAACATTTTTTTTTTAATATTATAATATTTTCTTTAGTTTTGGTTTCTAAGAATCTTACAATAATCTCAAATATTAAGTTTCAAATAAACATTTATATTTTTTTTTTGTATATTACTGACCCTGGTCTGTAGATTTATTAGTTTAAATCCCTCAAACTTAGTTTTTCATAAAATTATTTTTCTGGATAAATTAGTAAGATTATATTTTATTTGCTTCTTCTTTTGAACCCTGCATCGTTAACTATTTAAATAGTGTTATTTTTTACAATATTTTGAGAAAATATACCTATAAAAGGCAATGGCAAATTTCAGAACAAAATCTGCGACAATTTTACTCCCAATTTAAAATATATTGGATACATTTTGACTTTCATCAAGTGAGTTTTCTTTGGCTTAGCGTAACATTTAGGTAAGCCAATTAGAGGCTTGAAATTAAATTGTAGAAACGAGGTTTAGAAAGGTGAACATAACAAAAACAAAAGTCAAGATATCGATAAAACCACACCCATTTAAATTGATGCTTTTAAATACTCCATTTTTATAACCAACCAAAACATCTTAATTTTTTTAAAGACCTGAACAGTATAATCCATTATTTCGATAAACACAACATAACTAAAAAGGCCGATTGCCATACACAAATCCTCAAGACTTGTGTACTGTAAATTCTGAGACCTTTCCCACGGTGATCAGCCTGCATAATACAACGTTGCCACGTTTCATTGGAATGCAATTTTGACTACAACTTAAAAATAACAATTTAAATTTGAACAGGTTGGTTGGCATAGATGATATTAAAATAAACCGTAATTGTTGATTTTGTAGATGCACGTAAAGATGAAATGTTGATCAAAAGTTTGGACCTATCGTCAAAGCTACAGATAATTAAACTATGGATTAAAATATATATATATATATATATATATATATATATATATATATATATATATATATATATATATATATATATATATATATATATATATATATATATATATATATATATATATATATATATATATATATATATATATATATATATATATATATATATATATATATATATATATATATACATATGTAAAATATTTAGGCAAGAGAAGTGTATAGGGACTCCAACAATGGTGGCAAGATTATTTAAAGAATTGTCCTAATAATAGTAAAATTCGAATAAAAACAAGTTAAATGTGAGAGAGACAAGTAGAGTGGTCGCAGAAAAAAATTAGTATTTTTTATTTTAAATTAAAAAAATAACTTCCAGGTGTTTTAAAGAAATAAACAAAGCAAATGATACCACACATTTCATTGGATATTCACAATCCTGGGCGAACATCCCAATAATATGCCACAAAAAAGTTACTAGACCTTATAACTTTTGAAATGTATAAAATAAACACAACAATCTTCATTGCTCAAAATTTGGATGTAAGTTTTGGTTTGGATTTGAATGCATATTTTGGGCCTATTTACAGATTCGCTCTTAAACTGCATATTAATATATGGTATAAAATTACTCGTAAAAATATAGGTAGAAGAAAAAAAACCCTTCTTTGTTGCTGTTGATGTTGTACGTTGTGGCAAATCGAGGGGTATCATTTCAAAATCAAATCAGGAAAAAACGTTGGAAGAAGTCAAATCCTTAACCTAATTCATGTTAAGTGAATTATTCAAAATTAAAACACCACTTAGCACTGATCTGCAAGAGAGATTAAGAATGAGCAAGCAATTCTGAATCATTTCTTCTGAAAGTCTCTGCTATATCAAAGCCTTAACCTAATTCATGTTAAGTGAATTATTCAAAATTAAAACACAACTTAGCACAGATCTGCAAGAGAGATTAAGAATGAGCAAGCAATTCTGAATCATTTCTTCTGAAAGTCTCTGCTATATCACAAATCCGGACTCTATAAACTCTGAACATGATGACTGCTTTAAAATATCAAGTTCTTATCTTATTAAACCTGAATTAGAAAAACTTTTATAGCGACGAAGATGATATTCATCTTGAAAACATTCTGGAGGCGGCAAATGAACTTTTAAACGTAAAATTGCATAAGGTATTACAAAAAAGTTCGAAACAGCGACCAATACAAAAGTAGACGAAAAAAATGTAAGCCCAGTTGGCCGACCACATTAGAGAAGAAATTGATCTATTCGCAAATGGTGACAGTCACAGCTCACAGCTGTAATATTCAAAAGCCCACAAGCGTTGAACCTGAAAGATGTTTTTCTATAACAAAATACGTTTGACGTTGAGATACGAAACTTTAGATGCATTTTTAATTTGTAAACCCAGAACTTATTTTTTGTTTTTTCATTTACACACGTTTAAATTTGTTAAGAAGTGCTTTCTGTTAACTTAAGCGTTTAAACTTAATACAAAGAAGTTATCAAATGCCATTATTCTTTCTTTTTGTATGTCTATTTCTGGGATTTAAAGCCGGGGTTCAGCAAGCAATCTCTAAAATCCCGGGATCAGGAAACCTTTTCGGGATTGAGGTAAATTGAGATATTAAAGTACGTCTACAATTTCCAAGATAACAAACTAAAATATATTTCTTTTACGCAAATTAAACACTAGGTTCAATAAATTAACAAATAGAAGAAATCGTTAAAATTTCTTTCGATAACAGTCTATAATACCCATTTTCTATTCGACTGAAAGGCCGCAGCAGTGGCCGGGTATTGCTGTTAGGACTAGCATAGTCGACATCTGGACGAAGGACATTTGACATCCATTGCCGTCCTGTACCTATGAAAATTACCGAACATGAAATATATGTTGAAGGGAGCCTTGTGGTCGCTTTTAGATAGTTTTCACCTCAGGGACTATGCCCCGACTGTACTCCTACTGTCTCGGACCGTAGCTTTAAGAAATCGATTTTAGAACGATCGGAAGGCACACAGTCGGAGAATAGCCTGTGCTTAGACTTACATATTATGTGAATTAAAATAGTGTTGCAATACAATTTAAAAGGAAACAGATAGATTCAGTTCTAAATAATAGTCTCGCATGTGGGAATCGGCTTTCAGAATCACTGACGGGTAAATTTTGACTCGTTTTTAAGAGACACTCGACAATATACGACGATGAAAAAACTTTGACGGTGAGGGTTCCGAGTACTATGGCAAGGCTAGAAGAACCTTAAACTATTTTAAAAAAGTCTATGATACACCTTAGGAGCCGAAATTCTCTCTATGCGAAACTTTTATTAGGTGTGTCTCACTATGGCGTATATAAACTTTATTTGAAAAAAAAAAGTAAAGAGGTTCTGTCACGTCTATATATTATAATTAATTTTGATTTCTTTTGCGTTAACACCACTCTTTACAGATTGTGTTATTTTTTATACAAGAGCAAAAAATTTTATAATTTTTTTACTTTCACAGTTACCATTTATTTCCTGCGCTTGTCAATTAATTAAACCGAATACCTACTAGGGAAATACGATTTTAACCGTGTTTTGGCTAAAATCACTAACAATTTGGGATTGAAAGCTAAAACGGTCTACTCCGATCAGTCAATCATTTTTACTTCCCTCCGAGTTTGTGTTGTTCTCCCATTTTAGTCAGTCCCTCGATTCATTTTTTTTTTAATTGAAAGACAACTTGTGAGTTTTGCATAAGGTTGTGCGATTATGCGGTCTCTGACAGCTATTTAAATAGATTCGACTCACGCGTCGTTTCGTGCTGTAACTCAAAAACATTTTGAAACAAAAGTATTAGAAAAAAAGCCAACTTTTTCATTTAGTATTATTTTTTCATCAAAATATGACATGCCTTGACGATTTACTACACAAGACAAATGTTTCTTGACGAACCAGTGCGGAAATTTTGTCAATTTGTTTACCGGTATTTTTATGTGAAATCTCATTATAAATAAGTTTGAAGGAATTACATTAGTCTTATCGAGGGTCTTATGTGGAAAGCTGTTCGCGTCCTTACATCTTTTGTCTATCATTGTTTTTTGCATAAGACGTATGTGCGATTTTGCTCCGAATGTTTTCAACAAGTACTTATGCGAGTTTAATTCTAAAATTAAGTGTCTAGTATCAGATTGGAGATGATGTTCGCCTTGATCCCACCAAATATTGGTTGTTTGCTGCTGCGCAAAGGAGATTACCAGTAATAACAAGGAGAATGCGTTTCGATGAGTCAACCTTCTTCACAGGTGAAGAAGTCGTCTACGCTTTTGCAGATTTTTTTGGTAGTTCTTATCTTGTTTTCTCCAACATACCTGTAACTTTACCACCTATGTTATCGAATTTAAATATAAATATTTCTAATTTTTACGAGATTGATGTCTTTAGTGCATGAAGCGAATAAAGCTCAAGTTGAATACCGTTCCCGACGGCGTTCCAGCGTTCATTGTCCGAGATTGAGCAGGTATTTTCTCTTATCCACTGTCAATAATTGTTAATAACTGTTTAACGAATCGTGTAATGCATATATTTGGAAGTGTTCTAAAGTTTGTCCGGTCTACAAAAAAGGTGACAAACTGGACATTATAGCTATTTTTTTTAAGTATTTGAACTAATCCTTCATGATCATATCTGGTGCAAAGCAAAAAATCTAATTACGCCACTACATGGATTTGTCCATGGACGCTCGACAACAACTATCTTGGTTTGTATTACTTAATTTCTAGCTGAGGGGATAGATCAACATGGGCAAACGGATGTCACATACACTGATTTTTCGAAAGCGTTTGATCGGCTTGACCACACTATTCTGTTGCAAAAACTGCAACATTTTGGTTTTTCAGACAATTTAATATGGTATTTTTACTTCGTATCTGCAGAGCAGAAAGTTGTTTGTGGCTTATGGTGGAGCTAAGTTGAGCGATTATTTGGCAACTTCAATAGTTCACCAAGGCTCTATACTTGGACCGCTCTTGTTTACGTTATTTATAAATGATAGTGTTGACACTCTCTTGGTCCACTGTTGGCTTTATGCCGACGATCTGAAAATGTTTACGAATATATCCACTGCATTGAGATATAACGAAACCTAGACATTTTGCTTATTGTGAATCGTCTGGATTTAAATGTGTCTAAATATACTGTTATGACATTTACAACAAAAAAATACCTCAGTTAACTTGAACTATGTCATCAATGGGGTTACTCTTGCCCGTCCAGATGTTTTTTGACATTGGTGTTGTTTTTGACAAAACACTTTCTTTTGTACCCCATATAACTGATCTAGTGTCAAACAGCCTTCTGCTTCTTGGGTTTATTTTACGAACTACTCGCGGCTTTCAAACTATTCTGCCGGTAAAAATGTTATTAAGGTCTAAACTGGAATATTTTGGCGTCCTTTTTATAAGTACATATTGACTGTATTGAGTCAGGTCAGAGAAAGTTTGCCAAAGCATTGTGGTAAAGGTTTTCCTCATGATCAATTGCTGCAAAGGTCGCTTATCAGCTTGGACGAAGGACGCTTGTGTTTTTCTCAGCTATTTCTACATAAACTCATACATAAAACTATTATTTCTGAAGAATTATTGTCAAAGTTAAAATTTCGTGTTCCTACTTTAAACTTCCGTAGCTCTTATACCTTTTATCTACTCCCTTGTATGGCAAACATTTACCAATTAACCGAATGTATATTAGCTATAACAAAAATTCTTACGATATCTTTAACTATAACTACTGCGCGATCAAAAGATATTTTTACCAGTAGCTTCTTATTCTTTCTTCTTATGGATTAAATTTTATTTTGTGCATCTTATTATTTAAGTGTTTGATATTGATTTGTATTTGTAAGTATTTTCATTGATGTATTTATACTTTTTTGTAACTGGGATACAATCCTGTAAGACAGTGTACATATAAATAAAATAAAATACATAATGCAGGGATGATCGAAAAGTTCTCTGATAATATAGTTCTTGCTGTTCTTTATCTAGAGCTAGAGTATGCGGGATTCGTTTATTAGTTTTAATGGTTATAATACTCAATTTTAACGCATGTAAGCACCGAAAATGCGTTGTTATATATTATCCGATACTGGATACGTATTTTTATATATAAGCGAATAAGCGAGTAAAAAATAATGCGAAAACTAATGTTTTAGGGCTTACTATAATCAAGGGTGTAAAAAAATATTGTTTAGTCATGGATATGCACAAAAAAAAACAAAACATTTAAATTTTACTGTCAGGTGATTAATATACCTTCTTTCAACACCAATCAGTAGTTGAGTTGGATAATTTTGCTGTGGAAATTATATATTATTTTGGAAACAATCCTGTTAGCGATCTATTAGAAATTATATTTCCAGGTTGATGAAATATATAAATATATATATATATATATATATATATATATATATATATATATTTATATATTTCATCACCCTGGAAATATAATTTCTATGTGGAATGTGGAAAAATGAATGTATAGAAAAATTATAAAAGTCGGCGACGATGTGTATGCTAAAAATACAAAAAACGCGTCATTAAGATTACAATTGGTTGTGAGGAAGTAACTATTGTGTTTTATATCTTTAGCTCTAGTAATTAATAGTAAACCAGGTGTGTGAAACAAAACCGATTTACATAGTTAATGATTTGGAAAAAAATATTTAAATTGCTCTAGTACTTATAGGTTCTGCATTAATATTTAAAAAAAAGTATGGCGGCCTTGTGAGACGTTGAAAAAATATTACTAAAAAACTAATTATCCAGCTTACCTAAAATTTTGCACAAAAATCAAATGTTATATATAAATTAACTGATAACATTTTGGAACGAATCCAAGATGGCGGCTTAATAAAATATTTGAAAAAATTACTTATACGATTAATTTCAAATTTTGTGCAATCGTTATGTGTGTTATAAAAAAAACTAGCAAAATTGACAAATTGTGCACAAAGATGAAATGTGATATAGGGATACACGGCTACGAATTCAATATCAATCAATGAAATTAGTGTAAAAACTACTTATTTAATTTATTTTAAATTATGTTTAAAAACCAAGTGCGACGTAAGTAGAAACTGGTGAAATACTGATACGAATCCAATATGGTGGAACAAAATGGCACCCAATAAAAATGTTTGAAAACACAGTATATGTATCACTTTCCACTATTCCTTATAAAAGGAAAGATTCATCCCGATGGAAGCTCCCATTAAAATTCATTTATCGATTTTTTTATGAGAGACATTCTTGTCAGGGTTACCGACCAGTCTCGTAAGAACGAATAAGATTATGCTTTGTTTCACAATTATTCGGCAATATTTTTTTTGTATCGACATTTTTAACAATTTTCGTGTGGTACTGTGATTAATTAATTAATTAATTAATAAAAAAGATACTCTTAGTTCTATAAATCGGTCGATAAATCTAACCGTGTACGAAATATTTAATATTAAATAATGCCGAACATTATTAAATTAAACTAAAAATTCTCCTAAAGGTATTAAAGTGTGTGTTTCAATGTTAAAAACACCTACTAGAGAGCTTAATTTCAGCTGTTACTTATGTCAAGTGATTGATATTTGTAATAAATACGGTTGCCTTTAATTTTAAATGTTCCTGTTTGAGAACAAAGACGGTTGGATTTAAATACTCAAGCGTATCTTTTTTTGTGTAAAATTATTAATAAGAGATTAAATACATATATATCAAATTGTCAAAAATTCCAATACAAATAAAGTTATGAGAATTGTGGAAAAAATCATAACCTTACTCGTTTGTACGCCACTGGTCGGTAACACTGACAAGAATATATCATAAAAATGTATTTCTAAACATGATCTATACCGAGTTTCATTTCAATCTAAAAATCCGATCTGAGTATACAAAAAAAAACAATTAACATTTTTTAACACCCTGTATCTCGAAAATGAAGCCGTTTTGGACCAATATTTATGTAACATTTTTGTCTTATTTTATGACAAGGAATCCCCCATTAAGCGTTGACCCATGTTTTTGGACGCACCCTGTATAGGTTCAAGTTGAAACTACATGTTTAAATATATTACGTACCTATCAATCATAAGAGGATTGATTACGCATCATTCACACATGAATTTGAAATCTTCAGTTTAAGTCTAATTAAACAAACGTTATATTCTAAATCCTCATATTTAAGATAAACATCATAAGAAATGTATTTTTTGCCAAGACTTCTGTAGTTATGGTGAAATAATCCAAATTCCATACAAACGTGTCAAAGTAGGCCGAATAAATCTGAGACCCGGTTTTTTCAACCGCATAACTCTCCTTTTAGCAGTGATTATAATATAAACTGACTAATGGATTTAAATGTAGTCTTAAACGGAAATAACTGCACATTTCTAACAAGGTAACCGAGTGTTAAGCCATTAAAATATTTTAAACATTATATGCTTTTAACTGGCGTAATTAAATTTTTACTATTGTTTAAAGGTTATACGCAATAAATACGTTAAAGGACGGCTCTATTACTCATGCGAAAAGAATTGCTGTCATTTCCATTTAAACGTTTTCTGGTATTTTGTTTGTTCCCATGCATGACCAGTTCACAATGAAAACATGCGAGAGACGGAAATTCAATATTGAATTGTATTGATGAAATTTATTTTTTTACTTGTTTACATAGTTTTGTTACGGTACACGACCCGTCCAAAATCATATTAAAAAACGATACCTTTTAGTTTCCGTCACTACTCACCCAGGGCGTTAGGTTGCATCTTCATTAGCTGTAAAAGACCGAATAAACAGATTTTATCTCCTGAATTTTACCTATCAGTTAAATTGCGACGATTTTGAAGTGGTGCTCCCATGGGGCTAACTTCCACCCCGGTTGCCGAAGTATGCTGAAGAACGGTCCTCTGGCGGAAAGTCCTGCCAGTACTAAGAATATATCGCCCTATTCTAGGACGGTGGCCAGGCAGCGTTAGTTGCCACCATTCTAGAATATCATTTCTTTTCTTCCTTCTTTATTATTCGAGAGAGGGTCGGTACCGTAGATTTTGAGACTCATTATTGTGACGTCTTAGCAGTCAACTTCAACTCGGAGGCATTCGACAAGTTCGTGTCCACCCTATTAAATACTGGGACAAACTTGCCCTTGTCAGATACCCGGCTGCTAGATCTCGTGTTATGATGTCTCGGAATTGAAACAGTAACAGCATACGTGCTAGGCGAATCTGCCGAGCCGAAGTTCGAAACAGTACAAGCACCTGCGCTAGAAGTAGTGCCCAGTAACAGCATATCAACTTTATTTATTTATTGTAACATACTTTTCTCCGATTGTCACTAAAGTTGGGTTCAGTACGGCACTAAACTGATTTACTGCCTTGGATTTACTGGCGCCAACCATGTCAGTAAACCCGTTACTTTAGTGCCTTATTAAACAACTATAAACAACTGTAGTTTATTTAAAAAAAAGGAACCACTAATGTTAAACATTTTAATGAGCACGTTAAAAAATACAAATACGTAGCCAAAATTATAATTACAATACAAAAGTAAACAGATATTAAAGCTCAATTCAAATATTTGTAATTATTAGAAAAATTCGTTATTAAACACATAGAGCTATTATTTTTTAGATCTATTAGAGCCAAGACCCTTACGTTCATTAACGCATTAAGCCATTTGCTCCTGAGAAATTCTACTTCTCTTCCTTGAACGTCCTTTGGTGTTTATACCAGCCACGTGAGCTCTTCTTCCATCCATAGTAGTCTTTCTCCTCGACACAGCAGTTGATTGAACAGATAATTTTACACCACGTCGTAAAGCAACTCTTTTTTTATTGCAATGCACTCCATTGTACTTAAAACAGGTATATAAGCTGCTAGCTAGACTATTTTCAACCTTGGCAAACCTATTTTTATTACTCAAGAAATGTTTTACGGCTGGACAAAATGTAATAGGATCTTCATCAATTTTCTTTTAATACATCATGATAGAATTTCTCCCATTCTTCTTTTATGTCATTTATTTTTTATGGTGATACACTTTTATATTTCATCGGAAAGTTTCTGGCAATCTTCTTCCTTCCATGTGATGTACTTGATGATTATCTCTCGGTGAGTAACCATAATTGTGATAATATTGATGATTTAGGATCTTTGCTAGTTCCTAATTCAAAATTAAACTTTATCCACTTTAACATCCGTAGTATTTATAAAAATTTTGATAATCTTATTGCCCTCTTGAAAGCTAGCATGGTTGAATTTGGAGTGGTCATCCTCTCAGAAACAGGCATTGTATATTAACTTGGTGATTTTGCTATAGACGGCTTTGAGATCTTCTACAACAATAGTCATCATAATAAATGTGATGGAACAATAATTTTTGTTAAGTCTTAGTGACAGCCTAGAGCTGAGGTGTGTCAAGTAGGACATACTAAATTCCTAAAAGTTACTTTTACAGTGAATGGTGTGCGTGTGTCTGATTGGTGTGGTGTTTAAACTCAGATGACTTTTTGCATGATCTACAGGAAATTTTCGAGAGTAAATTTGAAAAGTGTCCACTGGAAATATTTTTTGGATATATAAATATAAATTTGTCGGATGTTAATAGCAATGTAACTTGTAATTATCATGTCTCTATCATTACTTTTTGAGAAGCAGGTTAATCTCGTGTAAATACAGTTCTGTTGTACTGAATTGGGGCACGACCGACCATTTTCCTATAGTTATGAGTGTTGCTTTCGACCACAGTTTGAATACTGTAGAACCAGGTAGTACAGAAATGCTTAAAAAAATAGATTACAAATATCTACAAAATAAAATTAAGTCAAATGACTGGTCTAGTGTTTATGGTGAGGATCCCAATGTATGCACCGAAAACTTTATTTAAATATTGTCGGATATTATTAATTGCTATACAAATTTGTCGAAAATAAAAAAAACAAAAAAAAAAGAATGAATGGATTACTGCAGGCATAATCAATTCTATTAAAAATAGGGATAAACTAAAAAAGATAACTGTTAAATATCCAGACAATCTTGAGGCCCTAGAGAGGCTTCGTAGGTATAGAAATATGCTTACTAACCTCATTAAAAAAGCCAAGTTTAATTATTTTAAAATAAAAATAAACGAATGTATGAATGATGTTAAGAAAACCTGGAAGGTAATAAAAAATGCTCCTGGCGAAAATACAAAACCCAAAGAAATTACCGGAATAATGAATAATGGTACAATTATCTGCGATAATAAAGAGATCGCGAATGTATTCGGTAAATACTTTGAAACCAGTGAAAAGAGTTTAGCTGAGAAGATAAAACGCAATGATTACAATTTTCCTAGTAAGAGTATAACTGAATCTCTATTTCTAAACCCTATTTTAGAAAATGAAATTATCGGGCTTATAGCTTCTCTAAAGTTAAAGTCGGCACCACGGGAAGACAATATTTCATCTTTTGTTTTAAAAGACAACCATAAATATCTTGCGCCACCTCTTTTGTATTTGATTAACTTGATTTTCGAAAATTCTAAAAAGAGCTATAGTGATACCAGTTTTCAAAACAGGTGATAGATTGAGAAAAAAAAATTTTAGACCGATTGCCATAACTAGCATGATAAACAGATTGTTTGAAAAGTGTATAAAATTAAGGTTAGACAGTTTTCTGTATCGAAATATAATACTTTCAGACCACAATATGGGTTTAGGGCGGGTCTCTCAACTGAGAATGCAAAGGTTCACGTTACAGATTTCATTACAAATAATTTTAGAAAGAAGCAAAAATCAGTAAGTATTTTCATTGATTTGGCCCGTACGTTTGACAGGGTGGACCATGGAACCTTACTTAGTAAGCTTGAACATTGTGGCATCAAGGGCTTGGCCTGTGGACTTTTTGAGTCTTACTTACTTAATACACACAAAAAATGAAAATTAATGGAATTTTAAGTGATGAAAGTATGGTGAGGTTTGGTGTTCCTCAGGGAACAGTCCTGGGCCCCACCCTTTTTTCGATTTATGTAAATGACCTATTCTCACTCTTGCCTCGTGTGTGTGTTATGCAGATGACACGGTTATTCGAGTCAATGGTACATCTTGGGAGGAAGTGTTCCAAAGGGCTGAAAGTTATATCTCCAGAATAAAAATGTCGATGGATCAGAACCTTCTGACAATGAATGTTTCTAAGACTTCGTACGTCGCATTCTCTATGAGAAATCAAAATAATGTTGTATTTATCGAATTGAAAGTCCATGAATTTTCATGTATAATGGGAACCTCAGACTGTGCTTGCCATCTGGGCATATCTGCGAAAGATAGTGTAAAGTATCTCGGGTTGTATATAGATAGAAATCTTAAGTACGAAAACCACATAACCTATATTGTAAATAAGATCCGCAAAACAATTTATAAGTTCTATCAGTTAAGAGAATTTCTGTCTTTTAAACTTCTGGAACTCGCACACCAGGCTTAGTACATAGTTTGTTATGGGATAGGGGTTTGGGGATGTGCAACTTCAAATGCCCTTAACTCTCTGGTTATTACACAAAAGTATATCATTAAAGTAATTATGAAGAAAAATAAACAATTTCCCTCGGAATTACTGTTTAGAGAAAGTGGTCTGTTAGCGGTCCGTCAATAGTTCGTCAGAAGTACACTAAGAATAATGAAAAATAGCAATATAAAGGCTTGATCTCTCACAATTCCTGCACTCGTTCTGTTACGGATGAGATTTTGACCATTCCACAGCCGTTGTTTTCTGCTGCTATGAGACATATTTCTTACCTGGATCCTAAGCTGTACAATCTATTGCCTCTACAAATAAGGAATATTAAGAGTATTCACAATTTTTCCCTAAGAACCTCAAAGTGGATAAAGGAATACTTTCTTATGATCACACGTGCAGTACCAATTATAAATTTATAAAGTTTTGTTTTTATTTAATATGGTGTAGGCATACAAATATATTATACAACATTGGTACCTATAGGAATATTGTATAATTTTTGTTATTTTCATTTTGTTGAATGTTTTTCTTGTTTCTTAGTTCTTAGATATATTGTAAGATTTATAAAATATTAATTTGTATTTACGTATGTAGTAAGAATCCAGCACTCTTCTGACAAGCAACTTCTGTAGCTTAAGAAGAGAGCAACCTGTTAACTGTTTTTTGTAATGTTTTTAATTAATTAATAAAAAATATTTTATTTGATTTGATGTTACTTCTTATAATTTTTATATACGATTGGTACTAAACAACTGAGTTCACAGATTTTATGATGATGTCTCTGTCTCTAGCAGTTTAGTGTGGGTGTCGTTTCCAGTACGTTTACGTAGCACAGATGTCGTTACTGACATAAAGTTCGGAATGCCGAAGTTGAACGGAGTTTCTAGCACGGGTGCTTTTACGACGTGACAACCCCTGAGACATTGCAAGCCCGGACATCGAGAACGACCTGTGACGAAGTCTCTCGATGGACACCTTTTAAAGCAACCCAAAACCACCCCAAGAACAGTTTATTAGTCACCAAAAAGGAAGGTAAGGAGAAGGTAATATTGTGTTGTATAAAGTAAACATTTCTTCATTGTTTAAGGCACCAAGTGAGATGTGTCACATAGAAATGAACAAAATGTTTAAAAGCGAGAAAGTTAACTTGTTTATTTAAAAAAAATCGGTAATGACCTTTACCCGGAACTTCCCTCGTAACGGATTTTATATACGACAGTTACTTGTCTAGCAAAGTACCCAAAACTTCTAATAATACTCTAGTTTTATTGCGAAAACTGAAATACAGTAGTTTCTATGATATTGCCAATTACATAAATAACAACCGATTTTTGTGCAAAACTTTAAGTAAATTTGATAAATAGTTTTTTTTAGTAATAATTTTACAACATTTTCTTATGTCGCCATTTTGTTTCACTATATTAGATTTATACCAAAAGGTTACCAAAGTTGATCAAAATTTGAGGAAAATCGGATAAGTATTTTTTGACCTATGCCTCGAACTGACCGACAGACAGGCCGATCGTATTGGGAAATAAACTTTTCGGCATCTAGGCACTCTGAAACGTAAAGGTCTAAAAAAATCTCGGAGGCTGATTTTTTCACAATTACGATACTTTCCTTTTACAAGGGAAGTAATAGAAAAGCTGAATTCACGATATTCAAAAAGTTTAATGATTTCAGTACACAGATGTGAGGGGACTACTGAAATTCCTTTTTCTTAAGTATTTGTGACTAACATTATTAATTACGAGATATTAAATTAAAGGTCACCTAGAAATAAGATAATAGACATTGGCACGACAAATCACTGCACAAAATATAGAGATTAGAGAGTCAAAACTGAAATTTAAAAATGTCCTCTTTTGTAACATGCTTTAATTCTAACTTAGGCTGTGTTTGGTCAAGATATTTATTTCCCTCCTTTGCTTCTCACTCAATATTATTAAAATGTATTTACATTTTTTTAAATAATTTTATGTATTACACCCTGTAGAGCAAGCATATGTATATATGGCGGGTCTCAAATTTGTAGTGATGTATAGGGCTCTTCGATTAAAAAAGATACAAAAACGGTTAAATAGAAAAGTTTTAGACAATTGCTTACTAACTTAGAACCGCCTGCGAAATGGTTGTAACTATTTTGATTTTTGAAGTATTTTCAAAAAAAAACAATAATATTTTTGAAAATCTTTAATCGTAGTTCTTTTATTTTTAAAGATCCTTTAAATCTGTGAAAACATTCCCAAAGCATTTTAAGCGAAATTTAACTGTTGAATCAGTTTGAATTCCCACGTTTCGGTTTACTGAAACCATCATCAACTTTTTTTATGGATGCCTTATTGAATTTTACCTTACGCAAGGGAGACTTTTTTGGCTTTTCCGTGATGTAACACACGTGGCGAAAAAAATAAAATTCTTATCAGAAATCCACTAAAATAAATTTTTGTCCAATGTCGCATTATTAAAATAAAAAAAAATCGCTAAGAATATTTTCAATATAATTTAACAACACGGTTTTAAAAAGAAACGAATTCTTATCAACAAATTCCTAGAGAAATGATAACATTATTCCAAAACGTTAAAATAAGTTTTACGAAAAAGTAATTATTATTATTTATCTAATAACTATTTAAATTGTCAAAACAAACATCAATAATGAATATTTAAAAAATATTATTAACCGTAGCAAGACGATATAAACTAAAAAAAAAATGACGTTCCATGCACAAATCAGTAAATTTCAGCCTTAGTCAAGTAGTCTATGATGTAAAAATGTCGAGTAGTCTACGCAAATGTGATGCTTTTATTTTGCACCTCTCAGTGTGCGTTAAATTAAGTACTAAAAAACGTTTATATTTAATTACTTCATATTGTCCGCTAAATATAGTAGATATACCGGACTCATTTACGACCGGCATATTACAGTACTAAAGTCGAATTAATGGCGCACAATGAAACTTATGTTTTTATATATAAAAAATACGAAGAAAATAAAAAAACCGAAGAAAGTAAAAATAAAAAAACAGTATGAAACAAAATAATATACGATACACACACGTTAGGTGTTATTACAGTAGTACTTTATATTCTAAAAAAAATTAAACTCGTACTGAAATAGGTCACCTACCGGCCTTGTAACGTAATTATTATTTCTTCACTAATAATCTTCAACATAGCATTACAGTTTTCTAACCAAAAAAATTTGATATGTTGAATATTATATTAAGAAGAGTCAAAGAAGTGAAATATTGCATCACATAATTATTTTGCAAACTGTTCCGAAAGACGTTAACCTAATTCTCATTATTTCCCAAACCTTATTAGATATTTATTAAATTTTGAAAGTTTCGAAAAATCCCGGGTTAAAAACTATATAAAGACAATGAAAATCGTGATGCTAATATTCAACAATATTTTAATCAATACCCCTCAACTTCAACGAGGGTAGCTAAGAGGAATACACGTTCCAGAATCCACAATCCACAGAGTTTTAACAAAAGGTAAATATCATCCTTATAAACCGACCATAGTACAAGGACTCCCGGAAGGCGGTAACCCCAGTAGGGTGTGGACTTGGATTGGTATGCAATTAAATGACAATAAAATTCGAACTGCCACAGCAACGTTATATGGACTGATTTAGGTGTAGGTTGTTTCGGTTTACACATTTTTGATTTTCTAGACGAATAGTATTTAATATATAAATAGACAGTTAAATTCCGCGTAAAATATTGCTTTGAGAATGTTTTTAGAGATTTGTAATATCTTTAAAAACAAAAGATTTACGACAGATTTCCAAAAATGCAATTCTTTTTCAAATATTTCAAAATCCAAAATAGAACAATTCCGCAGATGGTTCTTAAGTTAAGTTAGTAAAAAAATTGTCTTAAACTTTCCCCATTTAACCGTTTCTCTATCTCTTATAGTTTCCGATATCCCCATACATCCACTACTAACTTAAGACATACTGTATATTTGAAATCGTCTTAACGAGTTTTTTAATTTGATACTTATCAAAATCATCATAATGGAGTTATGGCATATTAAATTTCTGTTAAATGTATATATGTAGTTAGTGATAATTACGAAGATACTATGCATCTGTCGACCCCTCATTCATTAAAATCTATTTGTCTGTTTAAGTTCTACGACAGGGTTCAATTTTTTTAATAATTTCTAGAGACAGCTTTGGCTTCATGGTTGTATTTCCGGGTACAAACCCAGGAGTCGTGGCTTAGGCAATAGGTAAATAAAAATATAATATGGATATATCAATAGTTATGGATAAGTGCCGATAGGTATCCAGTGATATCGATAGGTAGCTGATAGTACCGATAAGTAGCCGACAACGTCGACAGTTGTTGTTAAACGGGTTATATACTTACAAAGGTGAGGACCGTTTTTGCCCCTCAATAATAGGAAATACCGGTAGGTGGGAATATCGATAAGTCGGTAGCTATTGGCATATCGATAAATAAAATGTATCGAAAGGTCATGTGTTATCTCCTGTCGATAGGTAAAATCTAGTATCGCCCATCCCTAATACTACGTTTACATCAAGCGACACAGGCAAGTGTAAAATACTATATCATGCGCCAACCCAGTCACGGACTGGACAGGGGAAGTTGGTGCAGATACACACTTGTTATGTTAATAGTTAACAAAAAAAAATCTTATATTTGTGACCCCTGTATACCATAAGAGCATATTTTATGTACACTTGGAATCATCTTTAATTTGAAATTAATTACGATGAATAAAAAAAATATTTTTTTTATGCTGGACAAAATGACGTACTACTTTTGGCATTTTGTTTTGTTTTTTAAGATATCTAGCTAAAAACACTAGCGGGATACAGACAAATCTTTTGATGCTTCACTCATACAAATCGGTACAGGCATTTAGCCTATTACTGGTACCAAACAATAATACATATATACATACCCATACATATATACATACATGACTGTTAAAACAATTCTGTGCATGCACGAAGATGTTCTTATAGCCTTATTCTCAGTTAATTCGAAACACCAATGTTAGGTTTACAGTTAGGCCTATCTACAAAACATCTCCTTCATTTATATCTCCGGCAATGCTTCAAAACGAAGATAATGCACATTTACCACCCCGACAAATTTCGTTTGTCAAGATCTTGAATTCAGAACAAATACGTACATACATACAAATTATTAAAAATCTTTCGATAATCCAGTCTATAAATATTTTTCATTTTTTACTTTTTAAAATTTAGTTCACATTTGTATTTATTTTAATTTTTAACTTTTTGGTTTCTCCAATATAATTTTTTTAACCAATTTTTCGATTATTTTTTACTTCTCACTTTTTCTTCAATCTTTTTTTTTTCAGATTATGTATTATTTTTGTTTGTCCGGGATAAAACAGTTTTATCTAGGATGGTGATTTTTTCCACGAATAAAGGAAAAATAATATCAAATACATATCATATTTTACAAAATAAGCCATAATCCATTGAAGGCTACGATTATTCTCTTGCTCTAAAAGCTCGTTATCGGCCACCTTCTCGACGACGCTCCCATTGCATCCATTCCATCCGGGGGCCGGAGACCCCGCCGAAGGATAATACTGCCTAAACAGTCTGTTCGATAAGAGAAGAACCACAACATACATATATCTTAGATATATGTTTTAGACCAGAAAAACTGTACAAAAATAATTTATGACATGTTATAAAGAAAATAACTGATAGCTGTTAGAGATGTTATTTTTAACAAAAACCATCTAAAAATCATCTGGAAGAATTTATAAACAATAGGGGACTTGCAAATATATTTTTTTACTACATTACTGTATTTTTATATAAAAAGTAAATATCTAAAATATAACGCCTTAAAAATCAATACTTATTTTGTAATAAAGTTCTAAAATTTCGCGCACAAACGGATCATTTCAAACGACAGCATTTGGCGCCGTCTATGATTTGACGTCCATCTTACCAGTATGGCAACGTCGCCAACGTCCAGCAAAAACGCAATACAGCCTGCTTATTAGTTATTTAACTCGTTATATGATACATGACATATATACATACACATACAGGTCATGGTTGATGGCAGTATTGGCACTTTTGTTTGTTTTAATTCTGTGATTTTGTGGTTTAAGTTTTATATATTTTTATAGTCATATTAATAATTAATATAATGCACGTAAACAACAAACTGAACAAAACAAAATCAAGACTAACAAAATTGAAATCACAAAACGCTGTCAATGTCGTCCATTAACCACAAAAAAA
The DNA here is from genome assembly GCA_030620095.1 of Kuschelorhynchus macadamiae. Lineage (NCBI taxonomy): Eukaryota > Metazoa > Arthropoda > Insecta > Coleoptera > Curculionidae > Kuschelorhynchus > Kuschelorhynchus macadamiae. Next base: position 476,647 of record JAUTXW010003751.1, read on the forward strand.
ACAAATGTCGTCTGGCTGACGGCTTGACGAATGACGCCTGTTGTTGTTGAACGTTGCGCCGTTGCCAGATTTCGCGTATACGTAATGACGTCACGTACCGTTTTTGGTCGAATGACGTAATCTGAATTTTGGGGCTTTTTTAATTGCCTTTTTTCGGCCGGGGAGGCAATAAAATTGATTTTTATTTAGATATATGTTTAAATACCACGTGGCCTTATAATCTTTAGTATTTTTTCGTATTTAAAAATTTATGCAAGTTCCCTATTGCCTAAAATGCTGAAAATTATTTTTCCTTCTATATTAAAACGGGTTGCTCCTATAAAAAAAATCCTAAAGGTTGTAGATATTTCGAGACTCTCTTTTGTGATGTATCCGTTGGAAAAACGTTGATTAATTTCCGAGAAATTCGCAAAAAATTCTTATATATGCCCTTTTCTTACAAATGTCAACTTATTCAGTTTGTAACATTTAGATAAGAACTTCGTACAAATAAATCCTACGTGGTACTAAATATGTTTGCACAATATCGACCCTGTGACTTCATTTCTTAAAGAGTTATGACTATTTGTTTATCCGGGAAGCTTGGTTTAAACAATAATTCCGCTGCACACAAGCGCAGATAGAGATTGCTGTAAGAGTGTATTTTGTTCAGGGGCTTATCTAGGATTTTAATAGAAATTAAGCTAAATTTAAAAAGTACTTGGATACGTACAAAAATTTTAAAGAATTAAATCTAATATTCTGTCAAAAGCAAAATTATCGATATTTTTTTCATAATCTAGTCTTTTTGTATGATTTTTTGTCTACTAAGAATGGCTTGGTCCGAAAGCCTCTCATCAGTAATGGTATTTCTGAGGAATATCTTAGGGCTTAGCTATCTTAATGATTAATAAATGCCATTCTGTTGCACAATACGCTTTGGGGTTAATGGAGAGAATGAAATCTCTTTAATAAAAGGAAGGACTCAAATGCGAAAATATGGTTTTCAACGTCTAGGGATCCTGAAACGTGGCTATCTGTAAAAATCTGGAAGGCTAATTTTCTTGACGATCGACAGAATTATGCAGAGATTTCAAAAACCAAAATTTACCGCAAAAGATGTATCATATAAGGAGTTAAATAACTAATAAGCAGACTATATATACCCAAAAGATTTTCTTTCCTGAGAGGCAGAACAAATAGACCTCAAATATTCAACCAGTCATCATTGTAGACACGATATGTTTTCCTTGAACTTATTTTTTTAAAATATAAATTTTAGAAAACGCGTTTTTTGCTGTATATTTCATCCGCTGTATTTGCCAAATTACATTCGCAAGGCCATTTTTGCATACATTTATATTTAAATGTCTTTTTGTTTTAATTTTTTTAGATCTATGCCGACCTTGTGTAATTCTAGTTCCAGGTTTGAGCATTCTAAATCAAAAAGATTTAAATTATTTAACACCCAACAAAACAGTGATTTTTCACTTTCAAGCATGATTTTCGAATGGTCTGCTTTTTACACTAACTGTTTATTATTTTAAAAACTTTAATATTTTTTACCCGAAATGGTTTACTAGAATTAAAAATTTAATTTCTGAGAGTATAAATGCATTTCCAGGCTCTACTGTTAAATGCCTACAGTCGCACTTTTAAATTTATGTTCTGAACATCCATCATAAAACACTTTCAAATACGAATAGAAGTGCAAATTGTAACTAGAAAAGTTTTAGTCATTTGTTTTTTGAATTGATGTCTTTCCCCGACTTCAAAACTGTTGGCTCAATATTTGCTTTTTTAAGGGAATATTGCATTTTATTTGTGAAAAAGGTATCACAAAGTTTTTTGGTGACTTGTCTCTAAAGTTAAGAGGATGGACTGTTTTGGTTATAAAAGAAGACTATTTGGACTTTTTACTTCCATTGTCAAAGGATGACTGGCTGAATATTTGAGGTCTGTATGTTTTTCTGTCTCTCAGGCAAAACAAAATCTTTTCGATATGCTTCGGCTGTTTATTAGTAACTTAACCTCTTGGATGATACCTCATTTGAGGTAAATTTTGGTTTTAAAATCTTTGTCATAATTCCGTTGAGCCACTTCTTTTGCGTTATAGTGATACAGATAATTTACTTTTTTGGAGCATAATTTAATACTATCAAGATAATCATCTGTCTTTGTTTTACATATAAACATTAAAAAAACTCTGTATAAAATACATGTTGATGAACAGGATTTAAATCTGGCATAATTCAGTTTAACCATTTCTTTTGTGTCATAAAAACAGGGATGAATTGCGTTTTATTTTTATAAAATTAAAGAATCTAGTTTTTGTTTTGCTTTTAAAAATAAAAAAAAAATAAATCTTGTTAAACAGGAAAAATCTGGCCAGTCTTAAGAAAATCGTTCATGGAGCGATTTCATAGTTACGTGTAATTTTTAAAAATACATATTATTTATTTTGACTAGCGCATTTAATATAGGTGTCGCTTTTGTTTTTTTACTTTTTTGCCACATAATTTATTTCTGCATATGCCACATCGAACTCTGTATGTAAATTCTTTAATCTGCAATTTTTTTTCTGAAATTTTCATTACTTCGAATTCCGCTGCTATGTGAATGCCTATTTGCTCTTGCTTTCAGAATTACCTTTTTGAAGCATTAAAAACTGATCGATTAATCGTTTTATCGTTAGCATTTTAGTAATATTAGGTATCGATATTCAGTTTCTTAGTCATTTTTTGCCCCATCCAATTAAATATAATTTGCTTGGTGCATTTTCAGAACTATTGCTAAGATTTTAATATTAAAAATTTGAATGTCTATTTTTCTGCAACTTACTGGGATATTTAAGAAATTATGCTCAACCACTTTTATAAAGTAATTTGCCAACTTCGCATACAACACATCTTCCGACGTAAACAGTTCTCCTTAAAGAGATCGTACTCTAGGCGGTGGAGAGATGCATACTATGGCGACCAGATCCGGTCGGTTGTTTTGGTTTTGTCTTATTGAGATCAACAACGCCATAAAGTGACCTTATTTAATGAAAGGAGGTGCTGCTCTCGAGGAATGTGACAAGTATTTCGACCAAGATAAATATATTTTTGTCTATACGAGAGTAAACAACAATATTTTTAGCGATAAAAAATTATGCCACCGATTTCTGAAACTTCTGGTAAAATATGTCTGAACGTCCTTTCAACATAAATGGTATTTAACGAGGTGTTTAACGTTTGGAAACCTATTACAAAAATATCATACCTCATAAAATTCTTTATAGATGTTTTAATAATTTTAATTTAAATAACTTTTTGAATACTATGCGCAGCTTACCTGGGATAAGTTAATTTTTGAAAACAATATTTATAACAATGTACCAATTTTTAATAACCTTATTTAATAATGTTTGATGTACGTGCCCCAATGCCTGAATATCGGAACCAAAGTTTTCCAAATAATATAAAACCATGAAAAAAACGGAGCTCTGCGAAAATTTTAAAGAACTAGCTTAGCCGATGATTAGAATAACTATAAATATTTGCAAAATTTCCATTTCAATTAGGGCAAAGAAACAATACCAACAGAATTGCTTTCTGATCCCAAAAGTATAAATTATTTTTTACCAACTTTTCTTCAAAATACATCTGATTATACAAAATATACATATAACAAATTATTACAACACCAATATTTATGGACAATACATGGGTTTCTTATTTAAAATGGCAACGGTATCTCTAAGTAAGCCCAGTTATTGATAAATACATAACCTTTTTTATTAATTGCTCTATAGAAACAAATTACCTCCCTGGACCCTAGGAAAAAATCCATTGGTAAAGAATTATCTAAAGTAAAGATTATTTAAATTCTCCCAGTTTAAATAATCTTGGACTAATAAATATTTTACCGGCCATATCAAAAATATTTGAAAATTATTTATTACCTTACATACCCAGATGCATGCTTTGTGTACAGAAAAGTAATATTGTTTCGAAAAAAATACGGTACGTCCATTGCTTTCACTAATCTATACTATTATATAAAAGACTTAGTTGACTGACTCACTCATCACGCTCCAGCTCAAACCACTTGAGGTAAAAGGCTAAATTTTGATATACAGGTTGATTTTAGGGTGTAGAGATTCGATAAGAAGGGATTTTTCAAAACTCAAATTCCAACCACCATACCTTAAATATTACAATATTTTTTATTTAAAAAACGGTCAGTTTTTTGGAAAAACGCTTGAATACGTATTTTTTAATTTATTTTTTACATATTTAAAGATTTTTAAAAAATGCATAAAATGTGTCCAAAAGGGTAAAACCATACGTTAAATATTATAACATATTATATTAAATATAACGCTTTAACATAATATGCTTGATATTTTATTTTTTTACATATTTTAAAATTTTTTAAAAACCGAGACAAGGTGTCTAAGGGGCTGAAACCACCCCTTTAATATTATATTTCTTATTTAAAAACAATTAGTTATTCAGAAAAACACTTAAACACGTGTTTTTTTATTTTATTTTATTACATATTTTAGGATTTTTTATAAATTCATATAGGGTTTTTGAAAAAATTGAGTCACTGATTAATTTTTGCCATCTTTCTCAAACCGTTTGCCATAGAAAGCTGACCTTGTTCAAACAGCTTGATTTTAGAGTGCAGAGGGTCGATAAGAAGAACTCAGTTTCCAAGGCGGTGAAATTTAAATGTTTATAGTGGACTCGAAAGTTGTCAAAATAAAACTCCAAAAAACAGCACAACAGATGAAATAAATCTAGCTTTATTGGCAAAAATAACTGCCCCACAATTAACATACTACTCAATAGATGTAGTTACAGACCAAGAAAATGCGGTTAATTATCCTATCGAGTTCCTACACTCTCTAAACCCGTCAGGAACCCTCCTCAAGAGTTAACTTTAAACGTAGGGACACCAGTGATGCTTATTCGATATTTAAAACTACCAAAATTGTGTAATGGAAATCGGCAACAGGTTAAAACATTACAAACCAGGGAGAAACAATTTAATTCCGTCAGACTATCTTGTTCAGTTTAAACGTGTACTGTTTTCTTAAAAGCTTCTTTAAAATCCTTAAGTAGAGCTGGAGTAGACTTGCGCTACGATTGTTTTTCCGATGGTCAACCCTATGTCGCATGCTCTAGAGTAAGTTCGCGTAGTAGCTTGACTATTTTACAGCCAGAGAATGCAACAACAAACGTGGTTTATAAAGAGGTACTCAAATGAGGCGATTTAAGTACTTCTTTTCATTATAGTCATATACGCGAACGAAGTCGAGGATACCCGCTAGTGTTACTGATATAATTCGTATATGTGGATAAAAAAATAATAGTATTTTAGGTCTCCTTGAATTCTCGAAGTTATTTGACACCAGTATTCACGGTTTCGAAGCTCAAATATTAAGGTTTTAGTTTCAACTTTAGTTTTTCTGTTTGGATAAAATACTCTCAGGAGTTTATCTTGATCTAAAGCGGAAGAACACGCGGCAGTATTCTGAACTGGAGGTTAAATCTCAATATATCCCACACATGCTCAATGCACTAGATGTTCAAGAGAAATTTTCTCTTTATGTGGACCAGCGTTGTCATCCAGAAATCTAATTCCTGGTTTCAGATTCCCTAACAGTTCATGCCAAGAAAAACCGCCGTATGCATGAACTTTTTGTACCACTTACTCAAGTATTCGGATTCCGCCCAGACTTATACTGATTTTCTATCACTAAATAGTCCAAAATCAGAGAACATTACATCTTCATTTCTCTCCCCAAATAAGCCAAAATTCTATAGTACTTTATAGTACTTATTATCATAAACACCAAAAATAACATTGCACCTGTTAAACATCACATCAAAAATTATACTTGATTTCGAAAGTATTTCTACATAGGTCTCAGTAATAAAATGCAAATTTGTAAAAAAAAATGAAAATGTCTCTCCTCTATTAAAGAGCAAGTCAGACTGTTTTCCTTAAAGTAAAGGTGATACCTAGCTCTACCAAGTAATGAAACTAAATTTTATTGCCTTATTTCATTAATACAACATACTTTTGTTATGATATGTGTAGAGACATTTTTACAGACTATGTATATTGACATTTGCCCAAATTAAAGTATGTGCATCAAAAAAGACAAAATGCCGCGATTTTTACTCCCGCATTTCAGATCAAAACAAGGTTTGTTTTAAGAAAGATACAAGGCATGAAATTTCGGGTTGTTACAGATATGGTTAACTATTTAGAATCAGTTTATTTCAGACACCCTGTACGTAAAGTATATATGCTCAATGAACTCTATACTACGTAAATGGAACGACGCGGATATATCGATAGTTATCGATGGTTTATCGACAGTTATCCGATAAGTCTCGATAGGTATCGGATAATATCGATAGGTATCTAATAACATCGGTATCGGATAATATCGATAGATATCTAATAACATCGATATCGAATATTCCTAATTTAATTGCGAAGATGTTAAATTATTAATTGGGTTGTATATTTATGAAGGTCATAACCTAAATTTCTCTACTGTTTTTTACCTATCGCCTATCGATTGGAAAAATCTATTATTGCCCATTCCTATAGCCAGGAGTAAGTATGACAAAGATAGCATTTATGTAGGGATGTCGTCTCGCTTCCACTCGAAAATTAAATGAGTTTATTTACATACAAAAATATTGGGCTCAAATTTTAAGTAGTTTGGTTGGTTTTTTTTTTGGTTAAAAGTGCCCTTGTGCCGGTAAAATAATCATTAAAGCTCTCGAGTGTCCTGAAACAATTAGAAAACCTGTGGTTTTGGTTGGTTTTATTCCCGTGGGAAGTTAACGCCTATAAATTTTAAAGAGGCTGATGCTTTTGATTCGTGTTATAATGATAGTGATGCTTTACATATAGGTAATAGATTTTCAGCGTAGCAAACGGTTTTCAGTGTAATTTAAGACACAAGGCGATTTTTTTTTTCGGGTTCGCCAACACTTTTCACCCTTTTAAGGGGAAACTGGATTTTATATTATTATTTTTGAGAAGCACTGAGATATTGTAAAAGATGGAAAAAAATCCGCCCCTTTTTGTCTTAAAATTTGTAAAAATATAAAACTTGGACACCAAGACAAAAAAACCCATCCTATATACTATAGGATATCCTAGTTATGATCTGTGTTGCATGGGTTAGGTCCTAAACTGATGACCATAGGTAATAAGTAATAAATAATAGTTGACAAACCTGATGACAAAAGCTACGAATTAGGAATAAAAAAAAATAGCAATTTTGAACAAAAAAATCTCAGCAAATTAACTCACCTAAATTATTATCAGGGGTGAAAATTGGCGAGCCACCCCTACAAGCGCGACACTAAGAGTCTTTATCCAATATATCTTTTACAGTTTTCATTTATATGTAACTGTATTCTGAAATGAAGGACGTACAGAGTGATTGCGTATAATGTTCTAGCTTCATTAGGCTTGTAAAAAAACATTTTTTTTTAAACGTGTAGTTTCATGTATATCTGTGAGTCTTATGTACGTCTGTTTTATATATATATATATATATATATATATATATATATATATATATATATATATATATATATATATATATATATATATATATATACATACATATACATATATATATATATATATATATATATATATATATATATATATATCTATATATATATATATATATATATATATATATATATATATATATATATATATATATATATATATATATATATATATATATATATATATATATACATACATATATATATATATATATATATATATATATATATATATATATATATATATATATACATACATATATATACTCCACTCCATTCGAACGCAGAACAGAAAGATTTGAAAGTGCCCAATGCGATTCTGCGTAAAGGACTCAGAATCAGCATAACATCAAAAGTGACGTTAAATAAAAATCGTCTTGTGACTTATTTATTTAAAAAACTTGTCTTATTGCGCTCGACCGAGTTAGAACTTTATTAGGTAGTGTGCTAAGGGAACTTTTTGGCAAAGTAGGAAGAATATATATATATATATATATATATATATATATATATATATATATATATATATATATATATATATATATATATATATATATATATATATATATATATATATATATATATATATATATATATATATATATTAAATGATGTTGTCATGAGAATTACGTTGAAGAGCTTATTAAGGACAGGGGAACGATATGTGAAATTTCAATATGTGCGCTTTCCTGTAGCAACTACAAAGTTCCAAAAGTAGTGGTTTTTGGTTTCTCAAGTGCAGTAAGGACAGGAGTCCAATGAAAGTTATCAAGAAACTGAGAAATGCTATACATTTAAATGTGAAAATCTTAAACAAAATAATTATAAAAAATCATAGGTATTGACAAATTATTTTCCATAGATGGTTTTTCTTCTAGTTTGTAGATTTTGGATAATTAAAAAATACCCTCCTATTACAAAATGGAATATTATGCTTTTAACGTTGTAATCCTTATATCACGAAAGAAACTAAACGAAATGAAACGAGCGAGAGAGGGACTTTCTTGGCGAGACCAAATGACACACGTCCCTCGTGTCCCAAGACGTCCCGTCCCCTCTCTCGGGATCACTACTGGCAACGTAAAAAGCCTTATTATTCGACAGCCAACTTGGATTAAATGAACACCTAAAAAACAATTTAAAAAAACTTACCTTTCTCTCAAAATTATGTATAATACTAAAGTTGTATTAAATGTACAGGTTAGGAAAAATTTGTAAGGAATTACTCTTTTGTCATATTTTAAATACTGTGATGTCTGTATAGTTTTTGCCTTGATCAAGAGAGTAGGACCAGAGTGTGCAAAATGCATATTTACGTTTTGTTTATGGAATTGGAAAGGTCTAAAGATGTAACGAAGTTTTATAAAGATGGATAAACGAGTGTTGCACTTTTGTACATACTTAATTCTAGTTTTTAAAAAGTCGGACTTTTCACAGAGATGGCTAATTGATGTTTAACAGAACCTAAATCTTACTATGCCACATCATCACAGTAACATTTTCAGTGTAGTTTCTCTTTTAATACGGTCCATTATTATAATTCAATACATGCCGGTTTGCTTGATTTAAACATAATTGTTTTTAAGCTAAATACAAAAAGCATTAAATTTGCAAAATTCCAACTAGTAATTGTTATTTCTTGACAAGCTTATACGTTAAGAATCTCATTATTATTAAGCATTTATTGTTTTTTTTTAGTTGTCTTGCGACGTATGTGTGATTTTTTTAAAATACTTTCATTTATTTCTTATGGTTTTGTATCTTTATTTATTTATTTATTTATTATTAAAGTTAATTTGGTAACGAGTACTAACTACCTTTGGAAAGAACTTTACGTTTGTATTTTAATTTCTTATCGGGTTTCTTATTACATTGATATATTTTGTGCGACAATTAATCATTATATTGCAAAATTAATTTGCTTGCACTGGGCTTATCCACTTCTTAACCTTTTTTGCGCAATCCCACAACAATAACCTGCTGCGGATATTTTTCTACAATAACAGGAAATGGGTGTTGACATTCGGTATCAAATACACGGCCCTGTTATCACAAACGACTTGTCATGCTCCGTGTCAATATCTTTCTTATTGACAATTATTATTTGTTAATGATTATGTTTACATTCTATATTTTTACGATAAATATTTGATGCTCCGGCAAAAACCAGAGTAGACTTTCGATTTTTGAAAAAATATCTAACGGTCGGTAATAAGATTAGTTATAATATCTCTTTCTGATGTCACGTCCTACATTCCGCTGCGTATCTCCTAAAAAGGCGCTAAGAACTCGGTAAACAAATAAGTATGTTGACTGCATAACGATATGGAAAAGTATTTCAAATAGTACTAAGTAAACAAGATACAGGGCCGAATCGTTACAGTTGTTCGCTTAAGACACATGAATAATTCTAGATTTTCTACTTTTCGCCCTTATATGCTGTTATTTTTATCATTTTTTTTATTGCCTCAGCAACTAATGTTAGTCTCTATCAGCAAATATAAGCAATAACCTATTGCTAATCATTATCCGTCATTATTATCACGAATGTTAATAGCTACTGCAAATACATTAATTTTCAGCAAAGCAAGATTACTTATTACTTTGAGACACTATCTTATGCAATTAAAACCATTCACGTTTTAGCCTCATTTTTATGTGCAGGGTGGTTAATTAATAACAGTAAAACTACACCACAATAATTGAATATCGAAAAAAACACATAGGAAAAATAAACGTCGACAAAAAAAAAACATCACTGCATTATACGTAGAGAAAACACGACAAAAAAACGACTAACAGACGAAGAATTTGTTTGCATCCCTTTGGTATTTTTAAATACAGTTTTTTTGCCACAGTGGGTACCAAAAGGCAAGAAGCGCCGGAAGGCGAAAGGGCTACGCCACTGACCGTCAGGATTTGCTAAAAAAAATAAACAAACAACAATTGCAAAGTAAACAAATAAGTATTACAAATAGAACGCCCTGTATACTACTATTTAGAGTATATTCTTGCTGATTATAAATAAATATACCAGGTCTGATAGCCTTATAGCCATAAGAGGCAGGCAAGTATTCTATTTTTTCTCTTTCTAACACATCGCATCTTATGGCAGAATTTGGCCAATTTTCTCATATGTTTTTAAAGATAAAGGTATCAAAGCTGGTATATTTATAATTAACAATACGAAACCCATTTATTAAAATATGTACAGTGTTATTCCTTTACTTCCAATGCTATAATGACCAATCACCCAGATCGCTTGGTTGACTGTAACATCAGACTACCGCAACTTTTCAGAAAGCAAAAGACCCTCTCAGCCCGTCTTATAAGCTCGACCTCCACACAGATGTCCCCCAAGCAAAGCAGTCTGGTGTTAATTAAAGAGTTAGACAGACAGACTAAATTCTCGGTAGTTTCATCTACCTCGGAACAAAACTTGTTGAATGGATCGCTGTCGAGTCCAGTTTTTTGCAGGTGATATTTCACCAGCCAGTGTCCTGTTAGTATCAGACGTCTGAAAGGACCTGACATGATAAGACCTTAGGCTGTCCGAGTCCTGCTTATTCTTGTATGTGCAATTCCTAATCCGGGTCTTGACAGTTGAAGGCAGTGCCGAGTTACCCTTTAGGCATAGTAGGCATTGGCCTAGAGGCCCCTTTTGATTGACGTAGCCCTTAATCAGTGTCGGATAACCTCATAGGCGCTTCGTGCGCCTAAAAGAGAGGATTTCTTGCTCTTTGGTTTACTTTGCCCTGGAAATGAGGACTTTTTTGATCTTTGATTTACTTTGCTTTGAAATTGTGGACTTTTTTGTTGGTCTTTGGTTTAGTTGTACAAGACATTTCCCTCGCCACGCAACTATGCTAATAATTGTTTACCATTACCATCCCTGTTCCTGACAGTTCCAAGTCAAGTGTGTGCCTGTGGCCTCTTAAGTGCTTAATCCGCTACTGATTAAAGGAATTCCAAGAGCAGGTTTTGCCTTCCTGAGCTAGCTGATCCGCTCCCTTGTGACCCCCAATGCCCTGATGGCCAAGTACCCAAATGGGGCAACTCTACTGAACTCACAGTCTCTCTAAAGCTCTCCTGCATTCGAGTGTAACTAACGACTTTACCCTGCTGGAAGACCGAGGAAAGTTTTTCCTGTACGCTGATCTGAATTGCTAATCGCATGCTATCACACAAGATGGTCTTAATGTTTATTGGCCTTATCACTGTTGTGTAAAGCCAATGCATGATCAGTCTCCCCAAGTTGATCCGAAGGACATTCTACTTGCCCATAGACCCGCTGTGTTCCTTTTTATGACCCTTTCGATACGATCCTTTCAGATTAGTCGGGAGTCTATTCTGACACCCAGGTATTTGACCGATCCGGAAGATCTCAACTCTTTCCCACAGAATAAGAGCGACTCGGTCCACATTCCTCTTGTGGGTAAATTTCGGTCTTATCTGAGTCAACAGACATGAAACTTATCTCCGTATCTATCTTCCCATATAGCCCTCTGCAAGAGTCCTATAAAGAAATGTTTGGAAACTTGCCAAATACTATAATTCTAAGATCATCGGCGCAGTCTTCAGCATATCCTTCCGTCTCATTGATAACATAAAGGAACCTATCAACAAGCAGACAAACAACATATAAGCAACAACGGACGTGGCAGTGTGCACGCTCTCAAAAGAAGATTATGTGATTCTGCTTTCATGTATGACGCGAACCCACCCGATTACAACTCTATCTACACACAAACTTTCAGCAGCCTCACTGATGGAGTCGAAGGTGGTGTTGTTAAACGCCCTCTCTATATCCAAGAACACACCCACAGCCTTCTCTTTAGAGTAACCTCCCTCATCTTTCCAGTCTACTGACTAGAATATGACGAGCCATCTCAGACTACATGGCTTCCTGTAGGCGTGCTGGAATGGATGGATAGGATTTCTAACTATGGACAAGAGGACATTCTGATGGGCCTGAAATTCTCAGTCGTCCCTTAGCAATTGTGGATGAACGCCACTCGGTCCCTACGCCATTATGCCATTGGGGGACAGAGAGCAGATGTGGATTCAGCGATTTCCGACTTTTCTTGACCTTATAATAAACTCAAATTTAAAAACAAACAATCTACAACATTACAAACAGGAAACATGGATCAAAATGAACTTAAACTCCTACAAAAAATGTCCAATATTGAATTTTGCAAAACCAGAACAATATGAGAAGATAAGAATATATAGATATTGTAAACTAGAAGGAAGATGTAATAAGTATACTGGAAGTACAGAAAATGATCTACAGTAAACATACCACGACCAAATCAAATAACACCAGGAAAATAAAAAATATATACATTTTCGATGACATTATAATGTTTTTTTCAGCATTTTCTAAAAATTAAAAATCTTTAATTTTAATTAAAATAAATGGAATAAGAAAAGTAAGGCCCTAAAACATACCTTTCAAAAAAGCATTCAATAGCTTTTTGTACCACTGTTTCAAGTAACGGGAGATACATATTTTGTAAAACATTAGCTTTTCGTTGACGACAGGAAACGAGGAGGGTGGTTTACTGGTGATTCGAACTTTTTTGTGTAACAATTTTAGCACAAAATACAAAGTAAAAAAATAGATGTTTGAATTTTTAGAGCTGCGAGATCAAATGCAGGTGAAAGTGGTCTGTTTTAAATTTGTTTTAAATTCCAACAAGGAAATAAAAAATGATAAAAAGTTAAAGAAGTTCATTTACAAACTTAAATGGTGAATATAAAATTAGAATTGGTCCACCAAAAAGTCCCTTCGTGAAACAAAAATTATCACTTGAAATTTTATTCTCATACAATTTTAGATATATAAATATTAAATAAATACCCTGTAATTTAAATCTACAAGTTAGAGTTCATAATATTTTTAACACGATACTTGGGCCTGATTCTAACATGAGGAAGGAATCTGAACTGTGCGAACACTTCGAAAACGCATAGGTACGCCCGTGCACCAAATTTGATAGAATTTTACTACTGCCCAATAAAAATACCATGTCTGAACGACTTCCAAGTAAAAAGCTCAATGGATGCGTTTGTTTTTATCGGCTCTGTCCCACAAAACTCGTAAACTACAAAGTTATTTAAATATCACTGTACACCGTGCATACAAACAAATAACGGTTACAACGTGGTCTGCAGTGGCGTAACTAGGAATTTCGGCCCCCCCGGAGATTCCCTCTCGATTCTTTCCCCTGTCCCAAAAAGTCTGAAATAAATGTTAAAATTTGCCAAAAGCTGCCGCCTAAATGACTAGTTGCAAGTAACAGATACAATATATGTTTTAATGTTTCTTTCAAAATTTAAAAATCAGCAAACTTTGTATTTAAATTAAATAATATGCCACAACTTTAAATAGTAATAATAACATAACTCTATAAAATATAAACTATAAGTACAGTAGATCTTAAGCTACGTCGCTTTCAACAGCAATTAATAATACTTCTTTTTCTTTTCGAAAAAATACTTCCCTTTTACGAGGGAATTAAAAAATTGATAAGATTTGGTTTTGATAAAGACGTTTCGGACAAGCTACGCTTATAAGTAGTGTCAGATATAGGTTTAAAACCTATACACATTTTCCCCTCCTGTTGTTTCTTGGGGAAAGTTCTAGAGCCAAGCCAAAGACGCTGCCAAAATGGTAGACAAAACTGAACTTCTTGCAAAACAATTTGCCGCAAATTTCACTTTGATCTCTCATCCTAATTTCCCCTTTCCATCACAACCGTCCGTGTCATATAATATGCACGAAATTATCTTCAGGGTTAAAAAGGTTCGACGTAGACTCAATTACTTAATACCAAAAAGTACTCTGTAGTAAAAGAGTGCGCTTCTGAACTGGCTCCTTTATGACAGGGGCATTGGGAAACTGCAGACCCATATCCCTATTTCCAATTATGAGTACAGCAATACGGCTTCCGCTATCAAATGCTCACAGCAGATCTTTTTACCTTCGTAACTGACAACTGGAGTCTCAATTATTCCCTCTACATATCCAAAGTATTCGATCAAACCTGGCATGAAGCATTTAACAAACTTTCTGCCTATCGTCTTCTTTCAAAACCTTGTACTTGGATTGACAATTTTCATTCCAACAGAAGTATTTTCTTTGTGGTTGATGATCATTCATTTGACTTTCACAAAATCAACGCAGGCGTTACACAGGGTTCAGTGTTGGCACCTAACCTATCCCTCCTAAAAATTAATGATCTCCTTTCTGTTACCCGTAATCCTATTCATAGCTATGATTAGCGATAATACATCTACTATATAATTTCCCAAACCTGTTTACAAGACTGAAATGGATGATAGTCATACAGTAATGGCTTTATCCTTAACAGAGGACTCTCAGTCAATGTGGACCAAGGAATAGACATAATCATGTTTACTGCCTAGTAATGGCTTTATTCTTAACCAGGACTTCCATAAAGTCGTAGAATGGGGAGCGAAGAACTTTGTCCATTTCAAGGCCACTAAGACAATCATGTTTACTGTCTTACAAAATATCTCCAATTACCCCACACCATTCAAATGAATAATCTAATTCATGAAGCCAAAGATTCCTCTAGCCTATTTGGAAAAGCTTTTCAGCATAATCTTGACTGACATATCATATCACGCCAATTTTCATGGTATCCTCTAAGATATTGAGTTTTCTTTTCAGGGTTGAGATGATCTAGATAATGTGATTAAAATCGTGATTGTAATTAAACGATTTTTAATAACAAAACCACAATTTTTTTAAATTTCCCGAAAAAAACTGCTCTTTTTATGCATTAAATAATTATTTACGAAAATAACATTTTGAAAACGCTTTCAACAAAACCAAACATAAATATAGCATCTTTCTAATAAACTTTTATATACAAAACATTTAAAACTAACTAAAACATTACAAAAGTTGAAAAAGCAAACTGGCATATAACATTATATGATATTAAATACAAAAATAAATATGTTAAATCCTAAAAATATAGCTAAAAGTAATGGAGATAATTATAATTTTGTATATAAATTAGTAAATAGACATAAGCATAAGAAAATGTTAAAAGATGCCACTACTCTTCCAGCACCTGAGGCTCCCAATAAGTTTATAGTAATACCATATGATCTCAGATATACGAGAGGTCTAGAAAAAGTGTTTAAAAACGTAGGATTTAGAGTAGCCTACCAAACGGAGTTTGAAAAATCTCCTTGGAAAGCCTAAAGACAAAGTCGACTTAAAGGAGAGGAGTGTCATCTATGAAATTAGCTGTAATGACTGCGATCTAAAATATGTTGGGCAAACTAAACGCTCTATAAATATTCGTTCTAAATAACACATGGAACATTTAAGATACGGAAGAACAGAAAAGTCAAGCGTTGCCCAAAATGCTTTGGAAAACAATCACCAAATAGAAATAAATAATCTTAAGTTAATTAAAAATGTATCTAATAATAGATTATTGGATGCATTTGATAGTATAGAAATAGTTAAATGTGCTAAGAAAGCACTAAATAAAGACAGAGGGCCTATTCACTATAGTCCCCACTAACGTTTACTTGACAAATTAAATTTTCTAAAGATAATTACTAATTTAGAGACTTTTTCACTGCCAAGTTTATTTCTAATATCAGAATGAACAAATTTATATGCAGAAAACATTATTTTTCAAAGTCTGTTATGGAATATTAACATTCCGACATCGTTTATAATTACAAAATCGCCTCCATTCCATCACTTGTTACGGTATAAATCATACCTTAACAAGTGTTGGAATATGAACTAGTAGCGACATCTATTTATATTTTTAGAGTCTTAGAAAAAGTGTAGTCTAAAACACGTTTGGAATAGCATATTCCGTACTCGTGAACCATTACCGGACAGACTTCACTCACTTATGCGGAATATGCCGTATTCCAAACTTGTTATAGAATATTCAATTCCAAGTCGGAATTAAAAATTTCTAGAATGGCTTCTTGAGATATACACCATAGTAGTGGAGTAACATTTTGTAATACTTCGCTAGATAACATGGTTTTCGAAAAGGGTCTGAGTTGACTTCAAACTTGATAATTAATGGTAATAATCGTGTGTTTGGAAAATATTTACCAACAATATCTAGCACCTTTTTTTTTTGCTTGATAGGGGGTATTCATTTTAAATTCTAATAAGATCTAGTACGAATGCCAAAAAGTGAAAAGGTGTTAAAGCTTGATTATATCTTCTTCTGAAGAGCTGGTATTGATAAAAAGGTGTGCCCTCATTTTCAACATTATCAAAAACACCCATAAGTGTTTTTCATGCTTCAACTACATTAGACAACGAGGCCCCTTTTTGCTGAACCACATCCAGTGACACAGAAACTGGTTTAAGAAGTTTTAAAATGTCGCCAGCCATTCGATTGATATGAATATACGATACTTTTTGAAAAATCACTGAACCAGTTCCATCCTTGTGTTTCCAAACTGCCAGAAACTGTATTTCATCGAACATTTTGTGGTAATATTAGCTTCTCTTTTTTGTATGTACCAAGCATTTGGCAAATGGGTGTATCGAAAGTATTTTACAATTTGCACTACATGATCTTTCATATATCTTACTTCTAAACACTTGGAACGCAAATTCAATATATGAGCAGAACAGCCGAATGTATAGAGTAATCCAGTCCTTTGACTTTTTTTTCGCGAATTGGTCATATTCGCTGCGTTCTCGTCAACAAAACTGGCAGCATTATATTCATCTTTACACTTTCTTATTAAACCAAAGGCCATATCTAGCAGGCATTCAATCATGTGGGGACGGAACGGAATCATTAACACTTTCTAAAAACACTACTTCTATCCCCCGTTGTCAAAGTTGCACTCATTATGACTCGTTGTGAATATTGGACTAATCATCGGTAGACATACAAATGTAATACAGATAATTTCTCAAGATTTTGATTTTTATTTTTCAAATAATTTGTTTAACAGGGTTGACAACACTGAACTTTTTGAAGAGGTTTGTAGCCTGGTCTTAACATTTCAATAGCCTTAAGAATCTTTGTATGTGATCTGAAACTGCATATTGTGGCAAAAATTGCTCTTGCTTGTCTAGTTCTTTCTTCTTATCTTGAAATGTTCTTACAACAAAGGAGGACAAGGAGGTTAAATTACTGGTGCTTTACTAGCTTGGTCTCCTAAATATCCGCCGGCAATATAGTTATAGCATGTGGAGTTGTTTCTTTATCACTTAAGTTATATCTTAAGTCACTTAACTGATTTAACGCATTTCCCAATTATTTTTAAGACTATCAACCAGTCCCTGCATTTCTTTACTACATTTTTTAAATTTTGAGGGACATCCAAGTCTTGCTTCTAATTTGACAAAATAATTAACTTTACGACACGACCTGTGTCAACGTTCAGAGCAAAAATGCGAACCAGGTTTCCGTTCGCTGTTCGCTTGCTAATAGTGGGCACGTCCACGACAGACCGTTCGTGTTTTGCAAGTTTCTGCGAGTTTTAACAGGATAGCAGGCGAATTTGCGGTCTTCTCTGATCAGATTTTTAATCGAATTCCTAATCGTGTTTTTTATTTTTTTGTATTTTATTTAAAAAGAAAGCGTTACCAACGGTAACAAATAGAATTTAATTTTTTTTTAAATCATGATTTTTCTCGACCCTGTCCTTTATCCAACCCCCAAAAATATTTTTCCCCACTTCTATTCCTTTTACACATTGCAAATTAGACCCAGTACTGCTTGTATTTATGGGAAGCAGCAGCTTCTTCAATCCATTTTTGTCCCTGCCCAAAAGTACAGATATTCACCTGTCTGATCCAAACATCACAAGGAATCTCCTCATTAGAGCATCGTCGAGTTGTGGGCAATGTGTTTTAAAGATACTACCATGAATTTGGTTCTAACGAATAATCAATTATCGAATTTCCTAGTTTGTTCGCTCCTTTATTCCCAAAGTATGCCGATTATTGAATCAATCAGCAGCAAATATATTTCCATCATCTCCTAACCTTTCTACTAACCCGTCTTCACTTGCAATCATGGAGCCTACTCTTAGGAGGCCTTCGTGGTCTGCTCAGATTAAAAAGTCATTTTTATAAAATTTGTGCTGGATCTTCTTTTTGTATAAATCCTCTACTCTTGAATCTAAGAAAGTGAAGAAAGGAGAAAATTAAATTTCTCGGTTATATGGCAAAATGAATCAAACCACTGAGAAGCAACGAGAATTATACTTTTTAAAAAAGCGTAAACATGAAACCCTACTGCAATATTTTGGTATAAATCTGAACTTAGTGGCTTGGCACACAATGAATTCGTAAAAATTATAAAAATTACAAACAAAATTAATGTTATAATATTGGCAGTGTGACTAGTCGAAACCTCTTTAGTATAACGTACAAGCTAAATGTTGAGCTAAATACAAAATTTGGCGATTTACCTTAAAACACGTAGTTTTTTTATTTGAAATAAATATATATATATATATATATA
Organism: Kuschelorhynchus macadamiae; assembly: GCA_030620095.1. Classification (NCBI taxonomy): domain Eukaryota; kingdom Metazoa; phylum Arthropoda; class Insecta; order Coleoptera; family Curculionidae; genus Kuschelorhynchus; species Kuschelorhynchus macadamiae. Next base: position 495,740 of record JAUTXW010003751.1, read on the forward strand.
TATATATATATATATATATATATGTGTGTGTGTGTGTGTCTAAATTTTACAACAGAATATCGGAAAGTCTTGTGAATAGAGCACCAGCTTCCTCTCTACCCTTTTCCGACTTTACTTAACAAACATTCTATCATCATGCCATACAAAGTAATAACAATTTTATATTCTTCTTTAATATAACGAAATAATAGTATTTTTGCTATGTTATTCCTTAATTTTTTATTGATTAAAAAACTTGTTCTCAATAATGCAAAAAAGTTTTTCTCACAAATACCAAACCTACACGTACTATGTCCAATAATATCCATAAATCTTTCATTCTGATTTGAAATAACATCTTGCTCTTGCCCCATTTCGTTTTGTTATACCTCGTTCAAAAATTTCGTGAATGACGCATATAAAAATGCATTAGTTAACAAGCCATTCGTGCAGATGGCGCCATGGCGGGAAGCGTGAAGAATTAAAGTTTCATGGTACAGCATTGTCGATTTACATTCATAAGGCGGAACAACGCGATGAAATATTCTTTATAACGTCTGAAAGAAAATATAAAATACCTTTCGACACGAGCTATACCCGGGGAAATTTCTTTGCATTAATCGAACCCGTTAAAAAGAAATAAAGAATAAAACTAAATTTGAAAAAATCAGATTTTTGAAACGAACAACATAACAAATTAGCAAAACGAAAAATTAAAAAACGGGAAATAAAATTCTACTAAAAACCAAAAGTATGCCTTAAAATTTATTCAAACGGTTTATTAGAACTCATATGGAATGAAAAGAGATTAAGATATTTTATATCTAAGAGAGGATATGACACGGAGATGGGTCTCTTCCTCTTCAATAGAAAGAGAACTAACGATAGCACACCTAGTCTCCTAAACAGTGAACTGGATATTGGGTCAGCGATAAAACTAATTATTATTTACAAACAAAAAATCCGACAGCTTAGATTTGATTGTAAAAGTCTGACTAGCTGATAAAAAGAAGAAAATCCTTATTTTGTTCTAAAAATATTTTTAGGCACCCAACCCGTTTTATTACAATTTTGACCAATGCAAGCAAGGTCTTTTTATCTAGTTCAGTTTGCAATGCAGCATGAAAAAAAATAATTGAGGCACGAAATGACCCAGAGTTCAGCTATATTAAATGTCTTATAATTATTTTAGTTTTATGAGATTTCTTTCCAACTAATTGCTTATTTTGGGGACATCCTGAATACTAAGTACATATGTAGTAGAATCGTTCGAACGATAGAAACATAAAAAATACTTATTTTTATGCTGAACAAAATGGAAAACTGACTTTTTAAAAGCAAACCTAGCTAAGAACACTAGCGGAATACAGATGAATCTTTTGAGGCTTCGTTCATGGAAATCAATCCAGGTATTTGACCTGTAGATAGTAACAAATAATGATAAATCCATATATAAATATAACATATTTCTCTCATTTGCATGCGCAGTCGGGTAAGACACACACCTCATAGGGAACTGTCCTTTCCCTATGGTCTAGTCATATATGGGCAACCCCCGGCCCCCGGGCCGGATTCGGCACTCCACCAGCTCCAAAACGGCCCGCGAGAAAATTAGAAATTTTAAATAACGCCCAAAAAGTTAAAGATTTAGCACACGTAATTTATATGTAATTACTGTTAATGAAGCTAAAACTGTATTCTTCAAATTATATAGACTAAAATCCATAAATAATTTTTTTAAGCGTATGCAGTAGAACGCCACAGATCGAGTCAGAAATAGTCATTAGAAAGAGACAAACAGATAAACATTTGGGAAGCCGCCCGATGACCTTGAGGTGCTCCAAGCGATGCGTTATGAATAACAATCGGCTCTGGGAGCTCGCTTCGCAGATTCGAGACTCTCGATTCGAGAGTATTCTAGTTGCTTATTGAGGGTAAGGGTAGGGGAGGTGTCAACTCGTTACTTCTTAACAACCGATAAGAAAAGACGCGGGAAATACTCAAGCAACTTCAGCTCAGAAGAAAAAAAATCTATCAAGATATCTGGTTTAAAAAAGCGGAAAGTGGACACAGAATGTCGTCAATTCCAAAACAAATGGACTGATGAATACTTTTTTATCATGCACAGTGGTGAGTAAACCTATGTATTTGTTGTGCAATGAAACAATTTCTGTTTTAAAAGAATACAATATGAGGCAGCATTACTCCAGCAAGTATTTCGCTCAATATAATTTACTTACGAGCCAGTTAAAAAAGGATAAAATTTAAAAAACTCATTACCGATTTAGGGAAACAGCAACAAATATTCCATCCACAAAGATCAAATCTAGACAATGTTGTTAAAGCTAGTTTTATACTTAGTTCCAAAATAGCGAAAACATCAGTCATTTTCTGAGGGAAAGTTTGTTAAAGAGTGCCTAGTAGATGTTGCAGAACATTTGTTCCCAGAAAAGTAGAGAGTTTGAGAAAGTGAGCTTATCGCGACGTACTGTTGTTCGACGTATAGATATGATGGTTAGTGGTATCAAAAAACATTGACTGATAGATTGGCTGGTTTTGAAGCATTTTCGATTGCTTTGTATAAGAGTACCGATTTATCTGACGCAGCCCAGTTACCTATTTTTATACGAGGTGTTGATGAAGAAATTTGTAGTGACAGAGGACTTACTGGCTTTACGACCACTACTGAAAAAGATATCTTTGCCGAGGTGCAGTACTTTTGAGCAATATTGTTTGCAGGGGTGTGAATTAGTTGTACACAGATGGTGCACCTTCAATGGTCGGTTCACCGGGATCACGAAAAAGTTTTATTGGAATTCTGAAGGAAAGAGCAAACGCAATGAATGTGCAAGAATGTACTTTAATAATTCTGCATTGCATTATTCACCAACAAAACTTGTGCTCTAAGTCCATTCGACTGAAGAACGTTATAGATGTAAGTATGTAAGTACCATCAATTTCTTTAGATCCCGCAGAACACGATTATGTGACATACTGTTGCGAAGTCAGGTGGCTTACTTATTTCTTACCTACGGCCCGCGACCAAATTAAGTCCCGCAAGTACGCTCTCAGCTAAGCAAAGGTTGCCCATACCTGCTAAAGACTATTACAAAATTATAATATAAAAAACTAATAACTAGACTAGACTGTCGTCTATGCAAACCGTCTGGTTATCAAAGGATCAACCAATTACAGCAAAATCGATTTGCAGTCTGTGATGTTTCATGGATTACACCTAAAGCTGGTTCCGATATAGACTGTCTCTGCTCCTTTCTTTACCAGAAAATCTACATAATAATTCCCCTCTAAACCCGTATGTGCCCACCTCTAGACTAGGGTGATTTGAGTTGTTAATTTCTAGGGCAGTTCCAGATTGTTGAATGTGGAACGACCAGCTTCAAAGCTTTGATAGTCAAATCAGAGAATATGTTTGCAAATTTTCATTTTCCGACTGTTGAAATGCTGAAATGTTTCATTGTTTTAAGAAAACCCTGGCCCTATATCGCCAGCTTAAAGGTTCCTATGTACAAGGGCCCATGATGGGCAATTAATTATTGTTCCGTCATCCACACAATTCCCTATTCACATAGTTGGTTTCAGTTTCCACATTATCATCTTGAGTAAGCGGTGTTCCTTAGAAGGACGTACAAGAAGCTTAATAAGGTCTAGGTGCCTTATATTACAGAAGTTATATAAAACTAACACACTAGCCATTAAAACAGAGAAATAGTTCACAATACCAACGCTACGAAACATGACATAAAAGCAAATCTTCGGTGTGGCCAAAAATTCCTCGGTCTCTGTATTTGAACTGTGAAGTTGAATACATATGGTTGAAGAAAGCATCATAAAGTATATGTTTTCTGAATGGAGTAAATCATGTTACTGGATGAAGAAGTTTTGATGTATAGAAGATATACAATTTGAAAGCTAATATGGGCAACTAAGGCGGTCTTAACTATACCGAAGAAAGTCCTGTTGAAATGTGATACCAATATTGTCAATTAGGTCATTTGGTATAAATAATCGGATTAATTTCGTTTGAACAATGTAGATTCTAGAAAATATGTAGAGATAAGGAATATGACTGTGTCTTAATTAGTATTTTCACACTCTAGACGACTCTTTAGAATAGAAGTCCTCGGACAGTTGTCAATATTACTTCATTATATTGAGTATACTAGCTACTTGGATTTTCACCACAACCTACAGCGTATCGCACGAAAATGGTCATTTATTTTTATTCGCTGTAACTGTAAATGTAACTCCAGTTACAATGTCGGAGAAACCAGCACCTGAAAATATATTAGATTTTATTTCATGGGGTTGCGAAAAAGGATCTGTTCTAGCGCGCTGCTGCAGGAAAGTGGGCTTGAAGTGCTCTATTGTATCTAAATTCTGTAGTGGTGAATCATGTAAAAATTCTTCGATGGCTAGCATCGAGAGCGAAGCAAAATGAGCAAACGCCTTCACTGGAATCTCTGATTATAGGAGTACAGATCATGAGCTAAAAGGTAACATTGAAGAAGAAAAATATAATGAAGAGGTCAACATCAAATAACTCGGAACGTCAAAAAATAGAAAATGTATGTGATGAATACAGATAAAGAAATAGCAATATAAAAATATATGCCGCATGCAACGAACAGGTTACCAGGTGATTGCATTTTTATTATTATTTATGATAAAAAAAATTAATTAATTAACTTGATTAATTAAATAATAAAAAGAAATGTAATGGGAAGTCTCACGATTTTTATTAAAAGCATACATGTTTCCAATGCATTATTAAATATAAGAATTACAAAAAAATTATATATACAAATATGTTGGAAATGTATTTATAAGTTTGCTCTTTAATATTTCTTCTTGTAGGAGCAACCGTTGATGATTTTTTTTTAAACTCATTTTATTGGACCTCGAATCCAAGATGGCAAATAGACCCGCCTCCTCAAAGTTGGAAACTTAAATTTTGCACAGAGCCCCGACCCAAACAACATATTGCAAAATCATTTCTACCCCATCTTTTGCAAGTAAAAGCCTCCTACGGACTGACAATATGGCTAAATTGCTTTTTTCTGTAAGCATTTCTACAATTTTTGCTCTTCACTGTATACATTATGTAAATGACGTATTTAAAGGTTAAAACAAATTAAATTATGTCAGCTTATTAAAACATATAACGGCAAAAACGTATTTTAATGGCCAATTGATATTGCGCCGATTTGCGTCGTAAGTTAACTACCGCTAAAGATGTTTTCCATGATTGAAATCATCGAGTAAAAAGATTAAATCGCGTGATCATGATTGCACCGCCGGTATCGGAATGTGATAAACATAGGAGGAAAGAGATAATCTCCGTTTGGTTCTTCTTGAGAGTTGCATTGAAACATCGTGGAATTTTTGCCTTGAACCTGCAACACAATGTCCTTGCTAGTGCAATGCGATCCAGGCGGGGTTGCCACGTTTGCGATTGTAGTTTGAGAAGAAAAAACACAAAGGCCTATTTAGTCGAAAAGTAACAAGAAAACCTCATCAAATAATTATATATAATTGTTATTATTAAAGATGCCGATATTTGAAGTCGATTATGGATGGGCAGGGATAATATATTAATTGTAATGAGATTGTATTCTCAACTATAGATATAATATTATAGTTAATATGAGATGCTTAGCTATATCAGATGTAATATACAGGGTGTTTCATAAATGATGTATAAATTTTTGATTAACTTTAAATATAAATGTCCTGTTTATATTATACAAGTCCGGATTATTATAAGAGATATAGAAATGAATAAATATAGAAAGTTTGAGATAATTTGTATGCAAGTCGCATCTGTAGATGGATATTTAGAGAAAAATAAGATATTGTGTTTTTCAAATTATGCTGTAAAATTTGTAGTCCTCAAAACTTTTCAGTTCTGTAATCACATTCCCAAAGCAACTTTCTGTGTAAAATCTTGTGTTTTTGTTAGATTTTTAATCTGACGTTTTGAAAACGAGACCCATCATCTATTTATATTTCTTTTAAATAAGGACTTTGAACTACCAAATTGAATGTTTCGTACTCTAAAGTATTTAGAATTGACGAAATTCTGGTTTTCTGTCTTTCTCTAACATATTGCCTGTTATGGGAAAAATCTTAAACTTGATGTTCAATATTAAATGATGATGGCGGCCTTCATTTAAGACGCGAGTTTCTTCATAGTGGACAAGTAGTCTTCTGTCGTGATTAGTATATAAGGGTTGTTTAGGGATATAATTTGAATCAGGTATATTTTATATAGTACAAATTGTGGGAAGAACAAATGTGTGTATAGGAAATAAAATTATATGATATTTAATTATTACTTGAACAGAATGGTACTTAGAGCAGTTAATTAATTCCTTATATTATGTATGTGATTTGTTTCGTATAGGTTTTGTATAACATTTATCATTTCGCTTATCTGGTTAAAATTAAGAATATAATTATGCATCGTATATATATAAACAAATGAAATTGCATTTTGTACGTTATTTAGTACTTGATTCCCCGTATTTAGCTGAAACATTATCTAGTACCATATTTTGGTATGTTTTAACTATTTCTAGGCTTTGCTTGTAGGTATTAATATTGTTTGATAATATGGTGTGTATTCATTTTTTATTTCTTGTAGTATGTCTTGTTGAAGTGTTAAGAGTTTCAAAGCTTCCAAAGAACCATTTGTTTACTTTGCCGACGACGTTAAATACACCTCTTTTAGATCTAGAAGGTTTCTGATAGAGTTATTAGGTAAGATTGTTTGCAAGTAGTCAAATGTTTGTATTTATGAGTGGTCAAAGTTGTCTAATTTTCAGTTATATTGGCGTTAGTTATTGTTTCGTTACAACTTTCTAAAATATGTTGTATGTTATATAAGCGGTTTTCGATCTGCGTCAGGTTTGTATGATAAAAAGATGTTGTGATGATGATAGAGTGAGAGTTTTTGGTTAGTTTCTTTGACCAGTGTAGTGGTCTGTAGGTACTTACTCTGGCTTCCCACTTAGACGGTCCGGGTTCGATACCAGCTAGAGACATGAATCTTTTTTAATATTTTATTTTGTTTATTCACGTGAGACTTCACCTCATTTTAGTGTCGATCAAGTTATTGTTTTAGAAGTTGTGAGTGTGATTATTTAGGTTCTCTCTGTTTTTTTTTTTGTTGGGAGATAAGTTTTCCGTGAATTTCTTGGTTGACGATTTTTGTGTTTCTGTATGTTCATGCACAAATTGGAGTAACTTTTGCTCCTCGGAAAGCCCTAAGATTTTTATAATCTAGTTTGGCTCGAACGATTTGAAAAGGCGTATATTTTAGAGCAATATGAGTAGAATTATTATGTGACAAAACTGCATAATTCATTAGTATAATGTTTTCTTTAGATTTTTCAGTCTCTGTTCTAGAGGTCTGTTTAAATTGGGGTTATGTGGCGTACAATAATGAATTTCTATTTGATAAAAGCTGTACTATTGTAGGTTATTATTTTTCGGGGTAGTATGTAATGATTAGAGTAAATTATTAGTTTAATAGCGATTTCTGTACTTTTTAGAGTTAGTGAAGGATATGCTTATGCTAATTTTGAAAAACTGTCATTTAAGTTAGAAATGAGGTATTACTTGTTTTATATACGTCTATGAATGGGATTAAATACTAACTTATTTGGGTGTCTTTCCTATTTGGATTTTTGACAAATTTACAGGTTTACGTACGTTTTTGCGTCGTTTTCCGGATTACGTCATATTATATTTGGTCATCTTCGATAGAATTAATTCAAATACGTGAAGCATAAGCTATCGGTAAGTCCTTACCTATTGGATCTTGCGATAACATGGCTCCAAAAGCTTAGTTCAAAGCGTCGCGACGGCTTCGAAAGCATAGTTCGAGGCGTCGCGCATCGGTTGTGAGATTGAAAAATTGTGAAAAATCGTACGTTGAAGTATAGTATCATTCATAGATATTTTACAAGTTTCATCGGCTTAGAAATTCGGTTATTTCTTTAGACAGTTTGTTAGGAGTTTCGTTGGGTGGGATTTTTTTTATACATTTCCTGTAATATCCAACTAAGCCCAGAAAACACTTTTATTTCTTTGGTTGTTTTGGATATTGGACATTTTTGGATTGCTTCGATCTTTTTGGGATGCTGCTTTGGACCATCGGGTGTCATAAATTCAGATTTCGACTGTTTTACAGAGGATTTCAGACTTGCCGAGCTGAATTTTAAGATTGTACTAGCGAAGTTTTTTAAATAAAGCTTTCAGATATATATATATATATATATATATATATATATATATATATATATGTTCTTGAAGGGACGTAGAAAAATTATAGTATCGTACATGTATACTAAGTGTACTTTGCCTTGGAGTTCTTTTAGGACGTTACCTATGACTCTCTGGATCGTGACGCAGAGACATTCTTTAGTCATAATGACATACGAATAAATTCATAATGTCAGTTTCGACCTTATTAATTTATTCGTATTTTTCCTGTTTTAGAAATGGAGTCAGGGTACATTTCGATCTGATAAAATCCGGATCCTAAATTAACTGTGGTAAAATATTGACTTCTTCCAAGTTTGCCCAATATATTGGAAATATTAGATATTGGATACCTATGATCGATTGTTTTCTCATTAATCTTGCGGTTGTCGATCACAATGTACCATTTTCGTTTACCAGAAGTATAAACCTTTTTTGGAACTATCCAAACTGGGGAGGACCAAGGGTTGGAAAATGAGAGTATAATTCCATCACTTAACATTTGAGAAATGTGTTTCTGGACCTCTTGTTTATGTATGTATGGGTATCTATGATTTAGTATGAACAGGGATGCTAGTTGCCTTAATTTAGTGTGTGACCTGATCGGTAAAAGTCGATTTTTTAGTAAATTTGTGAAGTACATCTGGGAAGTGTATAACTAGTTTTTTTTACTCTGATTTTTCCTTCATTTAGATGTTGTGAACGAATAAGACCGAAATCCAATTTATCTTCAGCAACTTCGAATTTGTAGCATTCAGATTGAATTTGCTCGAGATTGAATATTTCGAGAGTGGAAAAATTGTACTTTTTCTCTTATAGAGTTTGGGTCGAAATACATTAAAATTAAGACACTTTTCTTCAGGTTTCGAATTTCAAGTGCAACTTTGTTATTTTTTACTGTTAGTGAAGGGACGGAATTTCTATGTTGTTATAAATGTGGGGCAAAAATATTTCTGTCTCATCGGGAGCATTGATAAAAATGATGGTACTTCTATTTTTTGGATATTGAAGATGTCACGGTATATTAAAGGTATGTCTGTAGATTTTTTGATTTGTTATGTCTATATTTAGATTTAGTTTTCGTAAAATTCTTATACCAATAATACAATCGTGAAAATTACATAAAATAAATTAAAATTCTGTGTTAATATTATATTATTTTAATAAAGGTATTTTTGCTTTATACTCAGTGTTACTAGGGTACATTTTGATGTGTACATTAAATGTGGCAAGTGTTGTTTGGATATGTATGGTCGAATGAGGGATATGTGGCTTCCTGTGTCAATTAAGTTTTGCTGGTGATTTTTCAGTCCTATGTAAGAAAGTGAATTTACTTGAAAACTATAAAGGTTCAGGGCAGATTGTTCGGAAAATTTTCAGGGTAATGTCTTGGTTTTCCTTGAAGTTTTCGGAATCAAAAAGGTATTCATTATTTTCGAAATTATCAAGTACATGTCCCTCTTTATAATCATTTTCTGATAACTCGTTACCTAAATGTATAGGGGCACTATCTGCTAGATACGTTATTTCAGTAAAAACCAAAGGATTTCTATAGGAATAGTTAATGGGTCTTTGATATTTCTTGTTTGCGGAGGCATTCAACCTGATGTATAGATGGATGTTGGATGGCCTATACGTTTGTTAGAATTTTCTTAAGAGAATACACATTTTGGTTTTCCAAAAACTTGTCTGTTTGTTAGAAAATGATGTTGAATTGGTCTACTTTGTATATTTACAGGTTGGGCAGGGAAAACTGGATTTGGTGTAACATTATTGTTGCTAGAACTTAAAAATTGGTTCTGGTCTCAAAATCATTATTTGTATTCGAGAAATATGACTGAAAATTGTTAGATATATGTGCGGGCTGGTAATTGTTTACAGGCTGTGAGTTTTTTTTATATTGGAATTGATTTATTTTGAAATGGGTCAGTAAACTTGGGAACAAAAGAATGGTTAAGAACAATAGTTTGTATCTTCCATATTTTCCGGGTTTTGAAACATTAAACTTGGAAGTAATTTACTAGCAGGAATTAAAGATAAGAACGGAGGCTGCGGTCAATTCGGTTTGCTCGATTAAAGCATGCTTTGTGACATTAATTAATGTATTATCTGCTATTTTCAAACATATGCCTTTCTAATGTTTATTTGTATTCGGAAAATATGGCTGAAAATTGTTAGATATATGCGCGGGCTGGTAATTCTTTATATTGGAATTGATTTATTTTCAATTGGGTCAGTTTACTTGGGAACAAAAGAATGGTTAATAACAATAGTTTGCATCTTCCATATTTTCCGGGTTTTGAAACATTAAACTTGGAAGTAATTTGTAAATTCATACATAATTAGGGAGAATTAAAGATAAGAAGGGAGGCTGCTGTTAATTTGGTTTGCTCAATTAAAGCATGCTTTGTGCCATGAATTAATGTATTATCTGCTATTTTCAAACTTATATGCGTTTCTAATATTTTTATACGTCCAATAAAGCCCACAACACTTTAGTTTCAATTTCTACTTGAAAAGTTTAGTTAATGTGCTAAAAGTTGTCTATTTACCTATGAATACGAATATATGCACTTCTATACTTAAAATTATCAAAAAACTGCATCCTGAATTATCGTAATTGATTAACATCCAGTAACAAATACTGTCCTTCTTTTAGCTAATTAACTACGAATTTGCTGTTATCAAGAACCATAATCTAACAAACTGTTAAAGACAAACCAATGAAAATGGCGTTTCTACTATTTCAACTTATCAAATTATGATTACAGAAATAAAACACCTACAAGTTGTTCTGCCGATTTCCTTTCACTACTGTAATGTTATATCCCTAGAGTGTTAAAAACATTTAACTATTAATCGAAGCTTGCCATGACCATTAAAACAAAACATTTACGTTGCGAATCTGAAACGTCACCATGTTCTCGGTGATATTTCATATTTGTGATCAATTTTTGAATTCGTTGTCAGTTTCGGAATTTGTAAATTAGGTGACGAACATATCGATGAGTTAACTCTCGACAGTGTCAAACGTGCGCACAAATTTATTTGTAAGATATTTATGAATTCAAGGCAAGCAGAACGTTGTATTAAGAAAGAAATTTTCTCTTAAAATGTAAAATAACAATGTTGAGAGACAGTTATGTTTTTATTCGTTAAAACGAATTGGAATACTTTGAAAAAAACTCATCTTTATACTCAATAGTTTTTTCCGAAAAGAAAAAACGGTGCCTTTGTTAAAAATTACAGTCTCTTATATTATCTACGATAAAATATCATTTAGTTATTGTCAATCCAGACGAGATCGGAAAGATTTTAAGAATTAGTCCAGACCAATCTTTGTTTTTTAGTTGTCACTAGGTTTGATGATTACTAGTTAGTGTTAAGACCCAGGACTGTATGCAAGCCAATCGTCAATTATTACAGAAAAAATTAAACACAATTCTGAAGTAGTAGTACAAAAATGGTTAAGGAATACATTGAATAAATAATACTTGAAAAAATTATGTGCCTCAATTAACACACAAAGAAAACTAAGAGATTTGGCAGCAAGGCATTCGCTGGGTCGCCGGACATTCCTTGGCCATTGAGGAATGCCCCCGAGGCCCTCGATGGACACAAACAATCCGCCCGCACGTCCCGCCGCCGCCACACAGGAGGAATGCGGCCACCATCGAGATCCGATGCTGGAGAGATGCGGCCGCAAGAACTGCACCATCATGCATCGCGGTAGGCCCGTCAATGCCTACTTTGATAATAAGCGGAGCAAACTTTTCCTTATTGTATAATTTCACCGTACATACAATATCACATAAATTCTTGAAAAAAAACAAACACAATTTTCCTCTTTGTTTAATTTTATTTAATCCGATGAGACAAGAGGTCACTAAATTGTATTGTCATTTCGTAATAATTACTATACTTAATTTCAGATAATTATAATGAATTTTAATAATTCTTTTTGATTTTGATCTACTAAAATTCGGAAATAATAATTTACAAATACATATTATTACGATATAGCATATGCAGAAATAAAAATTATTTCACGAAAAAGCAAATAAAATAAAGCTAAGGCAGCTCCTACACCAAATTTGGTACGCAAAATATTCCAGAATACGTATGGTGAAAGTGAACAGGTAACTATAGAATACCTGCAAGAACGTTTTCTCAAAACTGGCCTATTTATCAAATCTATTTATATTCCAAATATGGAAAAATCGTACATAATTCAACTTAGTATTGACACTATAAGGCAATAAGAATGGTTTAACGGTATTTAGAAACATTTTAAAAACAATATCTACCACAAGTGGTGTAGCTAGGCATTAAATCACTAAAACGAAACATACCGAAAAGGATATTTTTTGAACAAAGAACAAAATACGTATATATGTCTCAAAATTCAGCCAGGTATTATTTTGAAAGAAACAGCAAGGATAATTTTAATTTATATTTTTTCATACTTAGTATTGCCACATATCGCCAATAAAGAATACGCTGTTGTGGTTTCCACCTGCATTTACCAAATTATTGTATTGTCAGTCAAATTACAACACTTGGAAAATTTCAAGTCAATACGATAATAATAAGCACGTTAATATCGACCGGTACAATTTGGTACTGATCTGATCAGCGCGGCAGTACCAAATTATTGTATTGTCATCAGAATTACATACACTTGCAAAATTTCAAATCGATACGACAATGAGAAGAATTAAAATCGACTTGTTAGATTTGTTTACATACTTAATTACAAAAAAGTGAAGCTAATAAAAGCGTGTAAAATAAATATAAAAAAATATTTAAAAAAAACTTTTATTTATAAACTATTGATGACGTCTCATGCCTCAAGCTTTTAAGGGAGAACTGCACGCAAAAAGTGAAAAACCAGCGACAAGGTCTAGTCAAGTTCAAAGTAAGATGAAAAGGTACCTACGTATTAGAGAAAACCTCCTGCACGTCCGACCTCAAAAAAATGTGTTAGGTATAGACAATTTAAATTACATTTCGTTTAAAAATGGGTTCAAAAGGGTTCACAGGCTGCAGAAATACAAAGACATGAGTACGATTTACCATTTCAAATTTTGCAGTTACGTAGACAAAGGATCAATGCAAGGCGATAAAGAGCCATTTTGTGAAAAAAAAAATTATATGCGACGGCATTTGCGTCAAAAAGTGGCCAAAAAATGTTCGAAAATGGACAAATCTACTTCTATTTTATAATTCTAGACTTGATTTTTTCATAAAAATTCGCATTTGGCGCCACTATACATATTTCCCTATTAAAATAACATTGAAGCTAATTAATATCTCTTATAGTTTTAACATAATATTGCAGCGGCGGAAGGCTTGCAAATGATCCATAATATTGCGTGCAGTTCCCCCTTAAGAGAATAAAGTGTAATTATGTAAGTTTATTATTTTTTACTTTTCATTTTTCAGTCTATAAATAAAAGCTTTTTTTTAATATTTTTTTACTTTTATTGTGTACTTCTCAGGATTTACGCACTCTGTACTTATATAATGGGCGCATTCCGGGAACTGCAGCGCTTTTCGATTACAGCGCTGCAGCGCTTTAGTGCGGTGGTAAAGCGCCTATCTTATATGCTTGAGGGCTGGATTTTACTTGAAGCGGTGACACTGGTGACAGTCCTGACAATTTTGCTTAAAAACAAGAGAAAAATTTGACGATTAAACATTTAGAATTTTGTAGATTAAGTATTGTCTGTATTACGTCAAAAACCAAAACTAACAGCTTGCCGCCGATTGGCGATTCAGGGAACTTCAGCGGAAAAGCGCTGCAACGCTGGAGAGCTACAAAGTTCCTGAATGCGCCCAATATCACCTTAACATTTACGACTGGTCGCCCTAATATTGTATTGTCATCGGGTTTATGTATGCATGTATACCAAATCTCTTTCAATTCCAATAATGGGAACTGCTTCAAAAGTTAAAATTTTGACCCAAACATACTAACTTGAAGTTAAATAAAAACTTTTAAAAATAAAAGCCTGCTGCATCCGTCTTTTTTTGCTACTAATTTTCTGCACTCTCTTTCCAAAATATTGAGCAAGAAACTAAAAACACAATATTTTTACTTTACACTTACAGACCATTCATTTTTCCATAAATTTAAATATTTTGAATGTTGCCAGTTTTTTCTACTTTTACCTTGGTATAAAAGTTGACAATACTAGAATATGCTGAGTGTCAAAGTTCAAATTGCTTTATTAATTTTAGAGATATAAATAACTTGGTAGTCTTTGTCTGCATATACCCTCGATTACTAATAATGTAAGTTTAGCAAAATAGCCACATTCTGTCACTAAGAAATATGGTAAATTACTTTTGGACTATCCTGTACAGACTTGATTTCGTTTAACCTTTCAAACACTTAAATATATATGTACTGCTTTAAAATTATCTTCCGGTATTGGCATAGTGTTTCCAGTAACTCAAATTCTCTACTACTTACCACAAAATGAGTGGCAAACCGAACACACATCTGGACTTATGGTACTTTACCTGAAAGAATACACATTATATATTTATTGCTTTTACAGAAATATATCTATTTGTTATTGCGGAACCTCAGATTGTTATAATTTTACAAAAGTCTTAGTCTTTTTTAATAAACCAGATTATTCTGAGTAGAGTAGTAAGTCAATTCTGAATTTCCTTCAACAATATAAACCAAAAGTCTAATAGGAACAAGCTGGGTGCAGCTGCAATATGAAATTCTAATTAGTGCATTATAATTGGTTTTTCGAATTTTCGTGTCAAGAATATATGTATTTTTAGATACTCTGTATAACGTCAGATCTACAGTTTCCCAAAGATTAACCATTTCTTTTTTTTAAATTAATCTTTGGAAATAAAGAAGTCAATTAATGTGGTAAACTAAGAAAAGATCTGCAGTGGTGAAAAATAAAAGTCAAAAGACGGATTCTATTGTGTCAAAAACAAAGTTAACACAGTTGCCTGCGAAGCACAGGAGTACCTAACTAATTTTTTTTGACAAGCTAAGGAGAGCCACCCACAATTAATCCTCCTTCCCACACTTTGATCAGCATGATTTTTCATCTAAAATACGACAAATCACACAGGAACAGGGCCGTATTACCCATTAGGCCCGGGCCTAGGGCCCTTTAAAAGAGGACCCGCCACAGCAGCCGCCTAGCTGCAACAAAATCGTTCATATAATTTTTCTTGTTTCATTTTATCAGTAAGGTAGGTAATTTTTATATATTATACTGAAAGAGGGACGTATATATTGAAAAAATTCAATTTGTCCACTCTATTCAACGCTTCAATAATATACATGGTGTTTGAGAACAATTACCTGTAGATCTGGCAACAATGTAAACGCGAAATTATTTTTAAAAGCTAGAGCGCAGCGCAGCCTCCTATGGCCGAATTCAAAATTTCAAATTTATTTTTCTTTTCGTTCTCCAGATTCTTCTAACGTACCATCGATTATTGACAGTGGCTGTGCGACCCGAAAAACGTTATTTAACTCTACGTAGATAATGTTTTGATTTCTGGCGTGACAAATTTTCAGGTCAACGAATTCATTGAAGAAATTCCTTTAAAGATAATAAGCAAAGCTTTACTATAGAACTTGCTGTATTTATTAAGCTGATCTCCTGATAAGATATACGGAAAGAAAGCAGAATGGAAAGGAATAATATACTACGTGAAATAGAATTCAATATTTCAGGGTTCTGTAGCACAAAAATCTCAGTTAAAATTATAATCGTATCAAAGTCCCTCTGGATGTTGAAGATGTGAAGGTAAAATATGACCGATAGTTAAATGTATATAAATTTTCCGAGCAAAATATTGCGACAGATTATAACGGTGGCGGAATATTTCAAATGAAGCCCCCCTGGTGGCTTCATTTCTTCAATTTAAGTGTCAACAATGTGAATATCCGTTATATCAGTTATGAAGCTTATAGTGAAGAATTAAATAGTTTCCTTCAGATTCAAATAAAGCCCCCCATTAAAAGGCTGTTTAATGACCGGGATTAAATCAAAAACCGATTGTCCTCCAAATTTGCGATTCAACAAAGGGGACATAAAAAAACACAATCTACAGGGTGTTGATTTAAAAATACGTCCTGTTTAACAGATAATAGTTCTTAACAAATGTATCTATTTTAAATTATAGCCAATTACAGAGAATATTATAAAAAACTTATTGAGAATATTTTAATTTTACAAACTTTATAATCGAGAATCAAAAGCGAACAACAAAAATTTCCTTTTCCAGAAGCAAACCGGAGAATATTTAATGGATCCTATTTGAAAACTTGTATTGGCCTTATTGAAGTAAGATAGCTTTTGACTTTGGCTTAAACTGAACAATGGATCTTATTATTAGATTTACAAAGATAGTAGCCACATCTGCTCGATTCGGTCTCGAAGCTCTTGCAAGTTCCGAAAAGTTCCCTTCGTCCTGTATACTTCAAGAGCATACAGAATCATTCAATAGGTTGTAGTCTAGAGTATTTGGGGGCTATTCATTGGTTCCAAACGACATAACATTTTGAGTTTAAAAAACCAAGTCAAATATCTCTATAGGATAAATCGCTACCTTGTGTGAAAAAACAGTAACCATCCGGATATAATCGTCGACATTCTGGAAGCAATTCGTTACGTAAATGGGTTCTGTTGTCGTTTGCATTGGTTTTAATCACATGAGGATCTTGATGAATAATCTACTTTCTCCAATCCAGGAAATAACAGCGGGTGTCATCAATTTTTTTGAAATTCTTAACTTGTGGTACAGGCGATTTGTAGTAATTTGACTTTTTAGAGTCAATGAGTAAATTCGATTATTTTGTCTATTCTTTGGAACTTGCAAAGTAAAATCCTTTTCATCTTAAAATATCAGACGCCGCACTGATTCTGGGTCGTTCACCTCCTACTCTCCTAGCGATCGTACCAGTTTCAACTAAATGTTTTATAGCGCCACACTAGAAAGAGTCCAGTTTATTTGGAAACTCCGTACAAATTCTTTTACCCACCCAATTTTTTTCGCGGTATCAATTAACGACAGATCGGCTTTTGCGAAATGAGGAGCCATCACCACGAATTACGGAAGTGATTTGACAGGTGCAATAATACTGTGTTGTCAAGATGTTCAATTGATTTAACGCCAGCTTACTACGTTAAATTGATAATTCTTCAGGCTTCAGACGACGAAACACCAGAAAACGGAATATATACAACGGAGACTTTGAGTTTTTATTACTTCCAGACTTTTTAAGATTAAGAAATAAAACTTTGTATGCATTGTTCTGGGACTATTTGCTAAACATATATACAATTATGTTTTGATATGTTAATAACAAGAAATCATCATATGAAATCTTACTATTCCAGCACTTAGGGGTTTTGGAAAAAAAAAGATATTACATAAAGTCGAATTTTTTTGCAAAAAAACAGGCAGAATGAAAGAATCAATATTCCTCCACCTAACTCTTTCCGGAAATATATATAAAAAAGGTATGAAAGAGGTGGAATACCCTTTTATAACTAAAACCCGGAAATACTGAGAAATGAAAACTGCCATCGAAAAGAGAATTCTATTATGTTCAATTCTATCATTTTTCTATGCATTGGTTTTCTCTTAAATCAAATTTTAAGACGTTTACGTTACCCAAATCATGGTGATGATCTAGTCACAATAATTTTGACTAAATAGAACGTAGTAATTGATTAAATTTTCAAGTTTTTGGATTGGAATTTGGATGTTGATTTTATTTGTAAATCAATTGAAAAATGATTTATACATGCACGCATGGTGAACTTCACCTCACACACAATTATCAAATTTTCTCCTGTGATTAATCGTTTACAAGGAAAACCCTATAATCTATATGAAGTTCCATAATGTCCCTTCAAGATAATTAAGTTTAAAATACCGATATTCTAAATTAAAAAAAATACATGACTGAAAAACAAGAAATAAGGAGCATGTGGAAAAACTTGATTTCTTCGCCAGTAAAAATTATATAACTAAAATCTGAAGCAGCTAAACAACCTGAAATACATTGAAGATCCTAAATTCAGGTTGGCTTTAGAAAAATGCAACAGAAAAGACTCTGGATGCTGTAAATCTTTTATACTTCACGGAAATATTGACCGTTATTCAAAATAACGCATTTTTTTCTTTAATCTCGTTTTTCTCTTTTCTAGTGTACATTTTTACAGCGACCGCTGTCTAAATCATTACTTAAGTAATTATTTTTAAACCGCTTATTTTTATTCGATTATATCGTAAAAACCCCAGTCCAAGACCCAGCCGTTAAGCTCAAAACAATATTCCTTAAAAAACCATTTATCTCCTCTTCTCCCCTTTTTTCTTACTTCCGGGGTAATTTTCATATAGGAATTTGCATTAGCTTATTTTGGACCTAAAATAAAACCCTTCTACCAAAAATCGGCCAGCCTCTGCAAATTAAGATGATTTTTTGAGTAAAAATTGCAAATTTTGAAATTAAAATAAAAATATTTGATTTTTTTGTTGAAACTAGTCGTTTCTAGTCGATTTTTACTCTTCTCTCCCCCTATTTTTGATACTTCCGAATTCATTTTCGTGGAGATCTCTGCCAAAAATCTGCCATAACGTATTTTTTTGTACTTGGTGCAAAAAAACAAATGCAAAATTTTAGAAAAAACACTGGACATTTTTTTCTAAATTCTTAAAAAAGCCATTACAGTATATATTCTTAGGTTACATCATTAGAGTCTAAGTCCAGAAAAACGCATTTTTACGGTTACAGCAAGTAGGAAAAAGTCTATATTATTAGCGTATTAGTAATATACCGAGTGCCCATAAAAGCTTTTAATCCGTATTTGGAAATATACCTTACAATATAAACCTTTTTCCAGTTAAAATCATTTATTTAATTACACATCGATACGAAACGAGATTTCATACATTTACGTTAAGGACGATAATAACAAATTTCGATCAATTTCGTTCTTTTGGTGTAGTTGATACAAACTACGCATTAACTCTTGTTGCCGGAAGATTACAACATTAGTTAGTAACAGCCTTGAGAAACAGTCAAAACGTATCAGGAAGTACTGGCCATTACAATTTTAAGAAAAATGTTTCGCATATATCAACCCTAGAATATTTTTTAGGTTAATCATGCGTTTTTCAACATCGCACACATCGGCTATGAGGTATGAGCGCTACGACTATTTTTAGTTTTTCTGCATGTATCTATCCGTTGGAATGAGCAAAATTTTAGGTGGTTACGTGGTTATGTGTTCCCTAAACGCAGAATTTGACGCTTTAAAACTTTCGTATGTTACATTTTTCAATTAGAACAGCCGTTTTCGAATTTGCTCATCTTTGCCTGCTGATTATATGACCAAACCGCCGAATCAAATTTTCTGCATATGCACCCCTTAAATGTTATATGCCAATTATTTTGTGTGAAATAACATCATTTCGAGTTTTTTTACGAATTAATGGAAACCAAAAGTCTAATTTATCTTGGCCAATTCTCCAAAATTTCTTGTGCATTAATTTTCTGTTTTATATTGAATTTTTTGAATTAACTGGGCAGCATCGTTATCACTATGCATTTGAGAGTCATCTGTAAAAACTATACAAGTCTTGATAGTACTTCAATATAAAAATCATGGCTATTTGGATTAAACCGTGTCAAACTGAAGTTACTATCCGACGTTTCGCCTTCGATTGCAGGAAGCATTTTCAGGCATCTTTACTCCACGAGATCTGAGCACTGAATGAGCTCAAATCAATAATAAAAAAGTTAGTTTTGAAATTCACAACAGGTTTTTGGACTTTCCTCTGTCTAATCAGCGGAAGATCCATTCATCGTTAACTGTTTGGGATAATGTTTTGTATAAAGTAGGTATAACTTAACTACAGTGAAATGTTAAAAAAAATATTACTCTTTCCTAGTGATAATTTATCATCCAATTTATCTCAAATTTTGTGTAAAAATCAAGTATTATGTAGGAATAAACTGGTAAAATTTTGGTACGAATCCAAGATGGCGGAACAAAATGGCAGCTTAATAAAATATTTAAAAATTCAGCCTGAAAAAACTGCTTGATGAACTAATTTCAAATTGTGTGCCATAACTAATTGTAGTATAGAGATGAACTAGAAAAAATGTGGTACTAATTCAAGATGGCGAAACAAAATGGCGGCCAAATAAAAAATCACTCTAGCATGTTTTACATATCTTCGCGTTTCAGCGCCCCTAGATGCCAAAAAATATGTTTTATCAATTCAATCGTTCCACCTGTCGGTTTGTCTGTCTGTCTGTCAGTTCGCGGCATAGCTTAAAAACTACTCAACAGATTGACTTCAAATTTTGGACAAAAATTAATGGGGATGACCTGGTAATATTTTGGTAAAAATCCAATATGCCGGAACAAGATGGCGGCCTAGTGAAACGTTAAAAAATTATTACTATAAAAACTAATTATTCAGTTTACCTCAAATTTTGCAAAAAAAAATCAAGTGTTACATAAGAATGAACTGGTAACATTTTGGTATGAATATAAGATAGTAAAACAAACGGTCTAATAAGATATTAAAAAAATCAGTCTGAAACAAACTACTTATTAGATCAATTTCAAATTTTGTGACAGCATTAAGTGTGATATAGAGATAAGCTGGTAAACTGTTGTGTTACGAATTCAAGGAAGCGGGACAAAATAGCTGCCAAATAACATGTTAAAAAAATTATCGTAAAAAATCTTTATATTCAATTGATTGTAAATTTTGGAGAAAAATTAAATATGATATAGGGATAAACTGGTGCGAATTCAACATCACGCAACAAAATCGCGGTGTGTGTCAATGTAAAAACTACTTATTCAATTAATTTTAAATTATGCTTAAAATCAAGTGTGGCATAGGTAGAAACTGATAAAACATTGGCAGGGATCCAATATATTGGAACACAATGCCGTCCAATAAAAATATTTGAAAAGACATTTTTGTTGTTCCTAAATAAGTATGTACTGAACTAAATTGGTTCACACTTCCCTATTCCTAATAAAAGGAAATATTCATAATGAGGGAAGTTCCGGGTAAAGGAAATTTACCGATTTTTTTATTTTCTAACCGTTATACTTTCCAGTAGGCCACCTCATGGGAACAAACCTGTACATAACTACATAAACTATAAAACCGATGCCGGGTGGTGCATCGCCCAACTGAACATGGGAAACCTTATATAACTTACATTAAGGCTCGGTTGTACAGGGTGTCTAAAATAAAACGGCCTATCCCTTTATCTGGAAAAACACAAAAAATAAAGGAAATTTAAATTTTTTAAATTAAATTTAATTAAACATTTGTTCCTTTTAAAGTTTTAATTTATTTTGTTTTTATTTACAGAGAGTATTGTATTTCTTCCGGACTAAATATCAACTTTTTTATGTTAAATAGGACCACATATAGAAACATAAATAAATTATTATCAAATCGACTTTCTTTTTGTTTTATTTTACCAACATTTTAATTGATTTGATATTTAAATTACATTTTCTCTCTTAATTAGTTAAATAATTTATACAAGTTCCGAAAAGATATAAATTTAACCGAAGTTATTTATTAAAATATCCATTCGTCTATTCCAAATTGGAAGGAAAAAAATATTTAGAATTTGACATTTTATTCGCATTTAAAGGTTTTTGTACTGAAATGTCATACGTAAGAAAGAGTATTTTGCCAAATAACCGTTAAACAATGCCATATATAAAAAAGTGCAAGAAGTTGCAAGTGTTGTCACATAAAAAATCCCAATGACACTGTTTTATAGGTCCTACAAAAGATAATATGTGTACCAACATTCATTAATTTATCTTTAAAATGTAGCATATAAATTAAAACAAAACTTAAAAAAATAGAACTTTGCCATCGTGTATCTTGAAAATATGCTTTTTGGGACAAAAATATACCTGAACTTTGTAGTCAAATTTATTCAAATAATCACATCCCGCATTTTCAGTACTTATTTCTGAATCACCCTGTATATAGCAAGATTATAGTTTAAACAAAATAAATATATAATGTGCCCCCACCAAAATGTTTCTTATTTTAAATAATATATATAACCATTTTAAAAAAATCAAAATCAAAACTTTTGAGAACTAATAAGTAAAAACTTTTTTTAACTCGGCTATATCTAAAAAGGAGTTTATTATCAACGACTGTCCATTTTGAAATTCTGCTAAAAAACTCAGTCATAATTATTGCTCTTTTAAATGTTGCTATTCTAAGACTATACTAGAAATATAAACATAAGCGTTAAATCTAGAACCTTTTGGTGCTTTAAAGGTTTCCTACTTTCACATTACAGAATATCTCCGGAAGTGACCCATTGTGATTTATTTTTTATGGCAGTAAAACCATATTTCAAATAATTATAATCGATCTGTCTATTTTTTCTTCCTTTATTATTATATTATAATTTTTTTACATTTAAATCTGTTGGAAATTAATTATAACTTTTTTTAAAATTATATTTTATAGTAACTAGTTTTTACTTCATACAGTTTAAAGTGGGTGATGGGGGTTCGCGAATTTGTCTCAAACCGTAAGGATGTCAAGGTTTGAGAAATGTCCAAAAACACTGATTTATACTACTCTCGCTAAATTAAAAAAAATACGTGCAATGATTTTCAAATTTGCTAAGCAAATCATAGACAAATGCATAAATGCCTTAAATATGATACTCAGTTTCTTTATTAAAACAAAGGAAATTTCTATGGAATGTATTGAAGTTTTCAGTAAATATGTTTGTTAGTTGAATTGTCTAACAAATTATCTGTCTTCATTAGTTTTTGTCTGTGACCCACTTACTATTGGTAAACATCCAGAAGTTCGCGACAACTAGAACGTTTTCGATATGTGTCGTAGTCTTATATTAAACTCAGACTCAATGAGGTCTGTTCCATCTCTACTGTCGTATTTATTTGTTTCAAACTGGGTCAGAATCCATAGACGATGAATATAAACGGAGTTTTTAAAAATTAAATTATATCTTATATAGAAGTTCATAAAAGAGTACGATGTTTAAATGATGTTTTAACAAGATATTTAGAAAAAAATATTTTGAGTGGCTATAATATTAACTGAATGTATTAAACGCATAAATAACAAATTTTGTCAATTCAAAATCCAAAATCCATACCTTTCTTGTTCGCCCTCCAGATTTGGTGCAACAGGAAATTTAAATATATCCAGACGCTTGGGTTCGCAGGGAATGTGCCCCCACCAAAATGTTTCTTATTTTAAATAATATATATAACCATTTTAAAAAAATCAAAATCAAAACTTTTGAGAACTAATAAGTAAAAACTTTTTTTAACTCGGCTATATCTAAAAAGGAGTTTATTATCAACGACTGTCCATTTTGAAATTCTGCTAAAAAACTCAGTCATAATTATTGCTCTTTTAAATGTTGCTATTCTAAGGCTATACTAGAAATATAAACATAATCGTTAAATCTAGAACCTTTTGGTGCTTTAAAGGTTTCCTACTTTCACATTACAGAATATCTCCAGAAGTGACCCATTGTGATTTATTTTTTATGACAGTAAAACCATATTTCAAATAATTATAATCGATCTGTCTATTTTTTCTTCCTTTATTATTATATTATAATTTTTTTACATTTAAATCTGTTGGAAATTAATTATAACTTTTTTTAAAATTATATTTTATAGTAACTAGTTTTTACTTCATACAGTTTAAAGTGGGTGATGGGGGTTCACGAATTTGTCTCAAACCGTAAGGATGTCAAGGTTTGAGAAATGTCCAAAAACACTGATTTATACTACTCTCGCTAAATTAAAAAAAATACGTGCAATGATTTTCAAATTTGCTAAGCAAATCATAGACAAATGCATAAATGCCTTAAATATGATACTCAGTTTCTTTATTAAAACAAAGGAAATTTCTATGGAATGTATTGAAGTTTTCAGTAAATATGTTTGTTAGTTGAATTGTCTAACAAATTATCTGTCTTCATTAGTTTTTGTCTGTGACCCACTTACTATTGGTAAACATCCAGAAGTTCGCGACAACTAGAACGTTTTCGATATGTGTCGCAGTCTTATATTAAACTCAGACTCAATGAGGTCTGTTCCATCTCTACAGTCGTATTTATTTGTTTCAAACTGGGTCAGAATCCATAGACGATGAATATAAACGGAGTTTTTAAAAATTAAATTATATCTTATATAGAAGTTCATAAAAAAGTACGATGTTTAAATGATGTTTTAACAAGATATTTAGAAAAAAATATTTTGAGTGGCTATAATATTAACTGAATGTATTAAACGCATAAATAACAAATTTTGTCAATTCAAAATCCAAAATCCATACCTTTCTTGTTCGCCCTCCAGATTTGGTGCAACAGGAAATTTAAATATATCCAGACGCTTGGGTTCGCAGGGGGTCGGCAGTCATAACACAACGCGTTATAAATAGAAGCCCTCTTCACACCTACGCGCATCCCGACGCCCCATTAATCTGTCGCTCGGAATGATTCGGCGTCGCATTCCTCTAGGCTATTTCCGAAGTAAGATTTCCTCGGATATATATATTAGTGAAGAGGCTAATTAACGCGTATATTATTAACTTTTTTGGTTCGATGTACTCTTTGGATGATTAAAACGTAATAAAATTATGATGACTAATGGTAATAAAAATAAAAATTATGATTAATAGTAATAAAAATAAAAATAAACCAGCTTTTAAATTAAATTTTGCGCTAAATTAGTTTCTCTCAATATCATATTGTCTAAGTTATTTGTTGGAAAAATATTAAAACATTTAATTTCTTAGACGCCTAGAAAATAATTACCCAAATTTATTATTGTCGGGAACTTTATTAAAAAGTAAGTTGGTATTTCTAAGTAAAGTCAACACCCTGTATATCGAGAACAAAGCATTTGCTGGCCTATGTTCTATAAAACTGTTTTCTTATTTAAGAAAGTACTATGCTGTAAATATGTTGAAAAAAGTAATTTGGAGTCTTCTTGGTTTCCTCATGTATTTTATATCGAATTTGGATAAAGTTTAACACCCTGTACCTCTGAAACTAGTCATAGAATTGAGTTCTGAGAGAGACTTTTAATCAGAAGGTCGAAATCTATAACATACCAAAATCTCATGAAATTGGACAGATCATCAAAAATTCTACGCGTCGAAGAAACATAGACTACGTCAGAGTTACGCCAGTATCCTGGCCTAACGAAAAAATTTTCATTCAGTTTTAACTAAATCAAATATAATGGCTTGTATTTCACGACTATAAATAGATAAACAATATAAAGAAAAAAAACCACTCAAGCGACCGGAAGCGCATAATAGATCAGTGCATACGCGAGAACCATTTTTTGGAAACAGATTTTTTTTGAGAAATTCGGCCAACCGTTCTCTAAAACTAACTGTATCTCCTTCCACAAATAGATTTCGTTCGTACGCCTCTGAAGAAACTATAGACTACGTCAGAGTTACAGCAGTACACTGGCCGTACTGAAAAATGCAGACTGTGTAATTGATCTGAATACAGTTCAGTTTTAACTAAATCAATTAGAACGACCTTTATTTCCCAGCCCTCTGGAGAATACGGACACAATATAAAGGAAAAAACGCGTCTCAAGCGACCGGAAGCGAATAATAGATCAGTGCATACGCAAGACTTAGGGGGATGGACGCATTAGAAAGAGAGGCATGTGTCTGATGTGCCATCGGGCCAATGTCGGTGCATTTCGCGGAGTCTGGCACCTGCCCGTGGCAGATGTGCGCCTCTGCCTCGAGGACCAGGGGTGTAGGTGTCCAAAAATGTGTATATATTTTTTTCTTATTGATCACTAGGAAGACATAAAACTTTTGCAATTCTTTTTTAATTTCTATTTCCTTTCTTTTTAACGATGATATTTTGAAAATGTTTTCGGGTAGGTAGCGACTATCGGACTATTAGCCCTCGACGGTCAATTTTTAGAGGTGGCAGAATGATTCTAAAAACAAAATTATAAGTAAGTACTACGTACTAAAATACATTATTAATAGCCAATATAGAATAAAACTATTTCCTTTTTTTTGCTCGTCACTTTTCCTAAGAACTTTTTTGCGACGGTATACACAGATTCGACGGTATTGGACTTAAATCCGGCGCTGAGCCCAGATTACCCCGAACCAGGGCTGCCTTGTTATTACAATAAAATGAAAATAATACAACTGCCTATGCTACTAACTTAAATTGACAAGTGCTATTAAAACAGAAAGAGACAGCGCGCGAGATTTCAAAATTATCAAATTGTGCGATTACCTCCGTTTATGTTGTTTGCGGGATTCCCCTACATACAAATTACTTTTCCACAAAAATAATTAAGACGATGAAAAAAATGTGTTGGTAGCCCTTATACCAAGCCTTATTTTATCAGAAATGTACAGTTTATATATATATATATATATATATATATATATATATATATATATATATATATACATAATAAATATACCTGATCTTCAGAAAGACTCGAGAATTCGAGAAATTTGAAAAAACCCAGCCAGCCATAAAAGACAATGGGTTTTTTTTTAATTTTTCGAGAATCTCTAAAATATAGGGGTATCAAACCTAGTATATTTAGAATCAGCAAGACAAGACTAAATTATATTGTAATAATATTATATTGAAAGTGTTCCATTTAAAAAATAAAAACTTCTCAATCTACCCTGTATCCTATTTCATTTGCATATTTTTTTATAGTATTAAACATACATGAGTCAATGGGGTGGACATCAATTATTAATTACCAATATTAATCTTAAACATTTGGTTCTGTAAATGTAATTCAAACAGACATGTAACTGCTGTAAATACTAATAAGAGAGTATATTAACATCTATCTTTATTTCATATAAATTACTTAATCTTATTTTAACCCACACGAGGGATACATATCTGTATGAAGTGTCTTCGTGATCGTGTATTCGAACATTACCTTTTTGGCGAAATCTCAAATAACTAAATTATATCTGACATTTACACAAATCTCTTCCAAATTCCTAATATGATGTTATGTACTCCACTTCAGAAAAAGTCTTATATTATAAGCAGACAGTGTACGACACTGACTTAACAACCCGAAACACCCTTGGGGTGGCGTAGCTTCGGAATTCCCACTAATTTGTAAGTGGGTTAGGACCAAGGCTTCTTTTCTTATAGCTCAGGTTTTTTGAGTTCAGAATTCTTGTCGTGGGGTAACTTAAACCGAAAAAAACAGGGGTGATTGCACTCCGACAGCACGAGGGTAAAATTAGCCATTTTTAAAGGTGTTCGGGTTGGCGAAAGAAAAAGGCGGGAGATTGCGACGCTTCTACGTAACTTTTAAGGGCAAAGTTTTCAAAACGCTTAAGGGGAGATTGATTTATCTAATTTTAGATCAAATCTAGATATGCAGTTAAACCGTGAAAAATGTACAAGGTGACGAACCATAAAAGATGGGAAACATTTTTAAAGACAAATATTTCTTTAGAAGTTTTAATTTATTTTGTTTTTATTTCTACAGGGTGTTTTATTTGTACATTTGTCTTTCTTCTTATTTTAAAGCGGACACCCTACATATTATTACAGATTATGACTGTTCGTTTAAAGACGAATTTAAGGATATATATTGAATATCGACTTAATGAAACGTTTCGGATTTATTGGAACTCTTCATTTTTTATCTCTTTTCAAATTAACAGTATTAAAGTGGTTTTAAACTTTGTATTTACCAGAACCAAACAGTTAGAAGTTGATTCTATTTAGAGAGTAATACTCAAGTTTAAAACATTAAATACAGTTACAAAGTTAGCATATTTCGTGTATCGTATTTTTTGCAAATGCAACCCCCTGCATATTATTTTACGTTTAAATAAAGTATTAAACAACGATTTCAGCGATATATAACAATATGGGTATACGAATCACCGTTTCAGTCTAATTCACAATCACCTCCAGCATTTTTTCATAATGACCATTATCTTAATACAAATTTTATTAACTAGAATGAGTAAATAATGAAAACTTTGAATTTTTATATGATTTGTAACTAGCTATATGTCAAAAAACTTTAAACTTTTGTGGTCATACATTAACAATGTCTCTAGATTAAATTTTCTTTAAATGTTGCTTAAATATACAGTTATTAACTATAATACAATATAAAAAAACCTATATTAATTAAAATCTTTAAATTAAGTATCAAAAAATAAACAACTGTAAAATATTAAATAAACTTAAAGCAAGTTTGGTACGTGTTCCCCAATCTGAGTAATTGCATTTCATCAGTTATCTTTTGCTTAAGTTGTTTAAGATCTTGGTATATATTTTTATACTTTTTATCTTCTAAAACTCCCATAAAAAATAATTCAAAGTGACAAGATCAGGACTCTTCGGGGGCCAGGGATCATATTTATTGGGCCTACTCAATTCTACAAAATAGTTATTTATAAACGGATTATTTCACCGCCATAATATATCATTCATTTGTCCATCAGCAAATTATAGAAAACTTTGCAGATTTTATTGGACCCAATGGAAATGTTCCCTGGAAACCAGGAACCCTCGAATTATTTTTTATGAGGAACTTTTAAATATAAGCCGTATAAAAATAGATGCCAATATTTTGAGCAACTTAAGCACCAAATAAGTGAAGAAATTCAATTACTCAAACAGGGAACACGTGCAAAGATTTAGATTTATTTAATGTTTTATGATTATTAATTTTCTTACTTTTAAGATTTTAATTTAGATAAATTTAATAAAAAATAATCTGGTTTTGCTGGTTTAACCGCATTATCTGAATTAAAATTCATGATCACAAAAGACAAGTTTAATGTTTTTTGACGTGCAGGTAGTTATAAACCATATAAAATTTCAAGGATTTTATCATTCACTGATTCTGGTATGAGTAAGACAATGGTCAAGAAGACCAAAAGGTTGTATAAAATATTATCTCAAATAACTATTAGTGCGTTAATATTCAGTGTTTTTTAAATACACAGTTTCAAAACTTTGTTATGGAAAAATAAGTTACATGAAAGAGATCGTCAGTAATTTTTAAACGGTAAATCGTAGGCCCATACTGTTATATATAGTTAAAATCGTTGTTTAATGCTATATCTAAATTTAATATAATATACAGGGAGTTGCATTAAAACATATGAAACATGGCAACAATGCAACTTTTTAAACTTCATTATTAGACTGAAAAATAGAATATATTTCTATCTTCTTTTGACAAAATTTTAAACAGTTTAAAACTACTTTAATTCTGTTTATTTAAAAATAGATAAAAACCCACTAATAATGCATAACTTGCGATCTTAAATAAGTAGCCCAAGATATCAATTTCCAGTAGAATTTGCAGAAATTACAAAGTTAATCCGTAATATTGGCGCCGCCATTTAAATTTTACAAATGTTCGCCAAAAATTACTGTAACTTGTACTCTTAAATACCCACAAATACCGATTTTTATTCTGCACAAATGACAAAATTTGTCCTCTCCTTACAACTTTGAAATTAAACATGTTTATTATTTACACTACCCTACAAGACAACAGCCCCTATTATTGGAAGGGATCCAGAGGAATCTTAAGACATATATTAAGGCCGGAAATTAAAAATCTGCATTATTCAATGCTCCAGATACCTACTTTCAGTTGAATAATAAAACATGTCCGTTTTTCTGACGTAATTTACAAAGTGTAAAATAAACGACACATTAATATTGCCACATTTTGTCCTCTGTAGGATCACGTAATCAAATTAAAAAAGCGACATCTCGTCTATACAAGAAGAAATGAGGAACCACCATTTTTTTAATACGACCCTGGATTAGTAACCTTATTTTGTAATAGCAAATAGCCCTTGACCTCCCCAAGTCAACGTTATGTAACATATTATACTTCGACGAAGTTTTTTGCCTAAATTATATCATCAATGACTTTTATCCGTCAATGTATCCCTTTTCTTTTTAGTAGAGAATTTAAATTAACATATCATTGGATATTATTTAAAAACTAATTAGATATTTATATATTACACATTCACTTTTTTTTAAATCATTATAACATAAACTTAATGAAGTTTTACTCAAACCTAAATTATAATAACTCTTTAAGTTGTAGAAAAACTCAACTACAAAATATATTCAAACATATTTTTTCTGCTTTTATGCATTTATTAGCTGTTATGACTTACAGTTTTAATATCGAGCGCGAGATAACTCGTGCAGGAATCGCTCTTACTTCCCTAATAGAGCTTTAGCGTAATACAGTTATATCAGGAATGTTGGGTATTAAAATTATTTATTAAAAACGGCAAGCGCTTCTGTTTAATCTAGACCATCATCAGGCATTGTGAAAACACCAGAACCAGTGTGTCGGTGTCCATCCTTGTTAAAAGTTTTAAAGGTTCGGATAAGCAGTGTCGGATTTACCATTTGCCCAAAAAGATTACTAAAGACCTTATTGTAAAGGCATGATTTTTTTAGTCGTTAGTTATCGGGGCGGCCCCAGAAAACTTCGCTCCGGCTTTGGAGCTCCTAAATACTTAGTTCATAGGATCCCGTAAGTCCTAAATCCGGCACTGACCATAAGTTTATGTAGTGGATTTACAAATTATTATTGAATAAAAAGTATACACTGATAACGTATTTTAGATATGGAAACGTCAGCAATGTAAAGTGTTATGATACAGTGATTATTTAGGGCTGCTTAAAATTCGGATTACTAAGCCATGGAAGTATAAAATTATCTTTCAATTTTATATGATGATTTTTCCTCAAAGACAAGACGTCTGATTTTAAATCTGATAAGGTCATCTTATAGAGAATAAAAAACGGCTCTGTTAAAGAGTGATTTATTTTGCTTTACCTTTGTAAATATCGTCAGGTAAAAATAAAATAAAAATTTTCGTTATTAATTTTTTTAGGATGTTTCCGAAAGTATTTGGGTTTTCTTAAATTTGTAAAAGACAATCAATTCAGCTCATAAATACGAAACTGTGATCTAATTTAACCGACCTCGTATCCCTTCCGATTTCCGAATTCCCATGTATTTAGTCGAATTTGGGACACCCTGTACATTAGTTGCCACTAGTATCATGCCATAGCTACAAAACCATAAAAGTATCAAAGACTAAGGCAATTTAGGACAGATGCTGTAAGGGTCGTTATTCAAAAAGTATGCAATCAATGTCAATCGTAGGTAGAATGGGGGAACAAAAATAGCGATTTACAGCCTCCGTATTTAACCTGAAGACATATTTCGAGGTCTTTGCACCCCGAAATCTATTTCGGTATCTCATCAATTAGATCTTTCACCTTTTAAGGGGCAAAAAGAATCGAAAAAGAAATATGGAACCGAGTGTGTGTGTATGTGCGTTTGCAGCTTGCACCACCGCACGTGCTTAATACGGTTTTTGAAGGTAGGAACATCTGCACCGCGTTTCTCGGAGACCAAACACCTTGGAGGGAAAAAATTCTGTGTACCGGATGTGATTTTTTTTCTTGAACCTTCTTGCGTCGGACGACGATGAAAGGAGACAACAAAAAATAAAAATAAAACAAATTCTACCGTTTTTTTTTTCAGTGATTACGGAACTCTGTTTGGAAGAACACCATTACAATATGTTTGGGTTGGTTTCAGCATCACCAACCTTTTCTTTTAATTTTACATATAGTAAAAATGAATAAAATATCCACGACCGTACAGCTTAGGCTAGCCGAGACAGAAAAAATGTGTACAGCTCCCAGAATTCTACAGTTTAAAAATAATTTGAATTATACTGGATTCCTCAAAAAGTCGTAGTTAAATTTACTTTTTTCTTATAGAATACTCTATTATATATCAAATTTCTCAGGTGTCTAAAGATAAAGGTATCAAACCTGCTATATTTATAATCAGCAATAAGATGCCCATTTTATGTACTATATTATAAATATATCAACCCTCTAAAAAGATGCCAATTTAATAAACATATAATATGGGTGTTCCATAAGAAAAAAGTATACATAGAACCACTGTTTTTGAGCAACCCTGTATATTTAAAATTATTTTCAAATTTTAAAATTCTGAAAGCTGTACAAATTTTGTCAGAAACTTCTTTTTCAATCTCGGGTAGCTTACACACTGTATTTACCTCGATTAGTAGAAAACTTCAATTTCGCAAAAAATATCTACTGAATAAGCAATACTGCATGGATCGCTGGCATCAACAAGGAAACATCAACATCCTGTAAAAGAAGCCTGTACGAAAGTTATTTAATTCATTATATTATTACGTTAATATTGAACTTGAAGTTCTTTATATGTTTTGAATTACATTTCATCCATGAAGGGCAATACCCTTTCTTCGCATAGAAGCAAACAGAACGAATGCAAAAAGTTTATTTAACTCTAGCAACAGAAGGGTAGTTAAATTTTTTTCCTACGAACCACTTATAAAACTGACAAAAAAAACTAAACTTGGCTAGAAAGTAGAAAGGGTCTTGAATCACACACGTGTTGAAAAATATTTTTCAAATCATAATATTTGAACGATGGTGAGTCAAAGAAAGTAAAAAAAATCGAAATAACTTATTTCATTTACAACCAAAGCAATGACTAGCTTTTCAACGCTAGCGTTAAAACGAGTGGCACAATCAGGGTAGCCTATGGGGCTGCAGTCCCCCCCTCCAAGTCCAAGGACCCCCCGTACATGTTTGTTATAGCCGTTCATATATGAAAGTGAAGACCTTTTTTTTTTAGTCATCAACAAAAATGTTCACCAGAAGGACCCCGTCCTAAAACAAAGTCCTAAAGACATCACTGTATATATAAATTAGGTTCAAGGTAGCCGTAACTTTCGTCTGTGCAAAATACCTCCTCTTTCGAAAATTTCCTCTTTCAACACATTATATAATATACTATAATTACAGGAATCCCAAAAGATGATAAATTAAGCCTAAAATACAAAGCCTTTATAGAAAATATCACAAGAATATCAGTAAGTATCTAGCCGGAATAGAGAAATCTAATATCTTCTTAGCTAGCACACAGATTTTCTAGCAATAGTGTGACAAAGCACAATATCTCCCTGCTTTTTTTATAATTTTGGATATTTTTTTATGAAAGTTGTTTAACAAAAAGAAGTCTATAATTTAAAAATATTTCTAATTATACAGGGTATTTCACAAAAGTGGGGCACCCAAGAATCAAATTTTTTAAATGGGACACCCTATATATTTTTAAATATTTAGATTTCCCAAGAAATTCTCCATATAATACCATATTTGGTTTTGCATTTTATTTTGACGTTGCCGAATTATTCAAAAAATATCTACATTAAGAAAAAATCATGGTCCCCTATAACCTGCTATAACTTCTAACCTAAAACGACTTCAATAAAAAAAAATATACCAAAGAAGATAAATAAATGTCTAAGAGTTTGGATAACCGCATACCTAATAGTTTTATACAGGGTGTAGTAGGTGTGTAGGTATATTGCTGCAAATATGCCAACTTGGCAAAATTGAAACTAATTTTTCTTTGATTATTTAAATGGCACACCCTACTATCCTATCGTGTTCCGCTATTAGTCCTCTTTTACTTTTATTAAGATGATTATACCTATCTCTAATAGTTTTTGTTGAAGAAAAGAAATTATAGTCAAAGTAATATAGTTTGAAAAGAGTTCTTTCAATTTATCTGTTAGTGGCAAAAATTACTTTTGTAAACATTGTATAATGTTGTAAACATTGCATAATATAGTTTAGTTTCAAATTTAAATAATGAATTTTTCACAAGTCCAGATGGTTGATACGGTTTTTGTATTGGGAGCTAGTGAAAAGAAAACGCTATTAGCGAAAAGATTGTGTCAGCAACGGTATCCCGAACGACGCAAACCTGAAAGAAGAGCATTCGAGAAGCTTCGGGAGCGTTTCCAAAGTTCTGGTAGTGTGGCATATACAAAAAATAATCGAGAAAAACGTTTTTAAACTGAAGAAAATCAATAAAACGTACTTTTAGCAGTAACCGAAAATCCGCATGTTGGACAACGAACCATTTCTCGGCAGGTTGATGTTGGACGAAGAACCGTTCAGCGACTACTTAAAGCTAATAAAATGGACCCGTATCATATTCAATTACTCCAAGAACTGTTTCTCGAAGACTATCAGAGAAGACTGGAGTTTTGTCTGTGGACTCAAAACAAAATAAGAGAAAGAAGAAATTTTCCTCATTTGGTGCTATTTGGAGAGGAGGCTACGTTTCATAACAATGGGAGTGTTAACACAATTTCCATTACTACGCAACAAAAAATGCACATTTGGTAAGATATACTTTCCAAATTAGATGGTCATTAAATGTTTGGGGAGGTATTTTAGTTGTAGTATTTTAATTAAGTTATATTTTTTTTTAGTAAAAGGTAACAGGGGACCTTTACTGCAAAATCATTTACCTAGGT
This sequence comes from Kuschelorhynchus macadamiae, assembly GCA_030620095.1. NCBI lineage: Eukaryota > Metazoa > Arthropoda > Insecta > Coleoptera > Curculionidae > Kuschelorhynchus > Kuschelorhynchus macadamiae. The sequence continues at coordinate 530,525 of JAUTXW010003751.1, forward strand.
TATTAGCTCAAATACCAAATAAAACGCTGAATGAAGCGTGGTTTCTTCATGATGGTCCCCCGGTCCATTCTACAGGGCCTATCAGAACATTTTTAAATCAAATACACCCAGATAGTTGGATTGGAAAAGGTGTACCCGTTTCATGGCCGTCTAGATCGCCAGATCTTACAAAAACGGATTTTAGCATATGGGGATATGTTAAAGAAGTACTGTCCAAAATACCTCCCACGACAAAGGATGACATGAAGTTAAGATTAGAAATTGTTTTACAACTGTTAGCGGTGCCATGTGTCGAAATTTAAGCAGTGCATTCGAAAGACGTATTGAACTATGTGTTCAAGAGAACAGTAGACATTTTTATTTTATTTCTATAATATAAAACTTGTTACTGCATAAAATAATATTTCCTTATTTAGCGTCTCGTCTGACGTTCTTTTTTTATTATTATCACTATAATATGTTGATTACAACCACCATGGTATATTTTTTAATAGATACAGAAATAATTACAATTGCATTGTACAATTATGATTTTTGTGTATTCCGGAATAATTAAATGTGTAAACTGAATTAAATTTCTTCTTAACTGTTTGTTGTTGGTTATAATTAAAACGAACTTTTTTACATCATTTGTCATATCTTACTAGATTTTTTTAAAAATTAACTATCTACTTTTACTTAATATAAATATCAAATTATTATTAATATTTATTTATAAATACATTCAACAGTGAGTTTTGTTCACGGTGGCCTTGCGCTTGGTTTACGGTGATCGTGCTATTTGTTTACCGTGTATAATAAGCTATTTAGTGACCCTGTAGGTCTTGGACTTTTGTTTATTTTCTATAATGGGCGTTGCAAGGGTCGTTGTCACCTAAAAAGTGATATGCAAGATTTGAATTTGGTTTTTTGATGCTGTAATAAGTGATATCTAATGCTATAGTTTCTTCATGTTTATCCTACATGTAGGCTATTACATGCATTGCATTTTAACCTATAAACTCCCGACTTTAAATTTTTCTTTCTTACTTTGAACATTGAAAATCTTACTTGAAAGTTTCTGAAATGGTTTAAAGAACTTAAAGGAAAATAAGCACGCGCCGACTTCTATAGTCAAATACGAGAAGCACCAATAACCATTTAATTTTCTAGGAAAACGTTGGCCTGATTTAGAGAAGGGAAACAGATCTACAGAAGCGCAGAATGACCTGGAATAACTTTGTGCTTTGTGAATGTGACAGCATGTCATAATGATTTTTCTTTTATTAATCTTCAACGTATTTCCATTCGTGAAGTTGGGTGAAATATCCTGCGAAAATAAACTGCTCCTTAAGAGTTAAGGATACCAAAATTGTATTTGTTTTTTTTTCAGATATTGCGATGCATTCCTGGAAAGAACTTTTGTCGACTTATACAGGATGAAGCAGAGGGTTAATAATAGCAATGGCCATGGCGCGTACGGAGGTGTTAAAAAGTGTTGCAAAACTTGAAAAAACTTGTGGGATACATTTTTTTCTAAGGTTAACTTCCATCCATTTGAAATTGCGGTTAATACCCCCTCTTAAACTAAGATAGCAACTTATGGTCATTTCTTATTCTCAACAGACGTAAACGAAATTTTGAAAACGGTGAATTTCCAAGGATCTACGTCAATTGGCCGAAAGTTAATTAGCTGAAGATAATTGGATTTTTTGTACCTGCTTAGTATAAATTTGTAATGTTTTATTCACCTTTTTGCATCCATGTTTACACGCCTTATATAATTTATCTGAATATTGAAAAATAAAACTTTACATATATTATGTATGACTATGACCTAATTTTCAAGAATATAGCATATATTCTTTTTAGTTTTTTCGAAAATTATACGGTCAAAACTGTAGGCCACTAAATCAAATATTATTTGATAACATCCATTGGTGTCCTCGTATGGGATTGTTTGACTATTGACGTATTAAGCCAATTTTCGTTATGAAAAATTGTCTTAAAGAATCTCAAGGACTGAACAGTTTATTTTATAACGCGATGACACAAATGATTCTAAATCATTTTCAATCACTAAGTTTATGATTTGAGATGTATACAGGGTTCAACAGAAACTATAGCACTACCAACTTTTCAAGAGAAATTCTCTTTACACTGAGCAAAACATAATTGTTGCATTAATGATTTTTTAAATTTTTTGTATTTTAAAATAAAATTAGATGTTTTATACCAAGAATTGTAGTGTTGCTTCACTAAGTTCACAATGGAGTTACGCAAGTCTCATCTATACGTACTAGATGTCTTGCTGTTTAACTCTACAGAAGGGGGTACAATTCTGGGTTGGGGTAGTATAAAGTACATCACAAAGATCTAAAGCATCGACGAAAGGGGGAGGTATGTCAAAAGCAGACCGTTTCCATGGATATACAGAGTTGTAGCCAACAACGAATGATTATTGCACCCCTTCCATAATTACTCACATTCTTGTCATAGACTCAGATTCGTGTGCCAAACTTTGTTTCAATGACCGTATCTAGTTTCACATATTCGAACCAAAAACAAGTGCAGGGCAGTATAGACAGTACGTTATCAATCACATTGTGCCAAATTTTCAAGCTGCTATTGGCACAATTTTTTATTTCTTCTTGGATGATAATGCGAGATCTTACAGAGCAATACAAAACTAATGGAAGTCCTCTCCTCTCTCCTCAGGCTACCTCTACTATTATTAGATGTAAATTGCCTGAAATACTTGGGTATGTTCCAAAGAATGCTGGATGATCATTTACCTGTTGCAACCTTTCCTCAAGGGCCTCAAGGCATGTTCGATACTCTAATAGACAGCAAGCCAAGATGCTGCTAAGCTGTTTCTCATATATGAAGAATTTTATTTATTTTTAGGAACGAACGTTTATGTTATTTTCCAGTTTTTAAGCATTTGATAAATGTATTTAAAATAAAAGTAAAATGATCACAATACTTCTAATTGTGTATACATTATTAAACCTTGGTTTGGAATGTAACAAAACATTGATTTTATGATCTAGACACCATAGTAGTATTGTGAAAAATAATTTTGCTATAATTTCTGTTGGACCCTGTATATATCTATGATTATGAGCTTAGTCACTAATAATGATTTAAAATCCTCTGTGTACGTAGGTCATAAAATATCACGTTTTTCAAAAATTAGGTAGGTACCTCAATTGGGCATAAAAACAAACATAGTTGGTATACTGCTTTAAGAGTTGCTGTTATCAGCAATTTAAAATCGTCGGAAGTTAATCTCTCAGGTCCCCGACAAAAAAGTTATGACCCACAACATTTTTCTAGACTTTTTAAACATATTCTCAATACCTCTGTATGTGTAACTACTTAAAAAGTTATATATATGCATATGAAAAACAGGGACACTTTAATATCTTAAACTGAAAAGGAATTGTTTATACGAAAAAATGGGGATCGTGCCCCGTAGAGGGTACCGACATAATTTTGCACCTTGTTTACCCCGGCCATCGCCGAAATGGCATCTAATCTCGGGTCGATGACGGGTGGAAGGTGTGTTGCGGGAGCACCAGATGTGGGACATCACCATCAGCTGCCGACGATGGCACGGGCCGCAGCTGTCCCTTCGGCGGCTGCCGTCAATTTCTTTTCTTCATCGCGTGCCCCCCGCCCCCTTCGTCTTACGGTGCACTTTGCACATGTTCTCGGAGCCCTAATATGAGATTTTTCAATCTGTCTGGTAAAAAAGCATCGAGGTACATATACAGGGCGATTTAAAATAACTGAAATGTAAGCATTAACCCTAGGTGAATCGTTTTCTTAAAATCCTGAACATAGGCTATTTTCATCTGTTAGCATCCTTCCATTCAGTTCTCCACAAACCAGAAATTCTTCGAAAATCATGGTTTTTGGGTTTACACCGGTGTAAAAATGAGCCTCCGATTAAATCTTTAATCGCGTGCACTGAAGATATCTCCAATTTGACACAGTTCAAATCCCAAGAATTCAAATTTTTATTTGAACAAAGCTCTGAATCTTCCCCTCTATATAAGGATTTGTTGGATTATTGGGTTTTGTAGTAGATTAATCGTTTTAGCATCAGTGAAAAACACAGAGGTTTTTTTAATTAATTAAATTTAACCTCCAATAATGAAATTATAGCTGTAACCTCTTCAGCTTTCCCCTGTAACCAAGCACTCTTGCATGTACTCTTCTGAGAACCATCTAAATATATGCAATGTATCCCAAATTGGAGATATATGCAGTGTATATGTATTATTACTTTGGTTTTAGAGTTGGGTTAAACAGTTGTTTATTGAGAACAGTACTCTTGGTGAAACTGGACCAAAAATGTACCCCAAATTGGAGATATATGCAGTGTAATATGTATTAATACTTTGGTTTTTTAGCTGGGTTAAACAGTTGTTTATTAAGAGCAGTAGTCTTGGGGAAACTGGACCAAAGATGCCAACATGCCTTGTAAATGGGACAAAAATACAAATTTCCAAATTAATTAATTATATTTCCAAATTGTTGAGAATCACGTTAATTTGCTTTCCTTATGTTTAGATATTCTACAAATAATGAAATATTATTTAAAAAAAATTACTTTGAAATCACAGACCGCAGAAGCTAGAGAGAATAGACTGAAAACAAGGAATTGCAGCTAATTTCTATTCAAGAAACTATTCTGAAAAGAGCAATATCAGAAGCACTTCAAGGGACAATTACTACATCCGTACCACCCATAGGATGTAAGTTCTCAAAGCTTTGGATATGTTGCCCAGCGAACACTTTCTTACTTTTTTCCATGAAATCCAGCTTAATATAACAAGAATATCCAGAGTGTCTGAGGGTGGTTGTGTGTGACAGTGTCGCACGCTAATTCGCACCGCTGTTGTGGATGATGAATGAATGAAATGAAATGGGAATAGTATATTAAAATATAAGTAGATATTAAGGTGTTTAAAACAAGCGCGATCTCAAAATGGCAAGTGTTTTAAAGACCAGTTATCCAGGAATACTTTACTATTTACTATTTTTTTTACTGGTACACTTTGAAATCATAAATAATTACTGATATTAATACTACAACAAATGGAAGTAAGAACTAATAATGTAAAATATTAAATTCATGATGTGACATCAGTATACCTTTCGTTGTCATGGATATGAGAAAAACCAAAATTAATTTGCAATCTGTCACAAAAGGGTCACATTGTATTTCGCTTAAAAATGAGTTCGAACATTGATTATTTAAATAGTAAAGTAGAATCGTGGTTCATCAAATAGATGGAAGCGCAAAAGGTAGAGAGTTGTGCTTGCTTATCATCAGAAAATGAAGGATCAGTACAAGGCGTCGACTATGTGGGCTATCCATTCGAAACTGCAAAGTATGTTAGATTAAATAAAGGGGTCGATATGAAGTCATTTGCGAAAGTGCATGCATTCATGAAGGCAATTTGCAAGAATAACGTAGCCAAGAAGGCGTATGTATTCAACGAAGACGATTTGCGGAAGGTGGTAGCCATTTGCGGTTGCTTGGCTCTTATAGAAGATTTGACAAGTGACAAGTAGGATAGAAATCAGCAGCTGTGATGACTGGTTACGTTGAAGAGAGTATTAGCAATGAAAAGAATGTTTCAAACATTATTGGCAATGACACAAGTGGAATTGCAACCTTGTAACCCTGTACTTTTCACATTTACTTAAAAAATTAAGATTGTTGAATATTTGAATAGCTTTTGAAACATTTGTTATTAACATTTTATTTGACGTTACATGGTACTCCTGTCAGATCAATAATTAAAAAGTTGACATTTAGTCTTTACGTTTCTTGGGTTCTTGATGTTGCCATGGTAATTTTAAAACACGCGCTTGTTTTAAAATTACCACTTTAAATAAGCAAAATAAGCTACCAATAAAAAAATTATGTGATGAACACCCGTTAGTACGGAAGCGTAGAAGGGCCACAATTTTTTTTATTTTTTAATTCTGAGTTTAAAGTCGGAATTTAACAAAATTCTGAGTTTAAAGTCAGAATTTAACAAAATTCTGAGTTTAGTTTAAAGTCAGAATTTAATAAAATTCTGAGTTTAAAGTCAGAATTTAACAAAATTCTTAGTTCAAAGTCGGAATTTAACAAAATTCTGAGTTTAAAGTCGGAATTTAACTAAATTCTGAGTTTAAAGTCAGAATTTAGCTAAATTGAGTTTAAAGTCAGAATTTAACAAAATTCTGAGTTCAAAGTCGAAATTTAACTAAATTCTTAGTTTAAAGTCAGAAATTAACTAAATTCTGAGTTTAAAGTATAAATTCTGAGTTTAAAGTCAGAAATTAATGCATTTTTGGCGTCTTCTGCCAAATATATGAGATTTCTCGAGCTTCAAATCAAAATTGTCATAGCGCCATTTATCGAAAACAGTTAAATTTAGGCATGAGAAAAGTAACTCAATAAGTACTTGGATTTTTTAGAAAAATATAAAAATTTAATAAAATACAGGGCATTTCATTTAAAAAACGGATGATGCCTCCGGTTTGAGGTAGAAGCGGCAACACCGCGCAATTTAAAATATTTTATAATGAGAGCATATTATGTTCATCTATGGCCAAAGCGAAATTCTCAAAACATCCTATTCGTTTATTCTCCAGATATTTTTAATAGGACACTCAACTTGAATCACCCTGAAACAGAGGGGGAGCTCTGTCAGTATGTTTCGCGAGACACCCTTAAATCGTTCAAACATATACGAACCATTTCTTAAGACTTATTTATCGTTTGGTATTACCTTTTTTATTTTGTGAACCTTTTAATGTATATGTTTTCTTGTATACATTTTGGCTTTTTTTTCAGCAATAGAAATAAATAAAAATACATAAAATGAACTAATTAAACATATGTTTAATTTGTCAGGGACTTATTTAACACTCAAAAATCAAAATAGGAAACTTTTATTTTGTACCCTCCCCTTTTTTCATTTTTTTAACTATCTGTAGTTTGGTGGAACAATTCATAGCACATTTGCCATTATTCAAACAAGAATATTGAACTTGTTTTTTTGGTTCCAGTCTGTTATACAATCGTACAGACTAAATTCTGACTTTAAACTCAGAATTTACTTAAATTCCGACTTTAAACTCAGAATTTTGTTAAATTCTGACTTTGAACTCATGTTAAATTCCGACTTTAAACTCAGAATTTTGTTAAATTCCGACTTTAAACTCAGAATTTTGTTAGATTCTGACTTTAAACTCAGAATTTTGTTAAATTCTGACTTTAAACTCGGAATTTAGCTAAATTCTGACTTTAAACTCAGAATTTAGTTAAATTCCGACTTTAAACTCAGAATTTTGTTAAATTCTGACTTTAAACTCAGAATTTTGTTAAATTCTGACTTTAAACTCAGAATTTTGTTAAATTCTGACTTTAAACTCAGAATTTTGTTAAATTCCGACTTTAAACTCAAAATGAAAAAATAAAAAAAATTGTGGCCCTTCTACGCTTCCGTACGTTAGAACTGGAAAGGCAAATAACTGCATTTTTGGCTGCCTAAGATAACTTGATTGAGTAACAATTGAACAAAATATAAAGCAACTTCGAAAAAAAAAGAATATATGTATATATATATATATATATATATATATATATATATATATATATATATATATATATATATACATATATTCTTTTTTTTTCGAAGTTGCTTTATATTTTGTTCAATTGTTACTCAATCAAGTTATCTTAGGCAGTGAATCATGACTTCGGCAACAAAATATGAAGCAATTATCTCTACCTACACTGATTTTTTATTATATTAAGAAAGTTCTAATACTCGCTACTTGTAGTTTAAAGATTTAAGTAAGTTTTTGTTTTCTAGTTGTTTTTCTCGGTTCTTGTTATGTGCCCATTTCTTTTAATAACATAATCGTTTACCTCCAGGCGTTGATCTGGATAAGATCCTTTGCACCCTGTTCTGCATTTTTTTTTATGGAGAATCTGGGGTAGAAATAATATTCTGGGTCTGCCACCTAAATCAATCTTCGTGCCAGGCTTGGAAAGATATGATAACATGGAGTGTATTGTCTGTGTAGGTGTAGTCATGGATAGTAGAAAAAAATAAAACCAGACCACCACCACCACCAGTTTGGGCACCTACTCTTTTTTCCCTTACATAGGTGGCCTGGTTTTATTTTTTTTTACTATCCATGACTATACAGACAATACAGTCCATGTTATCCTATCTATCCAAATAAATAACTATCACTACGGAAATACTTAAGTTGGAAACGAAACTGGTAATATATGCATAGAGTTTTAGAAAAAGACCATATAGATGAGGAAGTATATTAAGAAGTGCATCATGTCAGACTTACATGAATGCTGTATATATATAAACAAACATAATCTGTAATTCGATGAAATGTATTCCTGTCGAGTGTTACGAAGGTCAGAAATGATGTGGTTCTTTGGTGGCTGAAGCCATATTATCTATGATGATTTAATAATACTATATTACTCATGATGATTTAAAAGCTCAAAATTCATTTTTCCTTTGCCTTTGAAAGAGGAAATATGGGTCTGTAGGGAACGGAGGGATTTTAATCTCCTTTTAAGGAACAGGCATGAGTAATTCTTCAGCGATTGGAAAGGTTCGCACAAGTACGAGCCAACTCAGAAGGTCGAAAATCTGTTTTGTTGACGTTTCGCCAAAATCATATTTGGCATTTTCGAAGCTTTCCTTCTCGCGTCTGAATACAGGCTATATATATATATATATATATATATATATATATATATATATATATATATATATATATATTTAAAACACCGTCAGTTTTTCGGAAAAAAACGCTTTAATACTTGTTTTTTAATTTACTCTTTGACGTATTTTAAGATTTTTTTAAAAATTAATACAAAGTGTTCAAACGGGTCCGGTTAGTTTTTCGAAAAAACGCTTGAACACGTGTTTTTTAATTTATTTTTTACATATTTTAATTTTTTTTAAACCGAGACAGGGAAATCACCCCTTCAATATTATATTTTTTATTTAAAAAAACAATTAGTTATTCGGAAAAACACTTGAACACAAGCTTTTTATTTTATTTTATTACATATTTTAAGATTTTTTTATAAATTCATGCAGGGTTTTTGAAAAAATTGTGTCATTGGTTAATTTTTGCGATCTTTCTCAAACCGTTTGCCGTAGAAGGCTGAGCTTGTGCAAACAGCTTGATTTTAAAATGCAGAGGTTCGATAAGAAGGGGTTCTTCGAAACTCAGTTTCCAAGGGGGTGAAACTACCCCCTAAATGTTTATAGTAGACTCGAAAGGTGTCAAAATAAAACAGCTTCTTGGTTTAAAAACGAGCAATATTAACTCCAAAAAATAGCACAGTAGATGAAATAAATCTAGCTTTATTGGAAAAAATTACTGCTCCACAATTAACGTACTACTCAATAGATGGAGTTATAGACCAAGAAAACGCGGTTAATTATCATGTCGAGTTCCTACCCTCTCTAAACTAAAGCTCAAGGGCAATCCTCAAGTAGAGGTGGAGTAGACTTGCGCTACGATTGTTTTTCCCATGGTCAACTCTATGTCGCATGCTCTAGAGTAAGTTCGCGTAGTAGCTTGGCTATTTTACAGCCAGAGAATGCAACAACCAACGTGGTTTATAAAGAGGTACTCAATGAGGCGATTTAAGTACCTCTTTACATCCCTTACACTTAGCAAGACAAAAAACTAGTAGACGGCTGACCAAAAACATCTAAAAGAAATGTTGGAAGACCACAAAAAGATCGCTTGACGACGTACATCAAGAAATATGTCGATGACTTAGGCTTAAGGTAATAATTATTTCTTTGGGTATATTCATACTTATACAAAACAATTATAAGTACTTTAATTGCTATGTAAATAGGAAACAGTTTTAGAGCAAAAATGTGTTTACAGTTGACGAAAAATTTCAAACTCAAGTTCTAAAATACGTTTCAAACAGAAACAGTAAAGTTTTTCTCCGACTTTCAATTAGTTGTTTTAAACAAAAATTTAATTGCAAACATATAAATACAAAAACAATTAAACAAATAACTTACAACCGTTTTGAGGATTTGACTAAAGGTAGAGTCAACATTGCGTTAAGAATATTAGTAAAACCATTAACGGTAAATATTTATGGTCGTTCTTGATGACTAAAGTTGCCGTGTACCGTATTATTACAGCTCATCTTTCCCAAATTTTCAAACAGCCATTCGCAGGGAAGCATAATCCACTTTTAGATCGCTTAATAGCATCGAAACGGCTTTGAAAGATATTAGAAAAATACTTTCGAAAAGGAACGACCGATTAAAAGATTACACAACACACTTTGACGTCGATAAATATGTCGGTGTGGAATGAGTTTTAACGTGTTTAGGGATACGGAAATTCAATTCCGGGCACGCTGTTTATATTGGAAAAACACTTTTATTGACCAAGGAGTTATTCAGAGATTAGTTACGGAAAAGTTAAATTTAGAACCTTTAATATCGTGTTTGTTGGGATTTGTTGTGAAACTTCAATTCGAAACTAGGAAGACACTCATTAAATATCGAAATAAAAAGTTTAAGTTAAAATAATGTATACAGTGCGTCCAGAAATATTGTTCCAATATTTGTTCACTTACATACTTCATTAATTTCTGCAGTTATTAGTAACAAGATGCAGTTTTCTTATACTTAAAATGAATTATTATTATGTGTAATGCAAATATAGTAAATCGAACGAAGATGACGTACTAAGAGTATATCTGGCCTTTCCATAAAGGAATGTGACATACACATAATTATGTGTATGTCACATTCTTCTTTCTGAGAAATTACACCACGGCAAAATCTCTTTTTCGCTTCAAATTGCTCTAATATTTTACCACTGAAACTGTATGCTTTCCATTTTTCTTAGCTTTCTATATCCGATTCAATTACCTTTTTATTTACTTTTTCTGTTTATTTTTTTCCTTTCTTTTTATTTTTTTTCTACGTTATGAGTTTTCCCTTAGTAGTTGCAGTATACTTAGCCTTACTTTATCATTTTTTTTCTGGAGTATCATCCGCCTATAATATATGGTTGAAAAATGCCCTACAGATGTCGCTGTTTGTGCTAGTAGACCTGAAACTTTTTGAAACACAGCTTTGAATAGCTGACTAACACTGTTACTAGATTCGGGCATATTACAATGATTTTTCTAGGGGTTACTGTTTCTGAAATTTCAAAAACAAATTAATTCCTGGGATGTCTCAAAAAAATCTCTCTGCATAACCCTAACTTTATGTAGTTTTTTCCGGGCTATCGGATTATGATATAAAAAACAATTTAAAATCAAATTAAAAAAACACAATACAAAATAATTAATAAAAAAACAAGGCGCCAGCTAGCCATTCAAGGAGTTTAACAGTCCGGCGATTAATACATATAACCTGCTGGAAAACTTAAATTAGTAATCAAAAGCCTATAAATAATGATAAATTAAATCTTAAAAAAATGTAAAAATATCAAACAAAATAATAAACAGTAACAAGTATACAAATAAAAAAAGGAAGAGGAGAGAAACTGCTAAAATAATAATAATAATAAGGTGATACCACACACGTTCATTGCTGACTACAATTATGACAGCAAATGAAAAACTACAAAAGTAAGAGGTAAAAAGTCCTTTTATTGAAATAGGTAGGTACTAATGGTTTAGAAGTAATATTCGACAGTAACCAATTTTGAACTGGTAGATGTTCAGACTTTTTAATTCTGCTGAGATTTTGTGTGAATACACTTAAGTTCCTTATTCATCGTGTTAAGAATGTGAATTCTGTCATGCAGACAGACAAATCGGCAATAAGAGTTTTGCATCCTCCGGTTCTGTTGCTCTGAATAGTGCTCAAGACAAAGCCACAAACAAAGTCGCAATAATTGCAAAATGACAATAACAAAAACTGTAATAAAAAGATAATATGTTGGGCAACTTTAATCCATCGTCAATAAGAAGTCCAATGATTTGACCATATTCGCAATCTGCAGAGATATGCCCACCACCTGTAGATTCATAAGTGTCGGCTTTTAAATGTCCAAAAGTAAATTACTACTGATTTTGATGGGTTAAGTTTTAAATTGTGGCGTTCTGACAGGTGAGCAATACCTTTCAACTCCTGATTCACAATATACTCGGCAATATGGTGTTCTGGTGGTAAGAAACTAAATTTCAGGTGAATATAGTCCGCATATGACTGGTAAAAGTATATTAAAAACAGAAGTGGTCCCAGAATTGACCCACGGACTTCACAATAAGCGGAGCAGAAAGTGTGTCATCAATGACAACCCTCTGGTTCTGTTAGAGAGATATGGACGAAAAAAACTTAAACATACATCGTTAAAACCATAATATTTAAGTTTTGCACAGAGTAGGGAATTTACAGTAACGAATGCCTTGAAAAAATCCAGCAACACCAACTCCGAAACACAACCACCATATGGTTTTTAAATTCCACTTCCTGATTAACCGGAAACGTACAACCCCATAACATGTTAGCAAGATATTGCTCTTTTTCCTGATATTGCACCGGAAGTGCAATTGGAAAACAGAATTCATACGAATATTTCACACAAAGTTTTCGCCGCCATATTTTTTTATTTGACTATTGTTTTTTATGTCATAATCCAAACCATACCGAAAAAAAAACTGCTTAAGTTTTTGAACTTTAATTCTAGCTAAACCATAACGCAGTAAATTCGAGAAGGCCGCTTACGTGAGACAACCTTTACAATGCATACCAAAAAAGGCACCTTTACAGCCCGAATAATGTAAATATTCCCTTGTAATGAATTTTTCCTCATATGAAGACAAGTCAAAAAATAATTAAAATTAATAAAAGAGTTTATGATTTCGATTAAAACATATGTAATAAATCACTGATTTGGAGAAATGCAGAATAATATCTACGTTAAAATTGTTTTGGTCATTGATTCTAGAATTAAAAATTCGCTTTCTCCAGTATTTGCTTGATAACTCTGTGCCACGTACAAAGCAAAACTGCTGTTAGGTGAAGTGACCTTTTTCCCAACGAGCTATTTCAGATTTATTTCGTCATTTACTTTTGACAAATCAATCGCTTTCAAAGAATGCTCCAAAGCTTATGATCTAAACATTCCCTGTCAACAGTATTAATTAAAATTAAAATAATACCCCCTTTGTGTGTACTTGTTGTGACTTTTAAACTCTGTTTATACTCAAAAGTTCGGTTTAATTATTTCATAATTCACCTGTTAAACCCAAAATAAATACAGAGAATATACACGCATAAGATAATGTGTTCGCTCTAAAGCATCAACGACTTTCCAAACTCAAAGCTCTTTAATCTCGGCTTGTTTACATTCTCGGCATTGGGTGCGCCTATGTTTTTCGAGCCCCTTCTTGGCGCTCTCTCGGTTTCCCGCCACGCTGCCTATATCACATCCGGTCCCGGTCAATGGCTGCCGCTCTAGGTGCGCCCCCCGCGACCTCTCCCGTCCGGCGCCCCCCTGCGGAAGACTCCCTTCGTACTTACGATGTTACTTACGTTTGACTTAGAAGACGTTTGAATCGTAAACATTGTCTTCTTCTTCAGGCTGAACCGATATCATGATACAAATGTATGGTTATTAGCAGAGAATTTGTTTTTTGATCAGATATAAATTAGTAATTATTTGGTCAAACTGATCTTAGATTATTGACGCACTTATTAATACTTTATACCAACAAATACAGCGGAGAAAGTAATTAGGCAAATAAAGAAGTTATTGGAAGTTTTGTATAAAATGCCTGGACAAAATTATGGCACCAGCCAGACAAAACTTATAAATACCCGAGAGTATCCCACGCTGCTTCTTCATGTGCTTCAAAGATTTTATTTCAATTTTATGCCAAAAGTTTTCTATAGGACTGAGGTCGTCGGTGAGGGTTACGATGGCCCTTTATAAGATTGATTGTTTTTCTTTTAGAGCCTGTCCTTGCCTGTAATTTTGAAAAATCTTCTGGAGTTGATATCTCTACAGATTATACGATCCACTGTGCCATCAATAATTGAACCAATTTCTTGCTGGAGCATCATGGATATAAAACCACTTCTTTTCAAAGACGATTTTCTGATCTGCATTTTTTTTTATAGACGTTAAATATTCATGTCACTCCTGCAATCACTGTGATTTTTGTATTGTTTCGCCTCTACACTTTTGTCGACACAGATCCTAATTTTTCTAAAGGATTGACGTCGAGGGATGGCGATGGCCTTTTACAGGATTGATTTTAATTTTAAAACACGTTTTGGGATTCTTATCTTGCTGGAATTAAGAAAAATTGAGAAAATGATTTTTCTTTGAAATTCAAATGGTCATCCTATCAGTATTCCTTTAGGACTTGCGGGGCGCCCAGTATTTTTATAACTGCAAAAGCTTTACACATGTTCACTATTCGTGATATGAGAGATTTTTGGAGTGAAAACATGTTTGTCATAACTCACTGTTCATCCATGACTTGCACTGATTAATCATTATTTGTCTCAACTTTTAACGAAATAGTTTTTACAGCCAGTACTTCCATTATGATACCAAAAACAAAATGCTTCTAAAAAAATTATCAACAACTCTTCACGACCATCATTTTTATTACCATACTTTTGGCCAATACTTTTTACAGTTAATTTAGGAGCAATTGACAATACGCAACGATTTATTCCATATAACATTCTTCAACAAAAATTCTTCAAAAAGTTGAATTTTTTTAATGCTTCTAATATAATTAACAGGAGTGTGATTCTTTCTAGAGTTAAAGAATACATTCCAGATTTTTTTACTTACATTTGTCAATGCTAGCTATAAGAAGCCTCCTTTTTGTCCTTTGGAGGTGAACTCATTTTATCTTTAAGAGGTTTTCAACAAGCGAACCATTATTTTGTCTTGCATTACAACCTATTATAAAATCTGAAAGTCATCTATGGTGCCTTGATTGATTCTCATAATATTATTAAAATGCCTTCCGAGATGGTCTCGGAATGAATTTTAAAAAATGTGAGATAATTAATAGTGAATCTATTCATTCTGAAAACAAGTATGCTGATTTTAATTTTATTAGTTCAGATATTTTAAAAGTTGAATCTTATTCTCTGATCCTATTTGGTTTTCCTTTTATCAAATCAATATCATATCAAATAATATCTAATTTCCAAAGTACAATTTCTAAAACGATTATCAAAGAATTTTTGTGATCTTAGTTTCCAAACATTATATTTTTTATTAAAGTTTTCTTATATGTTATTTAAGTAGATGTGCTCCTTGGACAGTATATGATTCCCTTAAGGAATATACATACAATGGTCTAGTGTAATAAATTCAAGAAACCAGATACATCTTGATATAAGATAGGTTTGAAGGTACTCACTGACCATCGCCAACGCTCGAATAAGGGTATGGCACATGAAGAAGAAGGAATATAACTAATGAAAAATACAATACAAAATATATGTAATTGCACATTTAATTATGATGTCTATTTACAAAGCAATTTACCTATATAAATGAGAGGTCTTGGTAGAGATACAGTTTCCCTTGTTATGCCATTTTAAGATCTAATAATGATGCTTTAGATTTAGTCTATCATATTCTTCCTGATTATGTTTTATCTACATATGATCAACTTCATAATGAGGCACCAAAATCTTGCGTTAATTTAAGTAACTTTAATTTTGTAGATTCTCAGTTACCTAAGCATCAGAAAAGGTTTGACTAGATAATGTGCCAAGCAGCTCTTGATGTCTTCTATGTACTTTTTAAAATCCTTTAGATAAAGCTCGACTTCTTGCTCCTTAACAGCCCGAAAGCAATACCTGGTTTTAACTATTATCATTTATAGTCTTTTAGACAATTCCACCTTCGCGTTTCCGTAGCTTTACGGGTTGATCAGCGTATGTATGAACAATACGCTTGCACTTGCAAGTGCAGGGCCTTTGTTTAGACACAGGTAGATGAATGGCATTATCAGAAGATTACTTGTTTCAACTCAAATTTGAGCAGTTCTTGAGTCTACTGGCTCTTGAGGAAATAATGGAGACAGAACAGATGTAATATCTTTAATTCCCCTGAAGTCAGAAAAGGCTTTGCTTTGGGACGCTACCTGCAGACATATTCTTGCTGACTCCTATCTAGGACAGACATCAGTCAGGGCGTGTATGGCTGCATGTTTAGCTGAACCACAAGAAAGGACAAGATATAAAGAGTTAGAAGACTTTCGGTCCTTGGAGCAATAACACAAAACATCTAATTTTTTAAATTAGCAAAAAAAATAAACAACAAAAATGCAAAGAGCTTCCCTACCGAGAGTATCAGTCTGGCAATGTAGAGGAAATACGGCCTCAGTATTGGGATAATTCCTCCTGATTCTGGTTTGGAAGGAATTTTCTATATTTAATGTTTATTTTTATATTTATATCTGATAATTATATTTATTGAAGGAAAAAATCTATATTACATCAAAGATCATATTTCAAATAGACAGTCCATCAGGCAGTTTCATAAATTCGATACATCAAATGCTCGTGTTTTCCTGATATGTGTTGAGCTCTCTCTCGATAAGTCCCAAAACTACTAAAAACGGTACAATTGGAATATATTTATTGGGTCTTTTATTTTCCATTTGCTGGATTGCTTATTTGGAGAATAACCTAATGTATCCCAGCATATAAACGAAACTATAAACAAATGTTTAAGTGAGAAATTTTAGTTTTCTAAAAAAATAAATAATATACGAAATAAATGCATTTCGGCCGGGTTGTCCCTGTATAAGGCCCAAGTTGTTTGCGTGCATTTCGCAATGAAATATGGCAAAGCATCGCCAAGAAATAGAGAAAAAAACAGTACCAAGACTTAAGAACGTAGTATAGTAAGATACGACGTGCCAATGCCATGCGGCGGGTACTAACTGCGCAGTAAGCAAATGGGTTCGGGTTTCTTTTAGCACGGAGGTCACTGTAATTGGCAGTACTTTAATCGCTCGGTGCGATCGTACGTATACGTTGTTGTTGTTGTTGTTGTTGCAGGTTGGATGGGCAGATGGACGTGTAGCTTGGAGATTACATTAGAGGAAAAAGATTCACGTAAATTCGTGATTAAAGGAAATATTAATAATTAATTTCATGCCTTTTTTACTTGAACGAGGATTTCTTACGATTCCTAATGATTTCTTTTAAATATGAGAACTGTATATTATTACTCAGTTACTAATGAACAGCTTGGTAAAATATCTTTAATATTATCTAACTGCTTAAAGCCTGTGATAATTACGTAAACTTACTAGTCATAGCTTTTTTAAATACTATATTTTATAATGGATGGAGTGGATCAATAGACGTCGTCAAACCTAGGGCATCAATCAGATCTTACAACTGACATTTAATCAGATAACTGTCAAAAATATAAACAAATCTAAAAGCTCAGGACTTCATGAGAGTACTAAATTTACTAAGGGCCGGTTTATCAATGCAAGGTCAAATCGAGCTATTACCCAACACGGGGTTAACCTTAACCTTGAGATTCAACTTACATGCTTGCCTGTTTATCGAACCTAATACCGACCTGGAGCTACTTAACTCCTGAGTATGTAAAGTTGGCTATTCTGCTCTCAGCGTTGCCGATTTGTTCATCGTTTAAGACTGAGCTAATCAAGTCAGGTGATGTATGGTGGGTCAATTATTTCATCTGTAATTTTTTCGTTTATTTAGTTTATGTATCGTACTTGCTCTTGGTTTTGCTTTGTTATAAGCCCTACGATTCTGGAAAGTGGCCTTTTTGTTAGTTCTAGTTGTTTAGAAAAACCAAATGAACCATAAAAGGTAACCAAACTATTCGGAAGGCGATATAACATTATTAATTAAATTAGCTAATTTACGTAAAAAAAATCATAAAATGTAAAAAAGCAGATACTATGGCATTGCAGGAGAAGCTGGAATGCCGGAAAAATTTGGCGAACAAGTTTAATTCAGCAACTACCCGCCCGCTAAGTGACTTTAAGTATTAAGTTCTACTGCAAAATAAGTAAATAAAATTAGTCACAACACAAAAATTATATTAAAAAATAAGCAACTCATTTTTGGTAATATCAAAGTTATATGCCTTTCTTAGCCCAGAACAAGCAAACCATTAAGAGAAAAAGTACTATACAAAAAACACCGGAGGTGGCCTATATATACCTCCACCAACACCATACAATGATGAGGAAAAAAATTCTCACAGGACCAATTCAACTCATTATTGAAGGTCTGTCTCTTGACTCTGATGGTAGTCGAGGTAAAAATATATTTTACGACTTTATTTACGTTATATGTTTTACTAAAACATATAGTGATTTTTACATCGTATTTTTTAGGAATTTCAGGTCTAGATGAAATGAGTGACTCTACCATGCAAAAAACAGAAATTGAAGTTGACTGGAGTAAACCCAGCTTTGGCAAACGCCAAAAAATCCCCTTTTAAATGTCTCCAGAAAAAAAATAACATCTTAAATAATAATTTTGATAATGAAGTGTGAGGAGAAAATGAGACATCACCGTTTACTAGTTTTTCATATTAATCTATGGTCATTTAGGAATCGGAAGACACAGCTGAAGATTTTATGCATTTAATGGATGGGAATGAACAAGCTGAAAACACAGAGCATGAGAAAACTTTAGGGTAAATTTGTGCAAATATAAATCTACCTTTGGTTAAGATGTCTTATTATGGTCTGATCAATTCAGTAAAAAATACACATTTTTTAGGATGTTGGACAACTAGAAGAAGACCTGTCTTGACAAAAAGAAAAACTATCCTCAGCTGGAGCTACCTTTGAAATAGTGGCCGAAACGGCTTAAGAAAGAAAGGGATATGAAGCACGATTGGAGATCTTTCATCGAACATTAACTTTTGAATTTTAATATCTTTGTTTGATTTATTTTATTGAAGCAATTTTGTTTAAGAAGTTGTATGAATTAGGTAAATAAAGTTTAGGTTACTTGGTGCAAAAAATATATTATTTCATGTTTTTAATTCTATTTCAGTGATTTACTTAATTATTAGACTGTATACGGTTAACAGTGTTATTTACTTTTTAATATTTTCTTATTGGAATGCATACTATATCCTGTATATTACCCATATATTTAAATCACTTAAAAATTTTAAACATGTTAATTTTAAAGAAAAAAAGGAGGGGTGTGTTATTTTAACTCCTAGCATATGTATGCAATAAATCTATCTTGATAGCATTTTAAGTCAATAACTTTTTTGCTTTTTAACTTATTGGAATGAACCAAAAACCAAATTCTAGGGTTATATAAAGTTTTTTTTTTAGTTATTAGAAAAACAAAAGACTATCTATTTTACAAGATATCACCAAAAGTTGTACTTCTTTTAATGGAACACCATTGGTCCCTTTTTGCAAATTATAAATATATCTGATTTTAAATTTATTTTTAAAATTCAAGAAAAATCCTACCATAAGAGGCAGTGTGAGACGGAAAACGCTCTATTACATAGTGGAGTCAACGGGAATACATACACCAGCTAGTATACTCCTCCAGTTTGGACTCATTTGGTTTATTTTGACGAGTCCAATACATTACCAGTAATATGTTAGATATTTTAAGACCAAAAAGGAAAAAATAAATTATAGTTAAAAAAAACTTTTTTGGGTAACGTACTAAAAAGTACAAAATACTGTAATTTACTTAAAATATTTTTTATGATATATGCATTCTACTTTTGATGAATCAATGACTATGCCAAAAAGGGTGGAGGTGGAGGATAAAACGCCCCACGGTCTTTGGCATAGTAATTGAATTGTCAAGGGTAGTAATAAAATAATTTAAGTAATATACATTATTTTATACATTTTTGTGCGTTATTGACAAAAGCGTGTTTTCTAGTTTTTTTAACTATAATTTATGTTTTAAATATTTATTTTTACTTCCCTCTTAAGAAGTAAGTATTGTAATTGCGAAAAAATCACCCTTCAAGGTGTTTGCAGATCTTAACGTTTTAGGGTCCCTCTCCTATTTCCGTCACACTGTCGGAGAGTCCAATTTTGATCACGGGTTACATACAAACTGGTAAAATGTTTGTATAAACTCATGCGGAACAAAATGGCGACCTAATGAAATATTTAAAAATTCAGCAACAAAGACTACTTATCCAATTGATTTGATGAAACTGAATGAAATTTTACACAAAAATCATGATGTGTTATATAGAGATAGACTGGTAAATTTTTAGTGTGAATCCTGTGTGACATTATAAAATGGCGACCTAATAAACTTTTTAAATCTTTGGCAAAATTCAAATTCCTGCATTAAAACCGTCTTTTTGTGGAGGAACATAATAAAAGGCATAATTTATTTTATGTATACTACGTAAATAATATTATGAAAAATATATAATAATAAAGAATTAAAAATAAATTAAAAAATTTAAGTAAATTACAGTTTGTAAGATTTGCATAAAGACATTACCGAATAATTATATTATTGATAGACAGGCTGTGTATTATAAATAGTGGAATTGTGTACGAGGAAATTGGCAAAGATTACCGATTTTTATAATTAAATATATAGAAAAAAGCGATTGTACTCAAGGGGAAAACACAGTTACACAAATTTAAAAAAAAATTTATTTATAATATTTTATTTTTAAATAAAATATATTTTATTTAAAAAGAAGATTCTATTAATTATAAATCTTTTTTTTTTAATTAAAAATAAGCTTTGAACTTTTTGGCTTTCCTTTTGAGTATAATAGCCTTTTTCTCTACATTGATTATAAAACAAACATTATATAAAACATAAAAAAACAAATTTTGTCAATTTTAAAATAAGAAATTAAATAGTTTCTTATTTAAAAAAAAAAAAAGATTTTTAATGCCATTTTGAAGAGCATAAACAAACATACATTTAAAAAAATAAAACAGTCAATTTGACCGGCTTCCACAAAAACTACAGACGATTCAATTTTGAAATTGAATTGCAGTTTTTAACGGTTCTGTTAGATAAGAAAAGCTAAAATTTTACATGCTTATTAGTGACCACTAGAAGTATCATTTCTCACGTCTTTATGAAAATTCATTAAACATAAGTAAAGTTATAAAGAAAATTCGAAAATTCTTGATATAAGGAGGTTTTGTTCTTTTGTAGGTTATCCACATAAACGTCTGAATCGCAGTTTTGTCGTAAATTTGAAAACGAAGAAACTGGCTCTTTTTTGGTTCCGATCGGAGCAATAGAAATCACTATACTAATACGCAAAAAAATATGGCTTCCGGTCGTATTGCAATGCAAACTCACAATTTCGTTTCTTTGAGATCCGACCAACATGTTTATATTTAAAAAAAAACCCGAGTGGAAGGACAGTTTCGTTTCCACGAACAGGTCCATTAGATTGCTAAATGCCTAAAAAGTTTTAAAAACACCTGTTAAAAGGTTTTAAGATGGTATAATAAAAGCAATGTGTTTTATGACTGCTTTTTTAAACGCGAATAGGACTACAATACCTTAAGGTTTTAAGGACAGGTTTTGACGTTAGCAATAAAGCAATATCATAAAGCTTTTAACCCTTTATTTCAAATTCGTTTTAAGAAAAATTTAACTAAATTGCTTAGTTAAAATAGTTCACTCTTTACAGCCATTATAAATCAAATAGGTTTTAAATCTAACTTAGAATATTCAAAATAGCTTTACGGTGGTAAATAAGTTTTTTAAGGTAATGATGAAACTTTTTTATACACATTTTCTAGTTGTCAAAAACATAAAAAATAAAACCCATGAGTTGTATCATTATCCCAAGTCAAGCTTGTGATAAACCGAATTGATGTTTTATATAAAACTTTGTAGAACAGAAAAATAAGAAATTAAAGTCATTAAATACAGACAAGTGAAATAAAATTAAAACGTCTGTACATTGCAAAATTCAAAATAAAACATCAATGCAGTGGTGTTTCTTCCATTACCGCATCAGAACTACTTCTTATTATATAATCAATTCAAGATTATAAAGCACAAATACAAGTTTACGAAAACTACATCACAAGAGATGATGAAGAGAACTTTACGGAAACAATGGAACAAAAACATTTACCGCGATCTTCTCTCATTATGATTTTTTCTTCTATTTGGAATAGTGAAGTGTAACCCACGCACATACGAGCTCTGTCTCAGTAAAGTTGGCCTAACCCCCAAAACATGATTTTGTGAATTTATTTCAGGGCAAATTAAAATTTTATTTGAAATACAATATTTACGGTTTCTTTAAATGTTTATGGAAAGATAACAAGACCGACATGGCTATTTTTAAAGAGTTTTTATTTTGAAATTGTCTTCTTTGTAAAATGATTTGGGTTTGGGAAAATACATGATAGCGACAACTTAAATTGAATGGTCGGTTTACCCGCTTCAGTAAAATCCATGTAGGCTTTGTAAAACATTTATAACGAAAATTAAAGTTGGTTGCAAAAACTTTCTTACGAGTGGGCCCTGAAGGTTTTAAAAAGGTTTTATCATTGTTTTAATGCAGTTATTACGACAAAGAATATACAAGAAGGAATATGATAAGCTGTAACTAACGGTGTTTCTTGGGATGTTACCAATCATCTTAGATATTTTGGAAATCCATCAACTATGATGATTTTTTAATAATTTGTTTTATTTTGAGTCAAAATAAAATTACCCATTAAAAAGTAAACAGAAAAAATTTGAAACAAATTGAATTTACTTTACCCAATATATCTCAAACATTTAACTTCATTCCGGTCTTAAGTTCGAGCTCCCCCGCGAACCCATTTGACACACTCGTCTGGGGTCTATTTTGGGACTAAGGTGTCAACGAGATGTGTCTAAAAGGAGAAAAAGGCACTTTCTACGGAAGTCGTTGGCATCTGTACAATAATAACAAAGGTGTTAAATACGGCTTTGATGCATAAGCGGACACCATGATGCCTTTCCTCTCTACTATGGTCGTCTCTCTCTCAATAAAACTCGAAGTAAATTATAGTTTTAAAGAAACTAGAAAACTAGCTGTTAGTAAAGCACCAAAAAGTACAAAATAATGTAATTTTTGTTACGATAAAGGCATTCTATCCTGCACATTAAACGAAAAAATATAATTTTTTTTTCAATACATTAGGTGTATTTAACCACTTAATATTCAATAACTATGCCAAAAAGTGTGGGGCGTTTTGTCGAAATTAATTAAAAGAACATACTTATCAAAGAAACCTAACCAAAAAGCGCCCAACGTTTTTTGGCAGAGTCATTGAAATTAAGTTTATTAAATGCACCTAATGTATTGAACACAAATTTATATTTTTGTGTGGTCAAGGAAAACATATATATTGAAACAAAATATTTTAAGTAAATTACAATTTTGTAATTTTTAGTGCGTTACTGACAATCGCATGTTTTCTAGTTTTTTTAAAACTTAAAATTTATTTTTTACTTTTTAGTTTTAAAATATCTTTAACATGTTACCAATACTATGTACTGGACATGTCAAAGCAAACCAAATGAGTCAAAACTCCTAGGGTATACTAGCTCATACCATCGGTCGGATCTGATTTTTTTTTCAGCAAATATTAATAAGTATATCACATTATTGTAAAAAATAAGGCTTGTTGGAATTAAAAAATAAATTCAGTTTCCCGCACCCCCGGCAAATTGGGAAGAAGATTTAGAAATGTATTATGATCAGACAGAACCCAATAATATATCTGAAAAGAACGGTTCTTATTTTCCCGAAAGTGAAGAAAAAGCACTACATTTAATCGAATAAGCTGAATTAAATGATCTAGTTCGGGATCTCACTTGTCCAAAAAGCATGCTGAACTATTAGGTTCAACATTACAACAGTGGAATTTACTAGCCACTGGAACCAAAGTTACAATGTTTAAGAATCGTAACCAAGAGCTATCCTCGTTTTTTACTATGCATAATAAGAGGTGTTTGGATTAACCCAAATAGTGTTATGGGAAAATTAGGCTTTGCACATAACCCGGACGAATGGCGCTTATTTATATATTCTTCTAAAATAAGTTTAAAAGCAGTTCTGCTCCATAATCGCAATAAAAGACCCTCTATTCCTCTTGGGCATGCAGTTGACATGACGGAAACATACGAAAGTCACTTATTCTAAATGCAATGACCTCTGATACCTATAAATGGCAGATCTGTGCATGGTAACCTAAAATGGAATGGGACAGTAGAGCAACACAGAGCCATTACTAAGTAAAATAATGGATCCAAAGATCAATTTATTCCAGGCCAAGCTAACGTAAAGAATATACATCTTGTTGATCCTAAAAAAGTTCTGTTACATCCGTTACATATTAAACTGGGATTGAAGAAAAATTTAGTATAAACATTAGATAAAGGAGATGCGTTTACATACCTTAAACAAATTTTTCCTAATCTAAGTGATGCTAAGCTTAGGGAAGGAATACTTGTTTGACCGCATATTATAAACATACTAAGGGATGAAAAGTTTGGTAAAAAATTAAGTGATGTTGAATTAGCTGCGTGAAGGTGTTTTAAAACAATTGTTTCGGAGTTTTTAGGAAACAAAAAAAGCTGAAAACCACGAACTATTTGAAAACTACTGCAAAATGGGCTATCACATGTTTCTTAAAATACACTTTTTGCACTCCCAATTAAATTTTTTCCCGAAAGTTGGGTGCTGTGTGACCAGCATGGAGAAAGGTTCTACCATCAAGATATACTAACAACGAAGCAACGTTACCAAGGCAGCTCGGATCCAGCAATGATGAGGGATTATTATTGGTTTCTTATGAGAGAAAGCGATCCGGAATATAAACGAAAGTCGGTATCTATAAAAGACTTACTATAAATGTACTTTCATGTGTATTTTTGCAAATAAAACCTGTTATTCTTAGAATATCTTGATTTTCTTTCTTAATTTGAACTTATATATAAAAATATATAAAAAACATTTTAGAATAAAATAAAAATAATTGATATAATATATAACTCAAAATCTATATGTGGTGGACAATTTTGGTTGTTGAATTCGTAATGGGGATTTAAATCTCCCCAGTACAGCCATAATAACATCAGTCATAATTTTTTTTCGTATTTGCTAACTAGTGATATTGTATTGTCATCCGATTTATACACACTTGTAAAATTTCAACTCGATACGACAATTAGAAGTAGGTTAAAATCGACTTCCTAGATTTGTTTACAGGCATAGTTAGTTGCATACAAGTGCAGCTAATAAAAACGTGGCAAAACAGTTTTTTCCTAATTTAACATTAAAAGAAAATCGCTAAAAAGTAAAAAATATTTTATTTATTCGTTAAATATAGACACTTTGAAATCGACGCCCAAAGCAGCCTCACCCAGCCTTTATAAAACATAGTTGATGTATTTTATATTACATTACATATAAACCAAATATATAGCTAGCCTTATATATTTTAAATGCACGAATCACTTGCCCTCAGGGCCCCTTTGTGGAACTGCGGAAGCGCAAACTGCTATTTCCATCCAATCGCTGAGCCCAAAGTCAAATGGCAATATTGACTTCTTATAGGACATTTATAAATGTTTAAACAGACCAATAGAGAATTCGCATTCCGACACATGTGCAGAAATATTTTGGGGGCCTTGCAACTGTTGGCTAGGTTCGGTTAGGTTAGGTAAACTAAAATGTAAACTATAAAACAACTCCAACCCTAACAGCGACCAAATTAACTCGGTAGTTCGACTTCAAAATAGTGACGCGACTCTCTCTAAATAACATATTAAAATCTGTATTAGGTTAGTAAGTTTAAGGTTATTAGTGAGCATAGGTAATACGTGTATGTATATTTTTGATATATATTATTACAGATTAGTCATTATTTATTTGGGCGCCGACTTTAAAATCTCTATAGTTAAGGAATAAATAAAATATCTTTTACTTTTCAGCGATTTTTTTTGAAGCCGGTTCTATTTTTTTTTAAATATTTTATTTCTCACTTTTTAGTGATGCTTTTTCTTAGTTGGGAACTACGTTAGATAAGGCTGTAATTGAACTTGGCAAAAAAAATGCCAAATAATGTTTTCATTTTTCGAAAATGTCAAGTAAAATACTAGATTTTGAGGTTGCACGTTTTCATAGTCACCCTGTATACATAAAATTACATAACGGGATAGCAAAAGAGATACCTTTTAGCAAATGAGGTTGTATGTTTATTACACACCTTAACACTTTAGTTTGGAAAGGTTATTTAAAAAAATGTAAATTTAATTATTTTATCGCCTTTGCAGGTCGAATTGAGAACCTCCTCCTTTTTTGAAGTCGGTTAAAAAGGTAAAAAATATATAATTCTTATGGGATTAATCTAGTATTTTATTATTTTTAAAATGTTTATAAACGGTCAAAATTAGAAAAAATCTTGTATGAAACACGTTGCGAAATGATATTTTGTACGCTCGTAGAAACTCACTCGTTATACAAAATATCACTTTTCGTTAACTGGTTACATAAATAGGTATTTCGAAACGCCGAAGGGTATTTTTTCTGAATATACATATATATTACCTAATATGGCTAGACAAAAAGCCTGTTCTATTTTAAACACCTACTGGAGTTAATAGCTCGGAAACCATTAAGACCTTTTAAATGTGCTTTTGCACTCAACTCACACATGTCACTGTTTTACTGTGATACTGTTGTAGCAACTTAAACCGAGGTTTTTATACATTTTTTCCCAAAGCACTTTAAACTTCTGTAACTTACTTTTTATTTAGATATTATATGGCCAGTCAATACCAACGTATTTTGTTTTCTTAGTAATCCCGTTTTATTGAAATACATAAATTTACTCGGTAGTTCGACTTCAAAATAGTGATGTGACCCCCTCTGAATAACATATTAAAATCTGTATTAGATTAGTAAGTTTAAGGGTACTGGTGAGTATAGGAAAATACGTGTATGTATATTTATATTTATAAGTCGGTTCTATTTTTTTTTAATATTTTATTTCTCACTTTTTAGTGATGATTTTTTTTTAGTTGGACAGTCACTGTACATAAATTACCGGAAACTACGTTAGATAAGGCTGCAATTGACCTTGGCACAAAAAATTCCAAAGGCCAGGAACGTTACTCTAAGCCGCGTCAGGACCTTATCGTATTTAGAACAAAATAATGTTGATAAAAACCTCATGATAAAAGATCACTTAGAAATCAACGATTGAGGGAACTCCTATAAGAAATATAATAACGTGATCTTGCCTCTCAAGGACTTTGTAAATAAAATAATTTAATATTAATATCAGAGCTGTTTATTTAGTCAATTTTTGTATAGTGTCATTTCATATAAATTACTGCTACAGGTTTCTTTTACCATCACCAGTATACAAACTAAAACTTATAATGAGGTTAGTAGGTTAATAACGTTTTATTCATACCGAGTGTTCAATTTTCGAAAATGTCAAGTAAAATACTAGATTTTGAGGTTGTATGTTTTCATGGTATACAGGGTTTTCCCGTATATTTTTCTACCCACCTAGAGAGTTTTTTTGAATAGATACGGAAATGTCGTAAATACAAAAGTTGTTGGGTTTTTTATGCAGATTTAGAATATTATATCATAAGTGCAAAAATATTATTGGAAATGTCAAATGTTGACAGGTTGTCAGTGTTTTTATATGAAACACCCTGTATATTAAATTATATTCTTGAAGATCTAATTTCAAATATAGATACCTTTAATATATTGTGTCAATTAGTTTTGGATATATAAGCGTTTTAACATTAAAGAAATGGTAAGGTAATTTGCGCTAAAACATAGAGAGCCATGGTCAAGACAATTGCAATGAACGACGCCTTTTTGACGTTTACCGGTCAGAAGCAATTATTTAGGAACATTTTTAATATCTAATAAGTTGGACGGTGGGTTATTCGAAAGAAGAGAAACTTGGCATGATAGAATTATTTTATTTATATGGTAAAAATGCATCGATAGCTCGTAACGAATATAATAGACGGTTTCCAGATAGACCAACACCGACTTGTAGGACAATATTAAACATCGCTAAACAGTTGAATGAAAAAAAACACTTAAGCGAAAAGTTAGAATAGTGGAAAAAAACGCTGAAGAAGATTTAAATATTTTATTATATTTTGAAGGTAATTTTGAAACTTTTGTATTAAAATAATTTATTTATCTTATTTATTCTTGTTTTAGAAAATCTTGAGAGCTCAATTTCCTATGCAGCCACTTTTTTTAACAAATCATGGCATAAAATGCACTCAGTTCTAAAACATTATAAATATAAGCCATATAAGTTTTTACCTACTCAAGAATTAACCGATCAAAATAGAGTAGACCGATTACACTTCTGCCAAGAAATAGAGAGACGTGTTATGATGAACCAACTAAATCTGTCAAACATAATTTTCACTGACGAGGCAACATTTACCACTGGAGGCATGTTTAACCGGAAAAATAAGCATTTTTGGTTAAAAGA
The DNA here is from genome assembly GCA_030620095.1 of Kuschelorhynchus macadamiae. Lineage (NCBI taxonomy): Eukaryota > Metazoa > Arthropoda > Insecta > Coleoptera > Curculionidae > Kuschelorhynchus > Kuschelorhynchus macadamiae. Next base: position 559,062 of record JAUTXW010003751.1, read on the forward strand.
AAACCCGCGAGCTCTTCAGGCGGTCAACATTCAGGGAAAAAGATCCCTACATGTCTGGTGTGGCCTTCTTAACAATCATGTTATTGGACCCATATTTTTAAATGGGAATTTAATCGGACAAAGGTATCAGGAGTTATTAGAAAACGAAATCGAGGGGCATTTAGAACAACTACCGATTAATTCATATCTTAATTTGATATGACAACAAGATGGTGCCCCTCCTCATAATATCCAGCCGGTCACCAATTTTTTAAATGACAGGTATCCATTTTAGATTGGACGACATGGACCATTAACTTAACTTTTCGCTTAAGTGTTTTTCTTTCATTCAATTGTTTAACGATGTTTAATATTATGCTACGAGTCGGTGTTGGTCTATCTGAAAGCCGTCTATGATATTCGTTACGACCTATCGATGCATTTTTACCATGTAAATAAAATAATTCTATCATGTCGAGTTTCTCTTCTTCCGAATAACCCATCGTCCAACGTATTAGATATTAAAAATGCTCGTAAATAGATACTTCTGACCGGTAAACGTCAAAAAGGCGTCGTGCATTGCAATTGTCTTGACCATGGCTTCGCGCAAATTACCTTACCATTTCTTTAATGTTTAAACGCTTATATATCCAAAACTAATTGACAGAATATATTAAAAGTATATATATTTGAAATTAGAAAAAAAAAGATCTTCAAGAATATCATTTAATATACAGGGTATTTCATTTAAAAAAAACTGACCTGTCAAAATTTGACATTTCCAATAATATTTTTGGACTAATGATATAACATTCTAAATCTTCATAAGAAACCCAACAACATTTATATTTACGACATATCCGTATCTATTCGAATAAACTTTCTAGGTGGGTGGAAAAATATACGGGAAAACCCTGTACATAAAATTACACAAATGAGGTTGAACCACCAGAGAAACGTTCTCTGCAATTTGGCGTTTGACTCATCAAAATCGGCCACACCGTTTAGACAATATGCGCGAACAAACATCGGTTAAAAAAGTAAAAAATATATAAATCTGATGGGATTACTGTTATATTTTATTATTTTTAAAATGATTATAAATTGCCAAAATAAAAAAAAATCTTGTATGAAACACGATGGGAAACGATATTTTGTGTAATTCTTGTTAGTTTTCGATAAGCTCGTACGGAAGAAATTCACTCGTTACATAAATAGCTATTTCGAAACACCGATGAGTATTTTTTCTGAATATACATATATATTACCTAATATGGCTAGACAAAAAGCCTGTTCTATTTTAAACACCTACGGGAATTAATAGCTAGGAAACCATTGAGACCTTTTAAATGCGCTTTTGTTCTCAACTCACACATGTCACTTTTTTACTGTGATACTGTTGTAGCAACTTAAACCGAAGTTTTTATACATTTTTTCCCAAACCACTTTAAACTTCCGTAACTTACTTTTTATTTAAATATTATATGGCCAATCAATACCAACGTGTTTTGTTTTCTTAGTAATCCCGTTTTACTGAAATACAGGGTGATTCAAAAAATGTGCTCTCGCTAGTTTCTGACATATACTTGGGCTGTAACCCTAGCAGCGGCCAAATTTACTCGGTAGTTCGACTTCAAAATAGTGATGTGACCCTATCTGAATAACATATTAAAATCTGTATTAGATTAGTAAGTTTAAGGGTACTAGTGAGTACAGGAAAATACGTGTATGTATATTTATATTTATAAGTCGGTTCTATTTTTTTTTTATATTTTATTTCTCACTTTTTATTGATGATTTTTTTTTTAGTAGAACAGTCACTGTACATAAATTACCGGAATAACGTTCTTAACAAACCTCATGATAAAAGATCACTTAGAAATCTTAGTGATCTTGCCTCTAAAGGAGTTTGTAAATAAAATAATTTAATATTAATATCAGAGCTGTTTACTTAGTTAATTTTTGTATAGTGTCATTTCATATAAATTACTGCCACAGGTTCCTTTTACCACCACCAGTATACATACTAAAAATTGTATAATCGGTTAATAACATTTTATTCATACCGAGTGTTCATTTTTTTAAAATGTCCAATAAAGTACTAGATGTTGAGGTTGTACGCTTCACTTGTCGGACTTCCACTTGTCTTATTTAAATAATTCGCAACGTTGTAACACGTGTCTTGATAACGGTTGAAGAAGTATGGCGATCGAAACGTTGTGAATGATTTAAATTAAAAAGGAAGAATTTTAATAGGAACGTTCCATTGCCTTTAGGCAGACTAGACATACATTTTCTTGCCCGAACACTTACTATTTGAATGTGATGTGGCAATTCTTCACAATGACTGGTGTCTTGTAGACAAGGTGCTAATGCCCCGACAGATCATAATCCATCAAAATCAGGTATGGGGATCGTGGAGGCCATGCTACTGAGCAACAGCGAATATCCATCGATGACATATTATGTTCCCGAAATGTACTCCCCAACCAATATAAGCTGCAAAAGACGCCGGTTCCCCACCATATTGAAACCACAATCTAGTTTTTCCTCAAATATGGAAATTTATAATTTCCTTTATTGTAAATGGTGCTTCGTCACTAAAAACAACTTATTTGAAAGCCAGTGACTAAATTCTCGTCTAGGCCCAAAACATCTGGGTATTTGTGTTCTTCAACTTGTGTTGAGCGATATGTTTCAATATTTGCTCTTTCAAAAGCTGTGTACAGTCGTTAGAAACGATTGTCGTACTTGTAATGGATTTACGTTCCACTGTACTGATAACAACCGGAACAGTTCGTCAGTAATTCTTACGCTCAGAATTAAGTTTTAAAGGTTTTAGAGTGCTGAAAGGTCCGAAAATATGTTTTAATAATATTTTTGCAAGGTCTAAACTAATAATATAGCCTATGAGTTAAAAGAGCGAACGTGTAATTGACATGAGTCACTTTGAAGGCAACAACTGCTAAAACACAATTCTCCAACTTTAAGAACTAAGAACGCAATAAAAGCTAAGGACTTCGAAAATGTGAAAATTTTAACAATATTACGAAAAACCAATGCAAAAATCACTTTTGATTTGCAAGGACTAACTAATAATATAACATGGGACATATGAGACATTTTGAAGACAACAGCTGCTAAAACTGAATCCTTCCACTTGAAGAACTAAGAAGAAAAAAAGAGCTAAGCATTTCGAAAAAGCGAATATTTTAACAATATTACGACAATACAATGCATGTAAAAACCATTTTTGAAATTCGGAATTGACAGTATCTAATACTTTGATAAATAAAAGGCAATACCACAATCTAATTTTTTTATTCGATCTAGGTCATGGCATAGACTGAAAAATTGAAATGGTTAACAAAATCAATTTTTTAGGATTCGTGAGCTGTGATTTAATTTAGTTCGGTACATAGTCATTTAGTAACACATAGTATATACTGTCTTCAAAAGTTTTATTGGGCGCCATTTTGCTCCACCATATTGGCTATGTACCAATATTTTACCAGTTTCTACCTATGCCACACTTGATTTTTGAATATAATTTAAAATAAATTAAATAAGCAATTTTTTACTCCGATTTTTTTTAAATTTCATTAGACCCCCATTTTGTTTCGTCCAATATATCATATCTATTTCTTGTGCAAACATTGAAACAGTCCATTGAAAGAGGTTTTTTACATCATCTTTTAAATAGTTTATTTCGCCGTCATTTTATTCCTGCATCTTGAACTCGTACTACAATTATTACCAGTTTATTTCTATATCATACTAATTCTTAAACGAAATTTGAAATAAAGCTATTAAGCAGTTTTTTAAGGCTTATTTTTTAAATTTTATTAGGCATCATTTTATTTTACCGTCTTGAATTCGTACGAAAAGTTACTAGCTCATTTTAATACTTAAATAATATTTGAGGTAAATTGGATAATTAGGCCACCATTTTGTTCCGCCATATTGGATTTTTATCAAAATATTATCAATATGACCCAAATTTTCCACGAAAATGTTAAGTCAATTGGGTCAGTTTTCCAACATGTCGCCAACTTACAAAAAGATAGACCGATGGAATTGAGAAACATGTTTTTTGCCATCTAGGGACACTAAAACGTGAAGATCCCGGGAGTGTGATTTTTTTTGGAACACAAACATTTTATTTCGCCGCCATTTTATGCCACCATTATGAATTCGAACCACAATTTTATCAGCATGTCTATATCACACTTAATATTTGCACGAAAATTGAAAATAATTTGGGATAATTTTTGAAATATTTTATTATGCCGTCATTTTGATTCACCATCTTGGATTTATACTAAAATTTTACCAGTTCATTCCTGCAGAAAATTGATGTTTGTGCAAAAATTCATATAAATTGGATAAGTAGTTTTTAATAATATTTTTTTTTAACAATTTACTAGTCCGTCATATTGTTTGGCCATCTAATTTTGTGCAAAATGTTTTGTGAATTGCATAATTAGTTTTTAGTAATGATTTTTTTAACATTTCACTAGGCCGTCATTTGTAACCCTTTAACAATGTATTAACTTTTATTTTTTGTTTCATTACAGAATTGAAATCAAATATATCTGGGTATGCGCCAACGTTTAAATGAAGATTCTTTGTACGAAAATAAGACGAAAAGTTCATATGAACATGGGTCCGCAGATGTTTAAAATTTAAAAACAAATGACTATTTAGTTATACCGAAACAATAAAGAGTTATATGAATAAGAGTTGGGACAATCTCATAAGTATCGAAGGGCTATATTTTTAAAGTATTCAGCAGTTTTTACTTTTACCACGAGTTACCGTCTTAAAAAAATGGTACGCCAACTATTTTTATAAAAACTACTTGCTGGAAAAAAAAAATGCCTGTTAGTATTTTGTGATCGATAAGTCGTTTTCGAGAAAAAAACACACTCTATTGTGATCCATGCCTCATATTTATTAAAACTTTTTTTCTTGGAATGATCCAAGGAATCACTTTTGTAGAGTCTTGAGCAATCCAACTAAAGTGGGTGCCACAGGCGTGCATCAAAATAGATTTTTTTTCTCGAAAACGACTTGTCATATCATAAAATACTGAGAAACATTTTCTTTTGTATTCTTACCTGCCCTAAAAGATAAAGCTAGTAGTTCTTTTTTTAAATGAGTGACGTACCATTTTTTTATTAAGAAAGTCAGAGATGGTTACCCTTACCTATGTCCATGATTGAAGTGAAAACTGCTGAATACTGTAAAAATATAGCCTTTAAATACCCTTGAGATTGTACCAAATTGTAATCAATTAACCCTTACTATTTCGGAATTACTAAAGAAATGATACTTTTTTGTAAAACTAACACCCTGTATCTCGAAAAACAAACATCTGCATACTCATATTTATAAGAACTTTTCCCGAGCTTTAAACAATGTTTTTTAAAACACCCATTAATAGATTTTAAACTGTAAAGAAACTAAAGCGAACGATGAAATTTAAAAAATACATGTATAAACTAAGTCCTTATTCTTAAAAATATTATTTACATACGATATTTAAAAGGCGCCAAAATATTTCCGGCACGCTGGTGCCGATAATCCTTGAGCGGGCTCTGGATGAACTAAGGATATATAGACAATTTTGCTTAAAAAGTGGCATTTAGTTAATGAATTAATCCCCGCAATTTCGGGACAGTATCTCAATTCATATGACATTTAACATGTGATAATAAAACCATCATTAGAGAATATGCTTCTGCTTGTACTGTACAAAAACTACATATGCAGGTGCGAATGTCTTCAACACGACATTCTATGATACTTTGCAGGCGTAAAAAAGTCATAGCGAACGCCTATAGGGGATATTTCAAATGACATCAAAAAATATTTTAATCAGTTTACACTTCAGTCTTTCCCTATACTTGGAAATATATTCCAAGTCGTAATACAACGTGTTTCTCATTTTCGAACTTTCATTAAATTATACCGACTTCAGCTATGAGAGGAAAGCTAGGGTGTCAGAACTCTGCAGCTCTGCCTAAAACATAATGCCTTACAAAAGCAAATGACTTTGATATAAGGGTGCGAATCCGTGATTCCGTGATGTACAAATATACCTCTATTTACTATTCTTATTTAGAGATGAAAGCAACTTAAACTATACGTCCCATATACCTATAAAAATATCTTTACAAGGAAAGTTTATAAATATGACGTTAACCTACATATAGATTCGAAATATGTAGTCCATTTTTTAAATAACTAACAATAAACACAATGTAAGTCCGCCATGTAAGTTTTTTTTATACTTATGGATGGATTGTTCTAACAAAAAAGTAAAAGGGCTTATGACTACACTTCTATAAAAAGTTTTGGTACACCACAATTTATTTTAAATGTGCTGGCATTTTTAGAGTTGGAAAAGCAGTAGCTTAGAGAAGGGTTACCAATTGATTACAATAATGTACTAACGAGGGCGTCGGAGGCATTAAAAGTAAGTCAAGCTACTTTGGCTCACATTAAAAAAAAAATTGAGTTCAATCAGACGAAACATTCAAGCAACATATCAAACAAAATAACGAAATACAGAACCAAAATTTCTGATTTTATGACGAATAAAATTATGGATACAATTTATATGATGCATGTTAAAAAGCAAAACGTTACAATGGCCAGTTTACACAAAAAGTTAAATGAAGATCTCAACGGATTTTTTAATTATTCCCTTTCTTATCTGCAAAATTTGGTGCCGTAGTAGAGCATTCAGATGAAGGAAAACTAGAAAATATTTAATGGAATTAATATTCTTCCAGTGTTAAACTTCCATTTTTCTAATTTGATACAACATTACGTTGTTATTATAGCCAAAATGACCTCTTTGAACTGCTCCTATATATCATCTCAAATATTGAAAAAACGCTGAGATATTCACTTAACTTCTTACGTAAACTAGACATTTTTAACATATTTCTCCTAAACATATATCATATAAATTGTATCCCTCATTTTATTCTTCATAAAATTAGAAATTTTGGTTCTGTATTTCCTTGTTTTTTCTGATATGTTGACTTCTTAAACTATTTTTCATGTAATTGTACGTTTGATTTTTGTGCAAAATTTGAAGTAAATTGTATAATTTGTTTCTTAGTAATAATTCTTTTAATATTAGGCTATCGGATTTTTTCCAAAACATTACCAGGACATCCCCACATGATCCTTAATTTTTTACCAAAATTTGAAATCAATAAGGGAAGTAGTTTTTAGCTACGCCGCGAACTGACGACAGACCAATGGAATTGAGAAAACATTTTTTGGCGTCTACAAGCGGTAAAACGTAAAGAAATGTAAAACCTGGATTTTTTTCACGATTACAAACATTTCATTGGGCCGCCATTTTGTTGCGCCAACTTGAATTCATAGCACAGTTTTACCAGTCCATCTCTAGACTACGATAAATTCTTGCTCAAAATTCAAATATTTATTAATTTCCCATTTTGTTTCGCCATCTTGAATTCGTACCAACATTTCACCAGTGGTCAATGTTCATGTGGATCAATAGTTTTTCAGTAAGAAAGTCTATTTTGGATATTGGATTTTTACCAAAATGTTACCAGGTCATCTCCATATAACGTTCAATTTTTGACCAAAATTTGAAGTCAATCGGGTAAGTAATCGACAGACAGACCAACGAAATTGAGAAAAAATATTTTCCGCCATCTAGGGACCTTGAAACGTAGATATGAAAAAAATCTCGGAGGGTAATTTTTTCACGATTACAATACTTCCTTTTTACAAGGGAAGTAGAGTAAAAAGGATTTATACCTTTGTTGTTAAAATGTTCAATATAAAATTAACTGAGATTTTTATGAAAAATTAAAATTTATTTTCGAAAAAACAACTGAACATAAAAAATATAAAAGATAGATAATATAACAACCAATTTTAAATGAAATGGCCGAAAGTTCACCTCAGTTTTAGAACCTACGAAAAAAAATTAGGCAATTTTATATAACATGTTCAATGTAAAATTGTAATCGTTTTCGAGATAGCTAAGATAAATATCCAATTTTTCTTAAATTCAAACATACGTAATAAACAATCGATATCTAGTAGAAAGAAAAGAAGCTTATACTTCTGTCCTAATTTTTTATAGTCTCTCCAAAAGTAATAACGTGTATATATATATATATATATATATATATATATAAACATATGTTACGAACAAAGCCCGAAATTATACAAAGTTGACAATGTACAGACATTTTTGTACAAAGTCGGCATTGCACACCTCAACCATACAAAGTACAAAAGTTATTTGTTTTGACGTACTTTGTCCGACGTTGCCTGTACAAAGTCAGCATTGTACAGGTCTATCTGTGCAAAGTTGTTTTTATCAACAACTGAAGAAGTGAGGTTATAGTTTCGCTGCTTTCCCAGTTTAAATAAAACGTCGCGCTACGTTTCAAAATGAATGAAGAGTTATTTAACTTAAAAATTAATGAATTACATGTTGGTGTAAATAGTTTTATTATTAAAACAGAGCAACATTATAATAGGCTGTTTAATGAAGTACTGACTGCCAAAAACCGCCCAAAAAAAAAACATCAACAGATTACAGGGGGCTTAAACGTTATGATGTGCAAATCAGGTGAGAATAACGTAAAATATTACGTTCATAATTTGGAATTGTTTAATATAAGTAAAAACGCTCATGTGGAAACTGGGCACGGTGGAATTCATAAACTAGAACATAATTTAAAACAAAAATATGTCAACATAACAAGAGATATTACTTTGTTGCGCCAACTTGAATTCATAGCACAGTTTTACCAGTCCATCTCTAGACTACGATAAATTCTTGCTCAAAATTCAAATATTTATTAATTTCCCATTTTGTTTCGCCATCTTGAATTCGTACCAACATTTCACCAGTGGTCAATGTTCATGTGGATCAATAGTTTTTCAGTAAGAAAGTCTATTTTGGATATTGGATTTTTACCAAAATGTTACCAGGTCATCTCCATATAACGTTCAATTTTTGACCAAAATTTGAAGTCAATCGGGTAAGTAATCGACAGACAGACCAACGAAATTGAGAAAAAATATTTTCCGCCATCTAGGGACCTTGAAACGTAGATATGAAAAAAATCTCGGAGGGTAATTTTTTCACGATTACAATACTTCCTTTTTACAAGGGAAGTAGAGTAAAAAGGATTTATACCTTTGTTGTTAAAATGTTCAATATAAAATTAACTGAGATTTTTATGAAAAATTAAAATTTATTTTCGAAAAAACAACTGAACATAAAAAATATAAAAGATAGATAATATAACAACCAATTTTAAATGAAATGGCCGAAAGTTCACCTCAGTTTTAGAACCTACGAAAAAAAATTAGGCAATTTTATATAACATGTTCAATGTAAAATTGTAATCGTTTTCGAGATAGCTAAGATAAATATCCAATTTTTCTTAAATTCAAACATACGTAATAAACAATCGATATCTAGTAGAAAGAAAAGAAGCTTATACTTCTGTCCTAATTTTTTATAGTCTCTCCAAAAGTAATAACGTATATATATATATATATATATATATATATATATATATATATATATATATATATATATATATAAACATATGTTACGAACAACGCCCGAAATTATACAAAGTTGACAATGTACAGACATTTTTGTACAAAGTCGGCATTGCACACCTCAACCATACAAAGTACGAAAGTTATTTGTTTTGACGTACTTTGTCCGACGTTGCCTGTACAAAGTCAGCATTGTACAGGTCTATCTGTGCAAAGTTGTTTTTATCAACAACTGAAGAAGTGAGGTTATAGTTTCGCTGCTTTCCCAGTTTAAATAAAACGTCGCGCTACGTTTCAAAATGAATGAAGAGTTATTTAACTTAAAAATTAATGAATTACATGTTGGTGTAAATAGTTTTATTATTAAAACAAAGCAACATTGTTTAATGAAGTACTGACTGCCAAAAACCGCCCAAAAAAAAAACATCAACAGATTACAGGGGGCTTAAACGTTATGATGTGCAAATCAGGTGAGAATAACGTAAAATATTACGTTCATAATTTGGAATTGTTTAATATAAGTAAAAACGCTCATGTGGAAACTGGGCACGGTGGAATTCATAAACTAGAACATAATTTAAAACAAAAATATGTCAACATAACAAGAGATATTACTAAAATTTTCCTGGATAATTGTCAGTCATGTTTAAAGAAGCGAGTGCATCCCAAAAAGGGCATAGTTGCCAAACCTATGGTTTTTAATGAGGTAAACTTACGAGCACAGGTTGACTTAATTGACTTTCAAACGTGTCCAGACGGGGAATACAAATTTATATTAAACTATCAAGCTCACTTAAGCAAATTCGTAACTCTTCGTCCAATAAAAAGTAAAAGAGCTGCTGAAGTGGCATACCATCTTGTGGACATATTCTGTTTATTTGGCGCTCCATCAGTGTTGCAGTCCGATAATGGAAGAGAGTTTGTAAATAGCGTAATCGAAGAACTAAAATATATTTGGCCAGAATTAAAAATTGTACATGGGAAGCCTCGACATTCCCAAAGTCAGGGTAGTGTAGAGAGGGCGAACCGCGATGTAGAAGATATAATTGTAGCATGGATGGAGGACAATAAATCAAAAAAATGGAGCGAAGGGTTGCGCTTCTGTCAATTTCAAAAAAACAACAGTTTCCACTCCGGCATTAAACAAACATCGTTTGAAGTTATGTTTGGAAGAAAAGCTAAACTAGGCTTAGCATCAAGCAGCCTACCTAAATCAGTTGTTGAAAACTTAACTACGGAAGAAGAAATGGAAACAGTTTTTGGTTCGTTAGAAATTGTACACAAAACTCAAGAGAATACTGTCGAGAATAATGGTACTGACAACGAGAAAGAAAATGATATTGTACTTGAAAAACGTCAACCAGACGATTTAAATGAAAATAATCCAGTAATTGTAGTGCACGTCTATAAACAAGTAGATAACGTTAGTTGTGAGATTATTGAAACAGATCACCAGCCAAATGAAGAGTTAGTTATAACAACTGACCAAGAAAATCTAGAAAATGTTTCTGCGACTGAATCGACAGCACGATTTTTGACATTAAAAATAGTATTTCAGAAATCCAAAAATTAGCTATAGCTGGATTACATGAGCAAGCGAAACGAATGAAAATAGGAAGCGAAAAAAGATACCCACCTATAGAAAAAGGTTCAAATGTTACTGTACCGATTCCAGCTTTAGATAGAGGTAGGTAAATATTTAATTTTTTCTAGAGTTGCTTTGAAAGGTGCCAGTGCCAATATGGCACAGGTAGCACACCTTGAAAAACTTCCATTGCACACATCGCAAGCAATTTTTCACAGAGTCAATATTTTCGGCATGAAAGTTCCGTCAGTGTGCCTATTCTCAAATGCAAAGTGACATTTTAAATTAATTGTTGGTTAATTTTGACCTTGAAGTTTTGTTTTGGTATAATAGAAATTTGAGTTCATTATTATTTTACGTCATACAGCTGTAGAAAAAGTATAGTGTGCAGCACCTCTGAAAATGGCTTCTTTCACACTAGTATGACGGTGGACCGAGCCGAATGCGAATTCCACAAGTCGTATGAGTATGAAAAAGCTGAAAACTTGTTGCATAATATACTATTACTTAGCTTTAATTTTCGTTTTATTTGTTTAAGGTAAGGGTGATTTAAGAAATCTAATTGGCGGGGTTATGGAAGTCACTACGGATGGTTACTACAAAATTGGAACATCTAGTGGAGTCTTGCCTCAATTATATTCTAGAAACCAAATTGCAGAATGCAAATCAAATCATGTAATTTCCATTGAAGAAGTTCCAGAAGATAGATGCACTTTACGAACAGCTAGTAATGGTCAATCTAAATTCAGAGGACAAGGATTCACAAGATGTAACTGTGCCAGGAAATGTACTGATAGAAAATGCCATTGCCGAAGAAAAAAATTAAAATGCAATTCAAAATGTCACAAAGCTTTGGATTGTACCAATAAATAAAAATAAACTGTATTAAAGGATAATACGGCGTTTTGCATATCCCAATCAATACCAATTTACTATTAAATCGAGCTTTGTACGAATGCATCTGTACAATGTTAACATTGTACACTCAACACCGAACAAAGTGCGTTAAAATGAATAAATTCGGGAATTTGTACGAATGAGGTGTGCAATACCGACTTTGACAAAAATATCTGTGCATTGTCAACTTTGTATAATATTGTTCGTAACATATATATATATATATATATATATATATATATATATATATATATATTAATACATAAATAAAATAACAGAGCTCATATTAACATAAGGATAATATTGTAAGTAGGCCTTGAAATATTTATCAGATATTTTATATCATTATGCTATTTGTTTATTCATTAATATTTTTTTTGTAATCGTTGGAGGGATGGAGAGATTATAAAATAGTAAGATAGAAACGTGGGCTTTATTTCCTTCTATTAAGTATGGATTTTTCATAAGGCGTGTTTGAAGTTAAGAAAAACATAAAAATAATACAGTTCATAATAACATTTTGATAAATATTTTAAGTACGATTTTTGATATTTATCAAAATGCTAATATGCTTTTTATTTATTCATTAACACAGTTTTTTGTAATCGTTTGAGAGATGGATAGATTATAGAATAGTAAGATAGGAACGTGAGCTTCATTTCTTTCTATTAAGTATAAATTTTTCATAAAGCTGTTAAGAAAATTTGGATATTTTACCTTAAATATCTCGAAAAGTTCTTTGATAAACAGTTACTTAAATTTAAAGATCATCATAAACGTATACCTTCCTTATAGAAAAACAAATAGACATAAGTAAGTATAAAATATTAGACTAACTTATTACTACATATTAGTTGTATTTTCTATGTGGAAGTAAATTTAGTTTTACAATATATCCAAATGTGAACGGTATGCATTATAATTTTGACACATACGAAAAACTAGCGATTGTATTAAAATATTAATTTTGGGTTGATAAAAAACAAATTTGTATCGTGTATTTGTGGATCTAGGAAACTTTAAAAAAATGAGCTGAGAATATCAAAGTTATCGATACTATTATTTAATAAATTGTATAAATGCATAACTACGCTATTCTTCAGCGGTGTTTTTTATCAACTATACTATAACATAGAACACAATATAAATTTTGACTTTTTTTTTTCGATAATTCAAAAACATTTAGTAAAACACATATATTTTTTTTATTTGATGCTCAATTGTTTTATCAAATATACATTTAAATTCTTCAAAAAATTCCTAGTTCCTTTAATATTTAACAGTTTTTCTGTCTTATCTAGATCAGCCTGTACAATGACAGTAAAATCAATTTCAAATAACATGTAACAGAAATTTTGAATGTATGTGTACGCCCCTGGAAGGTGCAAGCAACCACACAAGCCCTAAGAAGTCGGTGGCGAGTATAGGGTGCCGCACCTCCGAAAGAGCAGCCCAGGGCCCCGTCGTCCAGTTCTCGACCCGAGACAACAACATCCCGGGGCAATTTCGGCAAACACCGACAAACGGAGCACCGCTTCTTGGAAGGACTTTCTGTTAGAATTTAGAGTCAAAAGACGCGGGAACTGAGAAAAGAAACTGTGATCTCCGAAGCACCATACACGGAATACGAAATGCCTATAACTTCTTAAGGCACAAAAGAGTATCAATCTTGTTAAAGGCGCGTCTATTCACGAGTCGCTTTGGGCAGGATGCTTGTCGAATACATTGTCACTGGACACTAACTTTATATTTTCTCGGTCATATATCGAAATAATTCTTGTGAATACATTTTTTTTCTTTTAATTCATCGGAAATTACTATTTTACTTATATTTAACTTACTACCTAAAGTATAATCATCCATATTTGAGAAAAAATGAACACGCAGACACAAAATTTCTAGATTTTTTTTATAAAGGCTTTTAAAGGAAATATGTAAATTCTTAACCTTCATAAACCCGTGGTCAAAACTTACATTAAATACCAAGTAGGGTGCAAACATTTTTTTACTTGTTTTTTATTAAAATATATCAGAAAATAAATTGTAATTGTAGGAAATAATATATTTTTACATAAGTATGCTGTGAACATTGATAAATAAATATTTGGCAATGATATGAAATGATTATACAGGGTATTAATGAATGTTCACGTGGATACGGAAGGTGATAATTGTTTGGCTTATTCTATGGCGAAAGGTTCATATAAACATGAGTTCGCAAATGATTCGTTTTGGAGATACAGTTCAAATTTTATTTAACTTTTTTAAATAACTTTTGCAAAAAAGAAAATTCTTCAACAAAATAAGGCAATGGGGGCTTTTTTGAGATAAGAAATCATAATTTTGTAATAGTTTTTATGTAGCACCTAGAGGGCGCAACGTACGCTATTATTATTTACTTTAATTTGCCATAACTTTTTTGACAATTAACTTTTGGCATTTTTTATGAATAAACCTTATTTTTACATCTTTTTTAAGCAGAAAATGCATACTTGCTTAATAACTCTAGGCAACCGTTTTCGAGAAATTTGCAAATTTCTGCGTCGGTGCCAAGTTACCCACTCCCTTAGACGCTAGATGAAGTTGGTGGAAACATTACAAAAACTTGTAAGTGTGTAAGAGGTATCGTTAAAATAAATAACTTTTATATTATTAAGGTGTACTGAGAACTGTTTCGTTCGTGAGATACAGGGTGTCACTTTTTATATTTTTTTTCGTTTTTCTTACACGTTTCCCGAATATTACTTCCAATTGGGTTCATTTATTAGTTTTTAGAACCTCTACATTAACTAAAAGCAAAATTGTCGTATGCAGTATACAGGATTTCTTTTTTTTTGCGCCACCGGCAATTCCATTCTCCTGTGTTTTTGGAATACCCTGTATCATAGGTTGGCTTTCTATTTTTTCTCATTCTTTTCGTTTCTTTGCATTTTTATGGTATCTGTTATCGTTTTCTAGATATAACCGTCTATGCAAACCAAGTATTATCAAAGTAATAAAATTGAAAAAAATCTAGTGGCTAATTAATTAACAATGTAATTCTACATTACAATTTACAACAAAAACTGAAACAATTATAAGAACCGCTGAAAATGACCCCTTCTTGTTAATATGCAGGACTTAACTCTTCGTCTCATACATTGGTGAACTCTGTCGAATATCCCAGGTTTATTGCAAATATTTCACATGAAGCTATAATTCTGTTTCTCAAATCTTCCTCTGACTGGATAGGCGTCTGATACACCAACGATTTTAAACGTCCCCAGAAAAAAATAATCTTAACAATTTAGATCGGGGGACCTTGAAGGCCATGGCTGGAGTCCACCTCGACCTATCCAACGGTTGTTGTATTGTCGATTTAAAAACACCCTTACATCCAATCTAAAATGTGGCGGTGCGCCATCATGCATAAACCAATTTTGGTATCTTATTTCAAGTGTACCTCTTCTAACAGCAGCGAGAGTTCTTCTAAAAATTGACGATAATACTGTCCGTTTAATCCACTTGGCAGGAAAAATGGCCCCACCAAATGGTCTCCAATAATACCAGCCCACACATTTACTGTAAATTGCTCCTGAAAATTACTTTCGGCTATCGCATGAGAATTTTCTTGTGCCCAAAAATGATTATTCTGAAAATTCCTGATGGCATTTTTCGAAAAACTTGACTCATCACTAAATAAAACCTTATTTCCAAAGAATGGGTTTTGGGTCAACACTTGAATGAACCTCGCGCCGGAGAAAGACTTGGACTCTTTGGATATGATAAAGATACATCAAATTATCCAACAAAATTTTATAAACAAGCACATGTGAAATGTCGAATGTTGCCGCAATTTTTCTTGTACTTGTACCTGGTTCGTTTTCTATAGTATTCAGGTCTGCTTCCTCAATTTCAATAGTTCTAACAGTGCGATATGCTCCTGATAAATAAGTAGACTTTTGGAAAGTTCCATTTTCGCTCAGTCGAATGTGAACCTGAGCAAAAGGTCGTCAATCAGGCTGTCGTCGATTTGGATAACGCTGCGAATAGAGTCGTTTAGCTTCAAACGAATTGCCATTGGCAAAACCATAAATGAAATGAATATCTGCATTTACGGTTTGTAAACTCAACCATCCTTAGATATTAAATAGCTCAAAAAACTTTGGAAATATTAAATAAGCGCAAAAAACTTTAGAACCTTTAACTATCACAATTATTTTAAACTAAACGTCAAAAAAGGTAACAAACGGTAAATATTATTATGCTGTTCACTTCGCTATCAAAATTATTTTATACTTAACGTCAAAAAAGGTAACATACGGAATAGCCAACTAGACTTTTTTTTAAATTTTGTTACTTTGATAATACTTGGTTTGCATCGACGGCTATTTTCGCAAATAAATAAAAAACGATTACAGATACGATAAAAACGTAAAGAATTAAAAAGAATGAGGAAAAAACCGTTTTTTTTCCTCATTGCCAAATGATGATATTAGGATTTATACAGGGTATTCCAAAAAAAATACAGGAACATTCTGTATACTGCATAAGACAAATTTGGCTTTTGGTTATTGTAGAGGTTCTAAAAACTAATAAATGTACTAAATTGGAACTAATAAACTCGGAAAACGTGTGAGAAAAACGGAAAAACGAAAACAAATTAAGACTTTGACACCCTGTATCTCAAGAATGAAACATTTCTCAGTGCACCTTTATAAGATAGAAGTTATTTATTTTAACTATTACGTACTAAGTGCCTGTAATGTCTCCAGCAACTTCATCATGCGTCAAAAAAAGTAGTTAACCTGCATGGACGCAGATATTTGCAAATTTCTCGAAAACGGTTACCTTTAGTGTTGTTGAACAAGTATTCCTTTTTTGCTTAAAAAGGTGTAAAAATAAGGTCTATTCACTAAAAAATCTAAAAGTTCTATTGTCAAAAAAGTTATGGCAGATTAAAGTAAATAACAATAGCGTACGTAGCGCCCTCTAGGTGCTAGATAAAAACTAATACCAAATTATGATATCTCATCTCAAAAAACACCCGATTACCTAATTTTGTGAGAACAATTTATTTTTTGCAAAAGTTATTTTAAAGTCTGAAATAAAATTTCAATTTCAACCCATATTTATATGAACTTTATATGTCATAGAATAAGCCAAAGAATTATCACCGTCCGTATCTACGTGACAATCATTGACACCCTGTATATGATAAAAACATAATTAAGACAAAAAAAAAAAGATTAAATTTAATTATCACACTTATTACAAACAGTTATATTTTTTGAATGTTCTGCACATATGTACTGATTGCACCGAATACAAAACTTTCCATATTTCCTGCCTTTACTTCTGTCGAGGATGGACGAAGACAGATGGACAAATATACTGGAGACCCAGAGAAAACAAACGGAGTATAGGCCGACCCCCAAAACGATGGATTGTCGGCGTTAAACAAGTTGAAACCAAACAATAGTTCCGAAAAGCTCAAAATAGAACAGAATGCAAAAATCTCGAAGAGGCCTACATCCAGCAGTGGATGGACACAGCCTGAGAAAGAAGAAGACTTCTGTGGCATAAAAAACAACGCTGTTGTCTGGCAACAACATGAAGAGGTTGTTCATTCCTTACGTTTAATTCTGGCAAAATGGTTAACATGGATTGTTTCTTGTGTGGATGTCTTGTCATGTACCTTTGAATTATATTTTTCCTATTTAACTCTAGTCCTAACTCCAGCAAAAACATTCTTCTCCTATCCAAACGATTTTTTTCCAATCTGGATAAAATTTATAAGCGTTGATGCCATGAATTTCCATTGTTGCCATCGGCCACCCATTACTTTTGCTTTGTTTCTTTCTTTTGTCAATTTATCTGTTGTATCCACTGCACCCTTTGTTTTATTGTAGTCCGGTTTATAATCAGTTTCCTCTTCATTAATTATGTTCTGTCGATAAAAGAATAACTCCTGCACTTTTCTTTGGTATGTTTAGTACGTAGGAAACTACTAGTTTTGTTTTCCATAAAAGCGAACAAGCAGCAGTTCTTTTGGAATATATTGTTTTGTCTAAAAGTTTTTTGTCTAAAAGGCTAACTAAATACTGGTAAAAAAGTTATCAGTGGTTATTCCATATCCTGTAAATAAATGGTTACGAGGTCCATCACTAACCTTTGCCCTTGACCTTTTTCTTGTATCTTTTCTTCATTGTCTAAAATTGTAAATTCTGTAATAAATAAACATTTGCATATCTTTTTTCGTGAAATAACTTACCTAAATAAACTTGAGGAACTACAATCAGACAAGGTTCAAATTTTTAAGCCATACTTGACCGGCTTACTTTTCATATAAACCCGAAAAGAAGCGGATAAAGTCTGTTGTTTGTAAAATACGTTGTGAATAAAATAACTCAAAAGCTTCTTTTATGGTCGTAAATTAGGAACTACATCTAGTCAAATATGCTGGAACTTTTTGTATACAGCACTGAACTGCCCACACATACCATCTTTAGGATCAACTATTTAATCCCCCGGCTCATTTTCACTGTCAGAATCATTAGCTTACAAAACGTTATTTACCTCATCAGTTTCAGTCCCTATATCGGTCTTTACAATATCACTTGAAGCATCTTCTTTAATGCCAAATTATACACGGCAACCAATGCAACTAAATACACTAACATTATATAGCGATAAATACGTGCACATTGCCGCTGTAAAGTAACTTGTAAAAAAATATTTTAGAACATATTCCAAAAAATTAATATCTAGGGTTTACGAAGTTAAAAAGCAGTTGTGCTAAAGAGAAACGACGGAACAAATTTAGTATCTGGCTATTTTATATTCAAACGTTCAAACAATCCACTATACAAAAAAAAGATCAAATAAAATTTGTTATGAGCACCTAAACATCTAATATTTTTGTCAAAAATTTTTTAATATAGTTTACTTCAAACAATAATAGGCAAAAAGTATTACCTAGAGCCAAAAACAGATTATACTCCGAACAGAGGATCAATCCAGAGCAGAATAAAATATTCCCTAAATGGATCCCATATTTTGTATTATATTCCGTATAGTTGGCATCCATCGAGAAATTTCCGCGTAGCTCATGTGATGATCGACTGGTTAAATTCGTTTAAATCGGTTTTACGCTATTTCCTGGAAATCCTTCTGTCTCTTTAAAACATAATATTTTTATTGTACTTAACAAGTAAGCCTAAACCATGCATCTGGCAACACTAAGCCAAACAGCGACATGAGCAACTGACGTGGTTACTTTATTTGTACCTATGAGACGAAGTATAATTAGTTTCTGCTAGGACAACCTAAAGTAAATTTCATTATTATTCAGCTCTTAAATCACATGAACGTATTTTATCATTAATATTAGCAATAACAAACATAGAAAAAGACTCCAAGTCTCGGTCTCATTAAATTATAATTTTACAATTCACAACAAACATGACACAGAGAGTGTTTCAACTACTTATACATATTTGATCCTTTCGAGCATCATCAGACCTACAAACAACATAGAGAACCTTAGTAAATAATCACACTCACAAATCCTAAAACAATAACTTACAAATAGAATTTTCCATTTCTGACGTTGATGTTTTACATGAATGTCCGAAGCATAAACCCCAGGGAAAAAGCTTGAGACCTTCTAGAAAAAATGGAAATAACCAAAGCTATAAAAATTTGCAAGGAGTTAACGAATTGTAAAAACTCTTCCAACTGATTTCTGTTGCCATTCCACACAATGCATCCACGTATCTTTTATATGCTGTAGAAAGGAGGCAAAATAGAAAGGAGGTCCCAGAAAAAATGGAAATAACCAAAGCTATAAAAAGTCCCATTCTCACTTGCGTTAACGATGTTTTTAATTTTGAACCAACCCTAATATTTAACAATTTAATGTAATAATAATTGTAGGCAACCTTCATTTCATTCACTAATTCATAGAGTGAGAGTTTTTTGGTTCTTTTCTTCGACTAGTCCAGTGGCCTGTGGGTGGTTGCTTCGGTGTCTCACTCGGGTGGTCTGGGTTCGATCCCGTCTAGAGACATGAATCTTTTTTAATACTTTTTTAATATTTTATTTTGTTTATTCACGTGAGACTTAACCTCATTTTAATGTCCATCAAATATGTATAAGTAGTTGTTTGTTTTGTTGTGCTTTAGTGTGTTTTATTCTATTTGTAAGTTATTGTTTTAGGATTTGTGAGTGTGATTATTTACTAAGGTTCTCTCTGTTGTTTGTAGGTCTGATGATGCTCGAAAGGGCGAAACACGTGTCATGTTTGTTGTGAATTGTAAAATTATAATTTAATGAGACCGAGACTTGGAGTCTTTTTCTATGTTTGTTATTAAAACTAGGTCTCTTTGAGCAATATGGACAATTTCTTCGATTTTTAATATTAGCAATGGATGGAATTTTCATGAAGACCCTATGGAATAGACCTGTGTTTGAAAATTGTTAAAAGTATTATTGATTTTTTATTTATTATATATTATTTATTACATATTATATATAATATTTTATTATATATTTTATAACTATATGTCCGAGTGTGAGTAACTGTTTTTTGCAAATACTATTTAATCTAATAACAACAAAAACAAAAGATCTGGAAAAGATCAAAATGCAAAAGCTAAATTTAGCAAAAGCACTGACCTCTAGATTTGTAAAACTTCGGGATATGTCAGAACGCCCGTTGAAAATTTGAAGAATTACTTTTTAAAGTGCACACATATCAAAATAATTCGATAAATGTATAAGCTGTTTGGCTTCTTCGCCAAACTGATGAGACCCAAAAAGGGCGAAAGCAAGCAAGTGCCATCCAAGGGTTAGTCATCCAGAAAAGGTTTTGAAAAATAGTCCTAATTTCAACTGGTCAAGTGTAAACAATTTTACCTTTTCACAAAAATGCAAAGATTTCGCAATCTCTGGTATCCGATCCTAATTTAATAACGGATCCAGCGCGTTTTCGCATCTGTGAAGGTAGCGACACACAATCGCCCAAAATTGAAAACTACTATTCGTTTGCTGCTTATTTCGACTTCTGTTCGTTATCTTCAATCAGGGAAGTACCCTGAAACAAGTATTATGCCGAATTTCTCTTTTGAACTAATATTACAAAAGATTTGGAAAATATCAAAATGCAAGAGCTAAATTCAGCAAATGAACCACATTTCGAAAACTTCGCAAAATGGCAGAACGGGATGATCTGAATGAAACTTGGTTGTTTTCGACCTTGTAAATTTATCGAATTTTGATAATAAAACATCTTATTTTGATTATTTTCAAAAATATTTTAAATATTCTATTCCTATCAAAATCATGCTACAAACCCCGAACAAAAACAAGTTAGTTGAAGGAAGTATTTTGCTTTTCTTGCTTATTGTTTTATCTTTGTGAGATGAATAAAACGTGGATATTATGGAAGTATTTGCCAGGATAAAAGAGAAGAATTCTGTTATGAACGTTAACATGCAGATAAATTAAATTCGTAACAGGCTAATTCAAACAGTTAAATAACTAAATAAGAATACAAAATGAAATCGATTATCATATATTAAAAGAAATCATAGGCGGAGAACAAGACAGAATGAAACAATATGAACTCAAGAGCCTGCGTTAGGTGGTCGATACTATGATAATTAACAGTAAAAACCGCTTTAGCATTAAACACACAAACCAATAATGTAAATGGTGGGCGAAACACACACTAACAAACAGATAAAAAACTCAGATATCAGACAAAATTGACCAACTGCAGCAGATATGATAGGATGGAGATGTAGAAGACGAAAGTGGAGGACACATGTAAAGTTAATAGGAAAACATCGACTGTCAAGGATGGCATAATAATAACATAACATCCACATACCCGCCCAAAATTTAGACCGAATCATGGATATCCACATCCCAAACTAATAAAAATAAGATATAAAAGCTATTGTAAAGCAAATCCTAATGTAAGATGCCATAGAGAGAATTCACCAGAATATTTTAAAAACGAAAAAAGATCTCAGTGAAGAATTATGTTCCCAGATGAAGCATAAATAGGATAATTTTATTAATGCTTAACAATTTCCTTATTTATAACTCGGAAGCTTTATGATGACAAACAAATCACCCATTTTTTTATTACATCGGACAATCATATGTGGTATTTTAAAAACTTATTATCTCGCAATGTACAACAAAAAATAAAAATATCTATACTTATTTATGGAAAATAAATAAATGTATCAAAAATAAATTAAATTAAAATGCTTTAATTTAGGGCAAAATGGTTTGGTAAGTGCGTATAGTGATTCTATTCTTGACCGAAAACCACAACTTTTTTTATAACAAGTTTTGGGAAATGCACAAAAACAATTTGGTAGGAATAGCTGTAGGCGACTGTACAGTATTTTCACGTATCTTTATACAACTGTTAGGGTGTATATTCTAATTTATGATAATTCTTTATTTTTGCACCACGGCCCATAAAATTACCTTTCGACAACATAAAAAATAAATTTGTTCGATTGGAATTATAATACCGAGAACAAACAACCGAATGGTAACCGCACAACCGTCGCTTTCGTATAATTTGCTGCCACAAAAATATCTATATGTGGATAAAACATGAAGTAGGCTGTATTTATCTCATAAAGGCTGACCAATGCCGAACAAGTTTGTACCATTGCGTTGGTGGTATACAGAGAATATTAAATAGACAGACAATCGGTTTCAGGCGCATTAGATTTTTCCGCCAGGCTTGCGACTGTTTTCAATTTCAGGAATACCAACTCTACATGCATTCCCTGAAATTATTTTAAAAAGTATCTTAAATATTTACAAGGGGTACTTGACTAAAGTTGGCACAATATTTTTTCTTATTAAAATTGTGAAATTCGAAGAACAAAAAGTTGGTTTACTCATTACTGTTGCCAAAGCCCCAAAACATAGTATTTTATAGGATCCAAGGTGACACAATAAAAATTGGCTAAGAATATAGAAAAAAATTAAAACTTTATGTAGGTAGAAAAATACGCTGAGCAAAATATTGATTTAAATAATGTGGAGGAATGTTTAGATATGATTAGTTATCAAAATATGCATCCCGCCCGCCACTGTTTTACCCGTCATCGGATTCACGCTGAAAACGACCGAGCCACAAAAACATGAACCAACAGCACGGTGTTTCCAATCTAGAGGCCGCCAAATGTAATTCCACAGCCTGAGGCCAAAAGTCCAATAATAATTCACCCTTGATGCGTTTAAGAGAGACCGGCGGGCCAGTGGTTGGTCAGAGATAGGATAGGCGCCCAACTCAATTTAGATCGAAATCTCGCCGCTCACACCGAGAATGTGCCTCCCGGGCTACTCCAAGAAGTTCGAGGCGCTAAAAGAATAACAAGGTGTATGGTGAAGTATTAGCACGAAGACACGTCTGCATGAGCGGCAAAATTATAACAAATTTATGAGAACTATTAGTAGAGGAAAAGTTCTAAATATAGAATACCATATTATTTTGTAGTATAACCAACTATTGTATTTATCAAATCACATATAGTGTACAGTATATCATTAATTAAAAAAAATGCAACTAAAAGTCAAAAATAATATTTTATTCCACCTTGAAAATTTGACTTTACAAAGACGTGTCAAACTAATTCCTAATTACTTAATCACAATAAGACATTTATGTAGGTAATGAGTGTCTAAGTAAATTCAAATTAGTTTGACGCCAACTCCAAAAAGTCAAATTTTCAAGTTGGAATAAAATATTATTTTTTACTTTCTAGTGCTTTTTCTGAAGTCGGGAATTTTTCCATAAAACTTTTTAGTTCTATTTATACAAAGCTTGTTTTGAGGCCTAGACTTAGGTTGGATTTTGGGCGTCCCTAAGAAAATAAACAAGAATTAATATTTTGCTAGAATCACCGTACTTATATAAAAAGCGCCATATATACATATTTATAGAAATTAGCAATACACACTGTCAAAATTTAAAATGATAAATAAAATTGAACTTTGTGCCATAAAAAATCTCGAAAACCATAAAAAATGCCATATTTTTACTATAACCCCCTTTTCCCCATAGTCCTCCGCTATACACTTCGCTCATTGTAACAATAAAATTTTTTGTGATAAGAATAAAAATATTTGATATTTTCAACATTCATTAAGACTTATAACAGAAATTATCTGACGAAAAAGTCCCTCTAGGGGGGTATGTATCTTATACTACGGCAAAATTACTTTTTTGATCAATTACACTTTATACACCAAATTTCAAGGTAATAAAAAAAATACAAATGGCGTCATTTCACCATTTTTAATATATTTGCTATACGACATTCCGGCCTACCCTGAACACATTCTGATATTTTCCAAATTGGTTACAGTATCCCGGAGTAATCGGTGTACATAAATAAAAAATACATAGGGTGGAACCGATAGCCTCCCCCTTTTTTGAAGCCGGTTAAAAATGAAAACATAACTTAAATAATTTCTTATTATGACATGAACTAACTCAGTATTAAACTTGAGTTACTAAGGTATTTTATGAACCTCTTATATTTGAATTTTCCTTGAAATACTATTACGAAATTGTCGATTCCTGAACTAAACAGTAAAAACACCGAATCCCCTTTTTCCAATTACGATCTACCGAAAATATTCATTTGCCATAAAAACAATCCTGATTTTCGTGTGGAGAAATATTATTAATTTCAGTTAGGCGATGATCGCAATTTCTCTCTTTTAAGAGCTCGTCAGGCCGCCATTGACTAGCGAGCCTCGTGTAGGGCAAAGGCACAGAAACAACTACTCCGCTGATTGATTCCTGAGTTTCGTTGGGAAAAATAATGTTAATGTATTTTTGATTCAGGTTACACCAAGACCAATCTGTTTATACCGAAAATACTCTAGGTTTTAAATAAAAGCATCGGGAAAACAATTTCACGCCCGAAAGCTTCATAACTTAATAAAGTGCCTCAATTACATATTCATAAAAAGTTTTCTTACACCCTGTATCATAAAAACTGGTCATACGAATGAGTTGGTATTTTGAGAATATAACTAAGAGGCTTAGAGTTAACTTATACCAAATTTTTATCAAAATGGCAAGACGTTAAAATTCCCCTATGGAAGTATGCGGGGTGTTTTGCCCCGATTTTTTTTAGATAAACGTTATGGAAATAATAGAGACATTTGAATTTTAAAGATACTTGAGAGGTAAGTGGTTGGTCAGAGAGTGGATAAGCACCAAACTCAATTTAGATCGAAATCTGGCTGCTCAGACCGAGAATATGCCTCCTGGGCTACTCCAAGAAGTTCGAGGCGCTAAAAGAGTAACAAGGTGTACGGTGCATGAGCTGCAAAATTTTTACAAATTTATGGGAACGATTAGTACTTTAAAATTAGAATTTTGTTTTTAAGGAGCTTTTTACTTTTTAGGAATCTGGAATATTTAACGCAAAAGTCCTTTAAAACACCGTGACAAGATTAAGAAGAACAATAGTTTTTTTATTCAGTACGAAACACTGTCATCTCCGCAAATATGTAATAAAAATATTTCCAGTTGTTTATTCTAACTTAAACCTTAAACCTCGCAAAATATTAATTCTTTATCGTGTATCCCTGTAATTCCACGTTACACCTGCCTATAGTTAACGGGTTTCTTGCTAATTTTTCGCATGATTCACCCCTTTCATTTTTCAAACATCGGCAGAATCAGGTGGTAATCCAATGACCCCATCACGAATCGTTTGATGTACGTCGTATTATGACCTTTACCCCCTGACCCGACACCCCCGCGTTATCCCATCCCTCTTGTTCCCCGTTCCGCGCCCTATCACACCGTGTGACTCACAGTGTGGGCCGATGACCGCGAATGCGGCGCAACGCCACGTTAGGAAAGAGCAATGAAGATCGATAGCGTAATGTCGATACCAAAACGACAAGAGTTAGTTACAAGAGAAATATCAATAGTACTATTTAAAACATTCCTACCGCCTAACAATAATTTTGCATATCTGCAAATGACATGTACCTATATATTACTTATTTGCAAATGATTTAACAGCAATGTAGAAATTTGACAAAAAGAAATAAGGGTGACACACCGTGCGAAGTCATGCACCATTTTTGTCCCAACTGTTGCTTTACAATAAATTGTAGAACGTTTGTTTTTAACAATTATTAAGGTTAATTGATTAAATAGGGAAATGGTTACCAGAGGTTCCTATTAAATTTATGTTACCACCATTTGAAAATACTATGAGAGATTAATTAGCTGACAACTATAGCTGAGAAAGGGATATTACATACAATAGACAAAACGGGAAACATTATTAGAACTAATTGAAGTCTATTCAAACTCAAGACCTATTCAAATTCAAGATAGAGTGCATGTAAACAAAGGTGATTGTGCGTGCAATACGCCTTTAAAAGTTTGCTAAAAATTTATATCATAATCGGTCACCTATATTTAAATGCGTATTGCACGCACAATAATTTATGTTTACATGCATTACATCTAGAATTTGAATAAACTTTTTTAGGAAGTGAAGATAATAAAAGCGTAGTAGGTAAAAACCAAGCATTATTTGTGAATAAAACGAAAATAATTAAAATAGAGCATAATGTTATAATAAATTAACTGTAATATGTATTACTTCTAAACATATATTCATGCTAAAAACGACTAAACTGGTAAAGCCGCATTTAAGAGTCATGAATCCGGTGTTTTCAGTATGATATGATACTTAAATAAAGAAAAAAAAATTCATAAACCCCCTCGTTCTTTTTTTTTTCTAAAAGAAGAGGGTTTTTGTACAATCCTGCCTGAAAAACATCAAAATAGTCACAGGTCATGTGCTGAAATGTCATGAATCAGCAGTAGGTGTCTCTTAAACACAATTTCTATTTCTTAGGCTAATGGACACTCGCAGTGCAGAAGCAATAAATAAATAAAACTGAAAAATTATTAATGATAGCGGCCAGTCTCCATATTTTAAGACTTAATCCCTGTAACGAGGGGACAAACCTGATATTTATAACATAAAGACTGTATAATTGGCAACATGACCTAAATGATACTCGTTTTTGTAGAGAACATGTACAAGATGTTTCTTATTTACTCTGTGGTTGATCCATTGTCTCATCGATCAGGACATTTATTCTGGAGGTGTGCTGACGCACTGTCACCGCTTTTTTTAAAATAGAGAATATTAGAAAAACTAAAAATGTAAATATCCAAAATATCCTTGTGAATCTATATATAAACTTTTGTTCCTCAACTGTAATCGCAATTCACATCCAAAAAACCTCAAATGCATTAGGTTCTAATTTCACAAGCCAATGTATAATGTATAATATTAATCTAATTTTTGTAACACTTTATCTCAATTTTGAAAAACATAATGATACTACAGTTTTTATTGGAATTTCATCGTTTAAAGGAGGGATTGCATTAAATTTAATTTTGTTTTTAAATCCTCCCCTGAAAATGTTTCTAAAGGAGCCTATGCATGTAAAATATTTTGGTATAATAAATTGCCTTGCCACTTATAATGTGTGATATTTAATATATAAAACTGTATATCCAGTACTTCTAAACAGTTGAATTTTTACGTATCTATATAATATCTGATTTCCGTCTGACCTCATGGGCGACAATAAAGGCGTTTTTTAAATAAGTTTTTTATCGTCGACATAATTTTACGAATCGATGCACCGTACATTCTTAGTGCGTACTAACGTCCTGCGACGGACGGGATACATTCCACGGCCGGGCGCCAAAATATCTGAAAATAGGTGTCCTGAAACCCTATTTTGATGTCTATATTGTTGGCAACTGTTTTCTTTGTGAAATTGAAGACTTATCCGATCATATGATGTCAACGACGCCGACGTCTGGCGTTTCTGGCTGATTGCACTAGCATTTTATGCTATATAATAATGTTAAAAATAATAATATACATACAGGGTGGAACATTTACCTGGAATAAGCTTGGGAACTGGTAATACTTCGGAAAAACTGACTCATCAGAATGATTTCTTCAATTTTGGATTCATTGGTAATTTTATTTTAAAGCAACTAATATTTTTATCACATTTTATGTATCGGGTCATACCCGAATTCAACCGTTTTCGAGAAGATGGCGTTTAAAAATTATTATTTTGGGCAGTGGCAGCTACTCAGGTGAAGTAGGTGAAGTGCTCCTTCACAAGGACAAGCAAAATACTATATTTATTATATACAAGTTTTTACATTCATTTATTCACCTAATAATAATCTCGAATAAATAACAGTGGCGCAAACTGCTTCGACTTTGCTGGAGGTGCTATGTTTAGTTTACGATTTTCCTACTACGTTGCCATGACAACGCGTACGGGATGACGTCGAGCACATGGAAGAATAATGTTAACCAGCGCCATACAACGCTTTCGGTAAATTGCTAACGCAGTACACTACACCCTCGTGTCGTTCAGTTTGGGGTGGTTGTTTACTTTTATTTTCGCGGATTTCGCTGCAACCGGGTTGCAGTTTGCTTCCTGTTTTGTGTTATATTTATTTATGGTGTTGTTACAACTTTATTTTGTCGGGTTTATTAATTTACATTACTGATGAATCCGATCATTTGCATTTTGTTCGATTCTCGTCATCCTGGTTTTCGGCGTACAAATGGTTATGTAGTAGTCAAATATTACAAAAATTGTTTTGCTGGCCTTGTTTACTAGTTTCCAATAAATATTCAGTGTGGAATAAGGAAGGATTTGCAGGTATGTACTATGTTAAATATATGAAGGTCTTTACATAAACATGAAGACTCGGCGGAGCATTTAAAATGCGATTTAATGCTAAAAACATTTGTAAAAAATCAAAACTATAGCTGACACTTTAAAAGACTATAAACTAAAACTAAAAGATCATCACGAAAAAATTAAAAATGTTTTTACTGGTGACTCGAAAACTATTCAAAACGAAATAACTGAATGCATGTTATGTAAAAAATTAAATAATGAACACACAGTTTTTTTCGCAAGTGTGATGTCATAATTTTAAGATCGTTAATTCAGAAAGTTCAGTAGTCGAGAGATTCTTAGGATTTTATAATCTCAGCTCCGATAGAACGTCGGAGAATTTATATTCTCTATTGGATCAAATTTTGCCGAGAATTTATATTCTCTATTTGATCAATTTGACTATAAACATAAATTAATAGGGCAATGTTACGATGGCGCAAGTGTGATGTCTGGTCATCTAAATGGCATTCAAAAAAAAAAAAAAAAAAAAAAAGCGCCGCAGGCTGTATTTGTCCATTGTCTTGCTGCTATGAAGGATAGGAGAATTGATTTAGTATACAAAATTTAGGTAAGTCGTAAAAAAAATATTCTACCCCTTCCACATACAAAAAAAATTTGGAAAAAAATTATTGCGATATTTTCTTGCTTCATTTGCACTTCACTTACCTTTTCACCCGCGAGCCGCTACTGATTTTGGGTCACTTGAGTGAGCGTTCTAGCGGCCTAATGGTACAACGAAATGAGTTACAGTTTCCTATCTTAACTTTTTGAAATCTATTAGATGACTCAAACTTCCAGTAAAAATTTACTTCTAATTTGAACACAGATATAAGCTAAACCGGAACTTTATGTCATCTAATAGATGTCAAGAATTTAAGATAGAAAAGTGTAGGTCTTTTCGTACTGAGTTTAACCGTTACGCAGATAGTGGTCCAAAGTGATAAGTTTACGATGCAAACAGTTTAATTTAGGTCTAGGACATGGACATGTAACACAAAAAGTGTGTTTAGAATCTGATTTAAAAAATAATAAAATGCGGGAAGTGGCATAAAAAAACGTGTATAACGACATAATTTTTACACACATCACGATCAAATCAGTATTACTTGGGAGGGGATTTTTTTCGGTACATATCTTTAAGTATCGATATAGCGATAGTTATCGAAATTTCCCTAGTTGTTGATTAATCAGTAACAATAAAATTTTCGATTACCGGCATCTATTGGCAGTCTTAAGTGCTAACTCAAATTCCCTAAACGCTGGTAAAGTTGGTTTTTAAAGTTCGGGGGGACCGCTTATGGTTTTCTGGCTTCACTCGTCGCATTAGTCTTTATTAGTGTCTATAAATGATTAACATATATTTATTTTAACGAATAAATATTAAAAACTATATTTTCAATGTTTAGCCTTAAACATTAAAACACGACAAATTCCTTTAATTTTTCACTGACTAATGTAATTTATGTCCACGGTGGTCCAATAATAGAGGACGACGGCTGTAGCTCGGGAACCATTTATGACAGAACTTAAGGAAAAAATATTTGTAGGTAAATCGGTCAAGAGAAATTGCTGTAAATTATTTTCAAGTTCGAAAGTTGGGGGCGTAACAACAATGCAAAAATGTAAATGCCAGCTTTCTCTTAAATTTTCATAATTGAAGTATGTTGAAAATACAAGCATTATATTCTTCAACTAATTACGTACTTTTTGTTTGAAACCATTTTACCCTATTTTCAAAAATAAAATGATGGGGGAAGGTCAAACATTTTACTTTCAAGTGTAGTTTGGTTTTGGATGAACCAATTTTATTCAATTTGGTGTCGAAAAAAAGTGCATTGTTAACTCTACTCGTGGAGAAATAAACTGTACTGTAATAACTTTGTTAGTGGTCACTAGATGGCGTTGTTTCGAAATTCCAAATAACGCTGATTTTCTCAAAAAAATCAAATGGTACACTATAACTTTTATGTCACATTTTATTTGGCATTTATGAAAGGCATTGAATAGTGAAATATAAAATCCAGGTCCGCATTCAAATTAAGAAAGTTGATGATGGTATCTCGAATCCGAAACGTCAAATTGGAAAATTAACCTTGCCGTTTTTTAGAATAAAAAAATGACAATAACAAAGTGAAAATTATTTCTATCTCTCATTTCAATTAATCCTAATTTTTTAGGAAAACCAGAAAACTGCCTTCCCTGCCTCGCCCTAGCTTTAGCTATTTTATTCCGAAGCTTATGTGATCATGAGACGGAGTTTTAGTATTTTTTGTTTTGTTCCTTTATTAAGTTCTGTGCTGTCACTTTTTCTCCTCTATCATCAACTTTCTTAACTTAAATGTGGACCTGGATTTTTTATTTCACTATTCAATGTCCTTCATAAAAACCAAATAAATTGTGATATAAAAGCCATAGCGCACCAGATTTTTTTGAGAAAATCAGAATTCTTTGGAGAATTCCGAAACAACGCCATCTAGTGATCACTAATAAAGTCAATACGGTACAGTTTATGGCTCCATGAGTAGAGCAAAAAAGATTCAACCAAAACAGAGATCTACATTTGAAAGTAAACTTTTTACTTTATACTTTATTTTTGAAAATAGAAAAAAATAGTCTTAATAACTTAATTCAACATACCTCAATTATGGAAATTTAAGAGAAAATTGGAATTTACACTTTTGTGTTGCTCTTACGCCCCCTAGAGGCCAACTTTCGAACTTGAAAATAATTTGCGGCAATTTCTCTTGGCCGATTTACCTATAAATATTTTTATCCTTAAGTTTTGTCATTAAAGGTTCCTGAACTACAGCCGACGTCCTCTATTATTGGACCACCCTGTATACAAACCGATTATATACACACGATATTTTGAATATTTTTGTGCGGGAGAGTTTTCGTTTTAACATATTGTCTTAATGGTTGGGGGAAATACCAAATAACTTTATTCTTAACACAAAAAGTGTCTTGGATCAATAAGTTAAGTGTGTGGGATGAGTGAGGTATCTAAAAATATCGAGTTTTATATGGTTTTCAGGGTATTTAGGGGTACAAACTTCAATTTTACTATCCATTTTAATTTTTGACAATTTCTATTGCTGATTTTTCATGCATATGTACAGATGGTATTTTTATATAATTTTAATTACCATATTCCAATTTAGATGAATTTTTCAAAAAGTATTTATGGTATATATATTATAACAAATAAAACAGCTCTTTTTGACATTTTTTAGCCGAGTTCCCGCTATAAATTTAAAATGTTACAATATATTGTCTTGAAATTTGGTATATGTGTAAATAACCAAAAAAAAAGTAAACCGCTACATCCCCGACTTGGTGGGGGGAACGGAAATTTTATATCTTCTCAGGTTACTTCGCTAGGTAATTATAAATGAATGTTGATAATATTAAAACATTTGATGTGTCAGCAACTGAAGTGTTTGGTGTGGAAGCGGTAAAAGCGAAAGAGGGGGATTACTAAAATATCGTGTTTCATTTGTTTTTGGGGACACAAAAGTTCAATTCTAGCAATCATTTTGATTTGCTGATTCTCTGTCAACAGTGCTCTTTATATAATAATTATATCATCGTGTTCTAGCAAAGCTGTAAGTGCAATGGGCCCTAGTACTTACATGTAATATTGTAACTTAGATTTAGGAGTGGTAAACATTAAATCAAGAAAAAAATATAAGTATGGGCAAAGAAGGCGTCTATAGATTTGATTTAATAGCCAAATTTTATAGCCAGATAGATACTTATCCGCCTATTTTATTCAAATCGATTTATGCGTGTTTACAATACGTTTTTAAGTTTCTACCTTAGATTATTTAAAAAACAGATTATTATTATTATTATTAAATTGAGAACTAACATAAACGTAAAGACATAGGTATATATTGTAGGAATCAGTTATATTGATGACTCCTAACTATCTATCTCTATCAACAAATATTTTTTGAAAAATTCATATAATAATCATTCAAATATTACCTCCTTGAAAATATCGAAGAACGATCAATAACTGTCGACATATCGATATATAAAATATATCGATAGGTAATGTGTTACCGCCTATCGATAGATAAAATCTAATATCGCCTATCTCTAAGTATCACCAAAAATCCATACTTATGCAAAGAAATTAATTTAGGGGTAAAGAGTTTCTCTAAATTATGAATAGTTTTCAAGTTATAGATCTTTTTCCAATTAAGTTTTGCTGTATATCGAGTTCCAGGGAAATATTTGGGGTTAAGTTCGCTTAGATTAATGTAACTACTTTCGAAGATTTCTCCTTCGATTGCACGAGACATCTTCCAGGATTTTTACGCCACAAGATCAAAACACTTAATTAATTGCAGCCGTAAAAGCTTTTATTCTATAGATTGTGAAAATACTACTTTGAAAAAAAAAATGGATCCACTCTCTTGTTTATTCAGTGACATTTTCAATGTTTTCCAATATAAAATAAAATTAATAATAAATGTACGCAGAAATCACTTGTCCGTCCGTTGTAAGAAAAAACCGATCCAATAATGTGCGAAAACTCATAATTCTAGTTTCTATACAAATTCTTCTGAGCCTCATACTTCCTCGTAATTTCATGGCATCCTTTGACATAAAAAGACTTTAAATTAAAATCCATTCAAAAAATTGATATTCTGTGCGTACTGAGAAACTGTTTTTTTATAATCGCCTATTTGACGAAGAGGCCACTGCAAAAAGTTGGGTCTCATCGAACATACAGATAGTTCTTGATTAATATAATAGTAAATATACAAAAATAAATAAAACCACTGGTTTGTCAAGCTTTTTCTGACCGCAGGTTTGTTTAATTATATTAATTAGAGTAACTAAAGCGTTGCTTCTCTGATCACTCAAAACATATAAATGAAATTTATCAGATGTAGAGGAATACCTATCAGTTAATATTCACTTGATTTGCCTTACCCTACCTGGCCGAAAATATCCGGCAGACCACCTCCAGAGGGTAGTTGTTTGGAAGTATTTGAGTTACCTCACCGAAGATTTTTATTTATATGAAAGTTTAAACTTTCCTCCAAACAGACCTGATTTTTACCGTTTGAAATCAAAAATTAAAGTCATATAACTTTCATTATGTAATTATTTTGGGAGAATAACTCGTCAAGCCGAATATTCATAAGTAATAGTATTTATTCATTTATATGTATATAGTACATTTTGCAAAAATTATTATTAGCCATAAGTGAGTACAGTATATAGTGTGCCTTAATAATAAAATATAACTGAAAAGTCTTGAGTAACTATTAAGTAACTTTTTAGGAACTTCAAATCTTTTTATTTTTAACTATTATTAAAGTTTGTGTATAAAATAATTCTATTTACAATTGTTCAGCGTAGTCACACCTATAATACATTAGAAAATATAAACACTAATACGGGTAATTTTGCAGATGATACTAACTTAATAACAGGTGAGCTTAGCAAACTAAGCTAATTAAATATATAATAAATTAAAAAAAAACATGGTTTAATCTAAATAAACTCATTCTTAACAAGCTAAAAACAAATAGTTCTGTGTGATACAAATATGTTGAGAAACATAACTATAACTTAACAATCTCACGAATTTAAATTATCTGATAGCACAAAACTTCTTGATGGTTATATATTGATAAACTCCTCAACTTTCAAGAACATACCGAATATCTGTCAAACCAAACTAAACAAGATTTGTTTTGCAATAAGAACTACAACAGGTGAACGAATGATAAAACATTAAGAACTATACATTTTCCAAATTATGAAGCAGTATTTAAGTATGGCATAATTTTCTAGGACCCTAATCGAAATCTAGAAAAAATATTTTATCGCAAAAAGAATGTTTGAATATTTAAGTTGGAATTTATATAATCACGCAAATCACAATTCAAATTAAAAAATATACCTACAGTATATGGAGAATATTTATTTGAGAGCTTAATATTTTTACATACAAATATGAAAATACAGTAAGTAATTTAAAGACACATTACAGCACACGCACTTTAAAGATACATTTTCCAGTTCAACTCAGTCTTACTGATAAAAGAAACCATCATATGTTCACAGGCAATATCAAATTGTAATATTTCTTACTTTCCATTTTTTTCTTTCTAATTTCTCTAATGTTCTCGTATATTTCTTTCTCTGGCAATTCCTGTATAATGTGACAAACCAATATTTATATATATATATATATATATATATATATATATATATATATATATATATATATATATATATATATACCGGGTGTCAACGATATCGTTTTACACGATGCCATTCAATTGCTTTTTAGGTATTAAGACACATATTTTTCATCAAAAAACAATTGAATATTACTGCCAGTTTTTCCGATATCAGAACCAAGTTAAGAATTTCAAATGGAACCCTGTATATTATTTTACATAGTTTGATAGAGCTTAGAATTACCTTTTCAATGACATATCACACGTTATATTTTTTTTCAAAATGGCGGACCAGGAAGCGCTTTTTCAAAATTCAATATGGCGGTCGTTTCCCGATACCGATGAAATTTTTGTTTAACAAATTATTAAAATATTAAACAAAATCGGGTTTTCAATGGATTTTAATCAAATTTAAAATCAAATTTTTAATTTATCACAAAATGGGATAAGTTTAATTTTTTCTCTAAAATGTGAACTTTTTCTTAAATTTTCTCAAAGATTTTAAATAGAAAGTTGTATTTATTAAATATTAGTATTAAAGTATATCTTACTAGCTACACGAAACCGCATAACAAGCCGTATTTTTGCTTTTTGTTTCAGAAAAAATTTACAAAACCTTGCCGATATACATTTTTGCTAATACATAACATAAAACAAACACACACATATTATTAATCAGAAAATCCAGGAATATTTTTTATTGTTTATTGATAAGTAATTTTGTATTATTTTGACATTTTATGACTGTTGTCTTATTTTAGGAAAGCGAGAAAAAATCACAAGTAGTATTAATTTTATTTTACCGGTAGATACGGTGCAGTAACATGAAAGATGACTTAACTAAGATAAGTAGGCCTTGGAAACAATTGCATAGGGATGCCATTATAATTTTCATTAGATTTAACCAGAAACGTCAAAAGTACTGTTTTGTATCGACATTTCTGATAACTTTCGTTACATTTTTACACTGAGAAGTGGTTCTAGTTAGTTTTAAAAATAAATATTATGGTTTATTCAAGAGAACATCAAATTGACATGCTCCTTATTTATGGGGAATGTCGCAAAAATTCAAGGGACACAGAGAGATTATAACAGGAACGCTTTCCGAATCGTGACGCTCCTTCACAAGCATATTATCCTTGGCTAGTACAACATTTAAAAAATGAAAATAATGGTGGTGTCCATGCTAATGGCAATGATGGTTTCGTAGTAAGCGAAGAAGTGAAAACAAACGTTTTAGCGTACATCGAGTATGACCGTACAGCTTCCCTTCGTTAATTAGGCAAACAGTGCAATACGTCCCATGAAAGCGCCAGAAAAATTTTAAAGAAACACGGGTTTAAATCGTTTAAGTATCAAATTCACCACCACCTATTTGAAAATGACTTCCAAAGACGACTTATTTATTGCAATTGATTTTTAGATAATTATAGAATAAGTCCTGTGTTTCATCATAAGATTATTTTTTCGGACTAATCAAGGTTTACTAATCTAGGGATGTTTAATAGAAATAATTTTCGTTATTGGGCAAAGGAAAATCAAAGATTAGTAAGAGAAGGTGCCTTCCAGGAACGTTTTGGAGTTAATGTTTGGTTAGGCGTTGTAGGACTAAGCGTTATTGGTCCAATATTATTCCATCAGCCTTTAACTGGCGAGATGTATTTGGACTTTCTCGAAAATGAAATTGAACATTTTATAAATAATTTGCAGCAAAATGATGATTTAGTTTACCAACAAGATGGCGCCCCTGCTCATAATTCAAGAATTGTTGCAAATTACTTGAATGAACGATTTGGTGAGAACTGGTTGGGAACCAATGGACCAATTCGATGGCCAGCGAGGTCGCCTGACCTAACCCCGCTTGATTTTTCTATATGGGGTCATCTGAAAGAAAAAGTGTATGCAACTCCTGTAATATCGTTGGAAATGTTAGAAAATAGAATAAGACGAGCCGTTGAGAGTATCTCAGAACAGCATTTACGAAACCTGCTCGCGGAAAATGTTGAGAGAGTTACACTATGCCAAGAACAAGGCGGACAGCTCATAGAACATTTAATTGAGTGACTTTTGTATTAATTGTGAAAGTTTTATTTTAAATTAGCATTAAACCCAATAAAAACCCCCATATTTGTTTATTATTTCTACCTATAATTCAAAAATATCTTCGGTGTTAGAAAATGGCCGCCATATTGAATTTTGAACAAAAGCTTCCTGGTCCTCCATTTCGAAAAAAAATCAACTTGTGATATGTCAATGTAAAGGGAATTCTAAGTTCTATCAAACTGTGTGAAAAAATATACAGGGTTCTTTTTAAACTTCTTGACTTAGGTCTAGGTATTTCCGGAAAACCGAAAGCCTACCGGTAAAATAAAATTAATACTACTTGTGAATTTTTCTCGATTTCCTAAAATAAGACAGCAAAAATCATAAAATGTCAAAATAATACAAAATTGCTTATCAATAAAAAATATTCCGAAATTTACTGATTAATAATATGTGTGTGTGGGTGTGTGTGTTTTATGTTATGTATTACGAAAAATGTATATCGGCAGAGTTTCGTCAATTTTTTCTCAAACAAAAAGCAAAAATACGGTTTGTTATGCGGTTTTGTTTTTGTTTTTTGTTTTTCTCAGTGTAAAAATGCAACGAAAGTTATCAGAAATGTCGATACAAAACAGTACTTTTGACGTTTCTGATTAAATCTATTGAAAATTATAATGGCATCCCTATGCAATTGTTTCCAAGACCTACTTATCTTAGTTAAGTCATCTTTCATGTTACTGCACCGTATCTACTGGTAAAATAAAATTAATACTACTTGTGATTTTTTCTCGCTTTCCTAAAATAAGACAACAGTCACAAAATGTCAAAATAATACAAAATTACTTATCAATAAACAATAAAAAATATTCCAGGATTTACTGATTAATAATATGTGTGTGTTTGTTTTATGTTATGTATTAGGAAAAATGTGTATCGGCAAGGTTTTGTTAATTTTTTCTGAAACAAAAAGCAAAAATACGGCTTGTTATGCGGTTTCGTGTAGCTAATAAGATATACTTTAATACTAATATTTAATAAATACAACTTTCAATTTAAAATCTTTGAGAAAATTTAAGAAAAAGTTCACATTTTAAAGAAAAAATTAAACTTATCCCATTTTGTGATAAATTAAAAATTTGATTTTAAATTTGATTAAAATCCATTGAAAACCCCATTTTGTTTAATATTTTAATAATTTGTTAAACAAAATTTCATCGGTATCGGGAAACGACCGCCTTATTGAATTTTGAAAAAACGCTTCCTGGTCCACCATTTTGAAAAAAAAATATAACTTGTGAAATGTCATTGAAAAGGTAATTCTAAGCTCTATCAAACTATGTAAAATAATATACAGGGTTCCATTTGAAATTCTTAACTTGGTTCTGATATCGAAAAAACTGGCAGTAATATTCAATTGTTTTTTCATGAAAAATATGTGTCTTAATACCATATTTCGTTAACCCAAATATAAATATCCTAACCTAAAAAGCAAATGAATGGCATCGTATAAAACGATATCGTTGACACCCGGTATATACTTCCCAATCAGAAGTTACAACATTAGAGATATAAACTGCTAATCACCCTGATAACTTATTAATAAACTTAATCGTTTTTGATATTTCCGAAGAAACGAAATAAATATTCCACGAAATTCGCAAGTTATATTATTGTCAAGCGAACCCTTTGAAACTTTTAGAATTTGCAAAGAGTTAATAGAAACTTTCTAAAATTCATTAATCATAAATTCCAAGAAACTCGACCCTAAGTTCTTCAAGTCTTTACGTCCCTATACATATTTCATTAAAATGTCAAGAAAAAATATTGTAGGGTAACCTCAGAAAATAATGATTTTTAGGTAAAATAAAGAATCCTTACCTGCGAAAATATTCCGTACACAACTATTAAATTACTTTTAAAACTAAAACGTTTTTTCCTGCCAAAACAAGACTCTATACATTTCCAAACAGAAATGATCCATTCCTAATTTTATTATATATATTATTAGCAGAAGTATTTATGGTGGCTCTTACCATGAGCCAATCCCAGTGCTATTTTCATAGGCACCATTCAAATATAAGGGGGTGGTTAACATAGAGATTAGTGCACATTGTTTAAAATGTTTTTTATTCAAAATTATTTTCTAATGCAATAATTAAATTATTATATTATTATATTTATTATACGGTAAAACATTCCTTTTTAATGTTGGCAATACGACCAATTAAGACATACCTTAGACAATGAAAAAATTATTTAAATAATATATGGTATTAATTAGGCAAACACTGTTTGACTCGTACAATTAATTTTCTATAAAAGTTGTATTTATTTGGTTTTAGCACATAATTTCTTCATTAAATATTTAATTACTGAATTATCTTAATACAACTGTCATTTTACTATTAATATTCAATTAGTCAAGACACAACATGCCGATTTAAGTTATCATAAACCCATAAAAAGTTAATATGCTGCTAATTAATTAGTCCCGTAAGCCCGCAAAATTGTGGGAAAATATATATCAATTAAGGTTAATTCAAAGAAAAATATATCCTTTTTTAATCATAGCAGCATAGTAGAATTTTCTAAGAAGTATAGAGAAATCAGAAAAACAGTCTATAAAAAAACAAGTATTAAAATGCTTTAGTTTTGGAACAGCATAACAGTTTTAAATCTAGGACACTGCTAATCTAAATGTAAAACCAAAACCGTTATTGGAAGATTTCGATGTCAATCATTTTACACAAGTACATTATTTTCGTAACGGTTAAAATTATCCAGAAATATGACACACATTTAAACATATATAAATTCTACGAAATACATTTTTTTAATCGGTACCAGCATTCACCAGGTTCATCCCTCAAATGGAACTAAAGGAGAAACTGCAAATCTGGGTCTCGGTATAAAAAATAATTTTTATTTCCGAAGCTACAAAATTAGATTTTTCCAGAAACTAAAAAAATGATGAAGAAAATGAGAAAAACAAATAAAAAATGATTATTTTTTTTAGAATTACTTAACAAGATCAAGTGCCGAGTTTTGTTAAGTATTTTTATACATCTGTTATTTTTATGAAGATAAAGAGAGATCTTTATTATATAAAAGAAAATGTATAAAAAACAATGTTTTAAATATCTAAATTATTACTTAGTATAGTATTTATTTAAAATTTTAAATACGTATAATAATAATAGTATATATACGTTAAGCTCGACTTTAAGAATATAGATATATTTATTAGTATTTAAAAATAAAGTGTTGTTTGAACGTGTTTGTTTAAACGTTAAATAAAATCAATTTTGAACTTCCTAGGTGGATCCCAATGGCGGGGTATGTTCCTAGTTATATGAAATGTCTACATGGTTTTGACGTGATTTATTTGTAAATTAATTTAAGATATAGACAAATGGTAAATCCCATACCTAATGATAGTGAGTTTTTTTAACAGAACCTATTTTGTAATTCGATTTTTATAAACGATTTGTTTTTGTATAATTGTAAACTAGAAAAATGTGTTAAATTCTATCATATTTTACAAGAAAAAATGGGATCGAGCTATCATGATATAAGACGTTATCTCACAGAGTAATGTACCAAAATTGTACTAACTTTAAAATCAAGTTATACTTTATTATCGAAAGTTCTTCATAACCCCGCGTAATAATTATAGAAAAATACAACTCTTGATAAAAAGTTTCACCGTTTGATAAATAGTCTGCACTATTGGTCAGAATTAATTTCTTCATGTAAGATTTGAGCAAAGAAAACCTCATTCTTTCATGTAATGGGGTTATATTGTATCTGAGCAAGACAACTCAATCGTCAGTAGTAAAAGAACATTTTC